>CM052124.1:3025014-3071939 GCA_028454245.1 Halictus quadricinctus
TATCTCTCGTACGTTTTCCTTTGAACATTTCTCGTTCACCTAGAATACTTGTTGCATTGTAATCAGCATTCTCGTTGGCGAAATAAATTTGAAATAAACAGACAATTGCAAGGAAGAATTAGCAATGAGTCACGTTAATGGTGTTTCTATTTAATTTCCGTGACGAGGTTCTTTTCGTGGCACAAAATGAATTTTTCTCGTTTTCACGTGAAAATCTATGGAAATGAAAATTTCTAGCAGAAGGACTCGCCTGCTAATCGTTCCGCTTCGCGGAACTTATCCGAAAGCGGGATGAAAATATTTGTACTCCGTCTCTCGCATTTTTTGAAATAAAAATGCCTCGTCAGATTCGGTTTTAATATCTCGCAAACTCGCGGTCCCCGGGTGAACTTTTGCCGAAAAGACGAGCGACGTTCACGGACGTGGAATTCCCGACTTGTTTCGTCACTTTTAATAAAAATATTCTCTCGGCAGCCTCGATTTGGCAATGGCATTTATGCACGTTTTAGGCGACACGAGAAATTCGTGAAATCGGAGAATCGTAGCCAGCGGTTTCCGCTTTCCGTTGTCTAATATAATAAACAAGCTTGGAGTCTCAGATAACAATAGATTAGCGGATTATCGGGCTACGGATATCTGCGGATCGATATCGCGTTTCAGAACGTCTGCACTGGTTTCGTTCCCGGGAACAATTACGCAGACTTGCGTGAAACGAATATGCAAAAGATAAACAAAAATATTTTGCGTTTTGTTTCTGGGAAAAAAAATTTAGATTGCAAGTTTGCGAAGCACATAAACAACCGATAATGAACGGCTGACGTGTCTGTCTATGGCTCGCTGTTTCTACTTGGTTTCTAATAGCACACGCCTGTTTGATGAGCTTTCCGTTTTTTTTTTTTTCAAAAATAAAGCTTACCAAAATATTTTTTTCCATTTTTATTTAATTGATACGGAAAATTACCAGCTTCTAAATTGTGCTTTCTGCATTTGTCTATTGATGAGCTTCAGAACTTCGTTTTTTTTCCAAAAATGAAGCTCCCTATAAAAAATATTTTTTATTACTTACCAAGCATGAAAGTTGCATGAATTACCAACATGAAAGTTGTGCTTTTGGTTTGCTCGTTCATTTTTCGAAACTTCATACAAGAAAATGTTGGTTTCCTATTTTCTGTTTAATGTTTTGTGGAGAATTGTCAGTTTGTCTAGCCTGTATTTTATTGCACCATTGTTTAATTGTGAGAATAAGCGTCTGTATTTTTAAAGCGGTGGAGGAGCAACGCCACAGGACAAGAATTAATTAGTATAAACAGTCTTTGAACTTCTTCTTTTTTTTCATCAATTTTATCGATTTGAAAATTTGCTTCACGCTCCAATGGCGGGGGTTAATAACGCATTATCTCGATAATCTTCATTAAATACACTCATTGGATCGAAGAAAAATAGCCGATCTAAACTTCTACTCGATAATCGATGCAGGTTATTGCTCTAAGCGAGGTCTAACCTTACCTACGTCAATCAATCCAGGTTATTGAACAGACTAATGCGAGCAAATCCACAACGATGCTTTCTTTCAATCCTAAGAGTATAATTTAGCCGCTGGCTTTACTAGCATTACTATTAAAATATTGAAATTTTATAGTCACTTCATCCTTAGCATTAATGTCAGTTTCTACTTTCTTTTAGAACACTGAAAATTAATAGCCCTTTTATCTCTATCAAAAATAAAAATTTTCTGCACATGAAGTGCAAGAATAATTAAATAGAAATTGATTTCCTCGCTTAATAATTTTAAAAAATTCAAAATAATCTATGTTGTATTTCACCTACTCGCTTTCACAATCATAAAATCTAACAAACCGTGGATTTCATACATTTCCAGCAAACATTAGTAAGCCTTCAGAATGATTGAAGAAAGACAAAATTTTTTTATGTGAGTCCTGTTTGTCGCAATCGTTGCAGAAAAGATTTATTTCGCATAAAGATCCACTAATATAATTAATAACGCAAGTTTCTATGTTTTACCACTCGCACAATGTTTATTACAATTTTTTTATTAAAGGGGAACATAGTAACGCGCTGATGGAAAGGAAAATGAGCTGGAATGATTTCGAAGGTTTCAAGCACATTTGCTCTCTGAAACGCGAAACGAGGAACTGGAGCGACTATGATGGATTCTATCAAAACTGTTTTCTCTTTGTTTTCTCCGTGGCAGTCTTTTATCTCCGAACCGGCTGCATTCAACCTGCCATTGACGAATAGGCGGTGATGCCTGCCATTGACAAATTGTCGGTAAACGTTCAATGAAGATACTGAAAGCCACGTTACCGCGATCAATCACGCGACTCTGAAAAGATATCCACCGTTGTCGTAATTTCTGCACCATTAACCATGCCGACGAAAAACAACGCTTTGTAGAATAAACAAATGCGCTCGGCCAGGCGACATTCTATTTAATTAAATGTCACTCGCGGGACGAGCCATTGCGAGCTGAAACGCGCCGCTGACTGCCATTGTCTTGCGGAAAAATGCCTGCTCCAGTAATCTTTGCCATTTCGCGACAAGCATATCCACTAGACGCAGGGGATGATCAAATTATTGGCAGAAATTGCTAGCATAAGGTGATGAATTTGCATTAATCAATTTTTCAATTGAAATTTAGCTGGATACAATTTTTTTTGTGAGGAATTGGTGTTTATTGCAAATGTGCATTTGGAAACACTGTGTCTTCTCTATCAAAAATGATATTTTCGAATAGTAAAAATATTAATTTTTATAAATTAAATTGTCGACAACGAAAATACGACAATAAAAATTAATTGATTAGATCAGCCACTGTAATCGAAAACTCCCGAGTAAAAATTCGAAGCTTTGTAAATTCCCGAAAATGTTGAATTGCGAAATATAGAATTTTCCATTATCGATGTTTCGACGTTAATAAATTTCTTCATACATCGAAAATAACATGGAATTACACAAATGTCCCAGAAATTTAGGACAACTTTCACAAGCTGCATTTCAGCCAGGATCCGTATCCTTTCCGAACAGGTTCCATTTTCTTTATGTTGCGATAAATTTGATAGTTCGACCACAAAAAAAAACTCAACAATTTGTTGAAAAAATTCAACGTCGAGAACTTAAAGAGTCGACTGATATAGTAAGTGGAAAGAATCTTTTAAATATGTGCTTCTGAAATGTATGGAAAAAGTCGGCGGAACAATTTCTCTTTCGGTACCATGTTTGTTTGAAACAAGTTCGGGATAGTTAACTTTCTCACACTTTTACTCATACTTTTCCCTCCGGACGATGCATTCTTATAATTAGATAAATCGAATCTATTTAATTTTTTAATGCTATGTCGACTGACTTTTTTCTTTACTACGAAATATCCGGACAATTGCATATCCTTGTGATGTTGAATTTTTCCGCATTGGAAAGAATTTTGCAATGTTTGAAATAAATATCGATCTCTTGATCTATGAACTATATTTGTTGTAACATTTTCAAAATATGAAAAGGTTCTGTTTCGGTAGGTAATTTTCCCTGTCATATATCTTGCATTCTGTTCAATTAAATTCGCCATTTAATCAACAATAATTACTGAGCCGTAACTTTCTTTTTCTCTTCCAAAATAAAAAAATAATAATTCTAGTTAAAACGGCGGGGAATTGTCTGGTAACAAAAATTGAAGAAAAAAATATTCGCAGAGGCATGATCTCGTTTCTACCATGAAGAGCCCGGTCGGAAGAAATTCCTCGTCAATTTGGATTCTTTTTTTCTTTCGGCGATGAAATACTTGGCCGATTAAAGGATCCGTAGGTGGCTAGCGTGTTCGTGTCGAACAATCAGCTGCGATGTGTCATGAGCATGGACTAATTTAATTATTAAATCGTGCCGGCCCCGATACGCTGTCTTCTTCAAGTAGCCGTTTAATAGAGCCAGCTCCGATGGAGCGTGACACTGTTCGCGATCATTCGCCGCACACAACCCTAAACCGCATGATCAAAAAGTGGTGCAGCGACCGGTTAAGGGGGTCTCTCCCGGTCGTTTTTCTTTTTCTCTTTTTTTCTTCTCGCCACTCAATACTTCCTCCTTTCGTTTCTTCTTTCTCTGTCGCGTTTGTCCGACCCGGTAACCCGACAGTCACCCTTTCTGCCGACACTGCCGCCGCTAAACTAGGGTTCATGACACCCCAGCGTCATTTAATTTAGTCTCGAGGGCTGGCAGAGGCGAGACACTCGTGGGGAGCTGCACTCAAACGATTTTCGAATCCTCCCGCTTACCCCGCAGCAATCTGCGGATCTTTGTGCAAAATCAAAATTCTGCTGGTCTAAGGGTGGTTTTTGAAGCAGTGTAATAATTCGACCGAGGATTTCTCTGCAAAATAAAAATTGTTCGCGTCAATTGCAGGTCACCGGGAGAAAATAGGAGCTTGTTTCCCGCTTTTTTGTTGGTTTATTAAAAAAATATTTATATTTTAATCTACTCTTTCAAATCACAGCCATCCATCCAGCGGATTTTTATACGAAATAAAAATCGTCTGATCTCGATAATCTGTAACAAATAATCCGAATATATTTTCAAATTCTGTGAATAACTTTATCGTCCCGCATCTTCGTCCAAATCGTCTGACACAGCGTGAACAAACAAATGTAATAGCTTTCTATGAATAAATTTATGTGGCTTGCAAGCACGTACGGAAAAATAGGTAATACCTCTCCGGAGAAGTGAGAAAGGTGTTCCTGGCTTCGGGCACTTCTTTCAAGTCCGAAGTGCGAAGATGAATTAAACATGACGGTGGAACGGGAACGAAGTACGAAAAGTTCGTACTATGCGCGTCACGGATAGCATTATCTACAGTATTACGAAATGTGTATGTGCAACTTGCGAATATCAATACCTCGTACAAGGTAATAAGAATTCAGTATGGACAGGCAGTCTCGCAAAAAATCTTTGTGCGAAATAAAAATTAATTTCCCTTCTCTAATATGTATAATATATTAATTCTTCTAATGCTTTTGTAATTCTTCACTGGAGTAAAATCCATTGATCATTTAGCTCGGTTAAACTTCGCCTCAGGAAACCAGAAAATTTGTAACTTTTATTCGTGCAATCCTGCAGATTCTGGCGATAAAATTCCGAAAATCCCAGTTTTAATGTCAGGAATTCACTGGTCCAAAAGTTATGCGATTTTAAGCGTTTTTGACACGCACGCTTCGATACTAGACCACACAGATATTGTTATAACTGTGCTCTCCCGTGTAAGATCCTCACAATAGCGCAGCCCTGTTGTATAAATAGAATCTAGGAGATTAAACAAGGATTTACAAATTTCTACAGATTGAAGTGTCCCACTATGGTACCTCGAATCACGGGGAAAAGGTGTTCCTAGCTCCGGGGGACTTTTTTGAATTCCCTGGCGAGGATGAATTAAACATGGCGGTGGAATGGGAACGGTTCCGGTCCAGTCGGGACCACGTGGACGCACGTGCGTGCAGCAATGTTCGTCGAGTGTAAACGGAGCTTTACGTGTCCTCCTGGCCAGGCTCGGGCTCTGTTGCGATAACTTGTCCGAGGCGGGAGCATTTATTTTCAGTCCACCTTCGCACCCCACGAAAGGAGGTTCGCAATAAGTTCGCATGCAGACCATCGGCATCGCGTGCGCGCCTGCGTCCACGCGTCCCTTTATGCGGTTTCGCAACCCAGTTCCGCGCGGCTGGGAATCGGCAAACAGAAAACGAAAAACGCCGCCTTCATGCCACTCCATGAATCCGATTAGGTATACACCGCTGGATAAACGAACGGCCCCGACTAATTTAACGAGCGAGACAGCCGCGCGCGCGCGCGCACGCACGCGTTCGCGTGTCCTCTTTGCGAGTCGTTTCTGCGGTTTTGCGCGTCTTTCGTTGCCGAGCTCACGGATGGCTCGTCATGGGGTCCCGTAAGTAAAGACCGAGGATACCGAGTCCTTGTATTTGCCATTCGGAGTGCCACTCCCGGAAGCGCACCCTAAGTGCTCCAACCCCTCCGTTCCAGGACTGTTCCGGAAATTGATTTATTTGAAGTGGTGCCTTGTCGTGTATCTAGGATTTTGTTCGAGTAAATTTAACATTTAATTAATGGAAAATAAAAATTGTTCTGTATCAGTTTCGAGTTATTAGAATAAAAATTCGTTTCTTCCCTCAATAATTGTAGGACGTTGGTGGTACAATGGTAGTATTGATTGTAGTGGAGTGCATTTTTCTTTTTCCCCTTGGAACTCTGTATTTTTCAGAATTAATAATCTTGAAAGGATCGCCGACTGTTGTTTTGTCGATCAATTTTTCCCAGCTAAAAATGGTGCTATGTTTGAAAGCATGGTGACTGGTTAATGACACATTAGGCTAACATTGCGGGTCAGGAAAGACTTCATACTCCAACGCATGCTTCTCGACTGTTAGTTAGAGAAACATGAGGTCTGGCGATGTCATGCGACAGCAGCACGCTATGCCAATTTAATAATGGTCACCTATTTATCTAGTTCTTTGCAACAATATAACACATTTGACCTATAATTGTGGAAACAATTTCCAACCAGCATTAATTATTAAAATCAATTTAATTATTCCTTAACTGAATTTCTTTTTAGAACTTTCTGCATGTTGTTGTTAAAGAATAAGTAAATTAACCATTAAATTGTCTGGCACCATCAGCGGGATAACTGTGGACAAACTTGTATTCAAAACTTTCCTTTTTTTGTTGTCGAAGAAAAGTTCAATTAACGTCATAATTGCCGAGCCCCATCAAGACAATTTGTCTTCGAAAGTTTTTGTATTTTCCATTTGAAAAATATCTAGATTAACAACATAACTTTCCGATACCGGCAGGAGGACACGTCCCGAAGGATTTCACGCAATTACGATCGTTTCGAGTGCTCGAGGACCTGAAGACTTCATCTTAAGCCCCTGCGGAAGCGGTAGGGTGCAAGCCGCCATCAGGGATGAAGAAGTCAGATAAATTGCACCCTTATAACAGGTTCAGGCAGCTGGGGTGCCATAAAGATAGCCTCTTCAAACCGCAAGAATATTTACCCTCCCGAAACGCCGTCGGCTAAATGGATATGAAAAATGATTTATTCCGAACCCGCTTCAAGATGGTCAGTCCTTAGCTGAGAACTTTTACACAGTTCAGGGACGTCGTCCCCTTCGCATCGTTGACTTCCTGGCCGCCATGGGAAACGCGTTCTACCGGACAGGTCGATTATCTCGCGACAATCGGAGAACGGAAAACGAACATGCTCGAAATTAATCGGCGGTAGTAGTGCGTCTACTGAATTTATTTGCAGGGAAACAAATTTACTATCTCTTGCGAATTAGCATTGCATAATATGCAGTACCCCCATAACGGTGGGGGCCAAATACGATGTGGGCGAATAAAATAATTTATATTTTAATATTACAAATGCATATTGTTTGAGGAGCGCTCTTGTCTTGGCTTCTATTAGGAAGCCATATCTTACTTTCGTCAGAGGTGCAAAAATGGTTTATTTCCCACATGTTAAATTCAATGAAATTATTTTGGAACCTCGTTAGTTTGCCTACTTTTTAAGCAAAAATTCAACATTTTAGGAATACCAATATGGAGGGCACTACCACCCCTTTACCGCCATTACCTTCCTCCATAGCGAACAGAGATGTGTGTCAAGATTACAGAGACACGTACGGAACATTGTTGTGCATTACGCAGCGTGCATACGCCGGTTTTATGCATCGGAATGCAATGATCGTGCGTCATTAACACGCCGCGGAGTGATCCATGCGCATGCGGGGAATCGATAGACATAATTGCCGTGTTTATTAGCTCTCCTCTGGAACCTGTATCTTACGTTTTCGAGTTTACACGACGAGGATACTTGAGAAATAGAAGCTGAATAGATAGCCTTTCTCAATTAGGCTTATGATGTAACTGTCAGATGCAATTTCTAGGGTATCTTTAGCTTTGGAGCGTACGCTGTTTGCTAGAGTGTTCACTACCACACCATAGCTCTGGAGAACCTAATAAAATCGAAGTCATTTAGTCGGTGAGACGGAACATGCAATGTCAACAACAATTCTACAAATTAGAATGAAATTAATTTTTGAAGCTAGATCGATTCTTCGTGGACTCTAATCTAGAAAATTCTTCAGTAGCAATTATATTCATGAACCAAAAAATTGTCTTGACTAATGTAATGTAACAGTTTCTTTTTAGATTTTTAAACAGAAATAATTAACCTTCTTTTAATAGGTTCTGGAGAATGAAAGACTTTTCCCAGTAGCTGAAGAATTAATATTACAATGGAGAAAATTTATTTACATTGAGTTTAATAGCAAAAATAATAACTTTCAGAAGGATCATTCATGCCACTCGCGCCATCATCACTCTAATGATCTTACTTAGATGTTGGTTTAGAAACATGTGCACAGTTCCCATTTTGTCTGCTTCTTTTGTATAAAGAATTTCTCTTATTATAATTACTCTTGTTATAGGTACTCTTATTATAATTTCTCTTATTACAAGGCGGAGCGATTAAATCTTTTACACGAAGGAATACAATGAATTTCACGGAACCTGAATTTCAGAGAAAAGTTGATCAAACGTACGCGTACTGTGAACCCTGCTCCTTCCAGGATGATCACACCAATTACGCTGCATGTTTCCTAATCAGTTTTAAGAACCGGATGAGAGGTAACATAAAAAACGTATGTACTCGCGACGAGTGTGGGCTTATGGTCGGCATAGTGTCGCATTGTAAGCAATCAGATGCGTCCCTCCGACTCATCCTTATGCGTTCGTGTTCATGACTTCACGTATTAGGAGACAATACGCGAATGAGGTCATTCATAAAAAATTTTACTACCCTTTTTTCACCGTTGTAACGCAGATTACGATGCACTGGCAAAGCGATTATCATACAAATTTTAATGTTCGTACATTATTTTATCGATGTCAAGGCGAACAAAAAATTTGTTTACTGTCCGTTATAAAATTTAATCAGTTCCAAATGATATGAGCAATCTTCAATTTTGCATCTTCGTTGCAAAATTCGCAACAGTATCATTCAATTATTTATTTAGAACAGTTGTGAAATACCGTGGGCTTTCATAGATTTTTATAGTTTTCTTTTCCTTAATTTTCTCTTCACATTTGGTTTGCAAAATACTACTAAATAACTGCCACTGATTACATTATTAACGACTAAAATTATTATTATTATACACGCTGTAATTATGCCTGTTACAGAGCAAATATGGCATAAATAAAGCAATTGTTAATAAAACAAAATCGAGTGTCCGACCATATTCAACCTAGGTCACTAGAGGGTAGCTAAAGTATGTCACGAATCGAAGCTAATTAATTAAGAAGCCTCGGAGGATCGTAATAATTTGTGGGCAGCTCGGATCCCAGTTATATCGTTAAACAATCGTTTTGTAATCGAAAGGGCAATGTGGGAATCGATCGGTGACGCTGCTGACGAATAAAAAGTTACGAAATGATTTGATGTAACGCGCGCACCTACGCGAAAGGCACGCTCTGTTACAGCTTTCACGGCGCCTGGATGTATCAGAAGCAACGAGACATAATTACATGACGCACACGAAATAAAACATCAATGACCTACATTCGCCGTGGTTAATGGCTGCAGGGCCATTACGCTCTTTATCCTTCGGCGAAGCAAAATTGAATGTCAAGCGGCACGAAATTCATTCGATAACGAGCAAGGGGCAAGCATACATTCATTCGCACACGTTTTCAATCGCTCCGATGAAGGGAGCGACGACAATGTTATATTGCATCCGTTCAAATGCATATTAACTCTCCGGTACGCTATGCCGGAGTCATTTCTGACCCGTACCCTAAGACGACGCTTTTTATTTCGAAATTTAAATACAGTCTTTTCTCGATATACACTGATTTCTCTGTATATGTCGCCGAGGCCTGGACGATAAACTTTGCGGAATTATCCCCACTACCACGGGGTATACAACCGTGAAGGGTCACGAATCTCGAGAGGGTATACCCCATGGTAGTGGGGATAGTCCTGCGACTTTTATCTGCTAGGAATTTGCGACATATATCGAGGAAAGACTGTATCGCTATCCCCTCTTAGGGTCTGAGGGTTAAGACTCCACTCGAGCTCGTTTTCAACGGTGCAATTGCGTAGCAATTTTTCAGGTTGCGTCCTAATAGTCCTGTGCACTAATAAATTTTAATTTACGTGGCATGCTACTAAATTTTAGTTTTCGTACCTTCATCTGTAAAAAGTTGTATAAAGTATGGCATACAGAATCATTCCACTGGAACTCATCTTTGTAACGGTATGCAAATAATTTTAATTAGCCTGATACAGGTTCTTCTAATTACAATGCAAGTATGCATAGCGTGTTTCCACTACTGAATTGCAGTTTTATTTTTTCACCTGATAAAAAAAGTTGAGATGCAGGAATAATTTCCTCTGCCTTTAGAATCGACTGAAAATGAGTCCGTATGTATGTGGATATAATTGTTTAATATATTATTGCTTATAGGATTTCGATACAATCGTTACCGTTGCTTCCGAAAAAGGTAGCCGCTCCGATTTCGCTTTTCTTTTCAGACACGTCTGCAGAGGACCGTTCCAAAAGCGACACGAGAGGACAACCATGGTCTCGTGGCACGAATCAAGGCCCATTTACGAGGATCCGTTTACAAGGTCCATTCCGATGTGGTCGTGACGTAATCTTACGTGAGCCGAAAGTGTGCATGCCGAGCAGATAAACGATGACACACGTTGGGACAAATCAGAGATGCTAAACGGTACGGTAATCAAAGCAAGTGTCAACTATGCAGAACTGTTTAGCTGTACGGAGAATTCTTACTGGTATAGTTCGTCCGCGACTTATCAAACGTAAAAACAAAAATTTGTTAAACCAACACCTAGACTCAGGACTCGTGATTTTGCAAATTTGAAAAAATTTGGAAACAGTAAAAAGTCTCGAGGAATTTGAGTGTGTCGATTTAGTATTAAAATTTAGAAACAAATTTTTTTTCTTTAATTAGCAAATAACAAAATATTTTATTTAGTTTGAAATTTCAAGCACAGTTTACGCAGAGAACAGGATAAAAACTAAGAAGTTTAAATTATCTCTCTTTGATGTTAGATTTTAAAGTTCGAGCTCCCGTAGATAAAGATAGCAGAATTAATATTAAATTATGTTAAATTGTACAAATAGTATGCCACTAGCAGATAATACATTCAGAATGCTCGCTACAGCTGCACAGCAATTTATTACGCAAACAAAATACGAATTAAACATTAGTACGCATTAGTTCACTTACACTTCGCTGATCCTACGCTTTCCGCTTTAAAGACTCTGTTAATAATATAAGCAGACTATAGATATTTTTTCTCGTATAGCCACGCTTATTAATAACATCTTCGGGCGCGATAAACCGCAGGATTTTATTTATACAACAAAAAATCAGACAACATCGACGGTGGAACAACCTTGAAAACAAAGTACAGTATCGAGAATTTAGCATTGTTTTCAAGTATCAATGTAAATATCCGCAACTCGGAGAGCCGGGACGAACATTTGGCAAGTATCCACAATCTGTTTCTTTTGCGTATTCGTAAGCAACAACTTTTTTCCGAAAATACACCTTGACTCCATGTGAACGACGGGAATATATTGTAATGTACACTTATCAAACTGCGAATAACGAATGTCGATGCAGTTCTGTGTGCATCTTACTACCCTGTGGTAGTGCCAATAAATATATCCCACGGTTCGTGCAAAATTAATAAAACGCGAGACGACCGGGTCCATTGAAAATGTGGTGTAAAATTTAAAAAGACACTCGGAACATCAACAAACAAAACTTTGAAGAATACACGCTTGGACATCAACGAGTAAAATTACAAACTCACTGGAGCGTGAAATAATAGACGTGCCAATAAATACCTTAACAATTTAAAATTCAAACAGGTGTGCTGTTAAATACCTCACCAGTTTGAAAAATAAAATTACTAATTCACTGGAAGGTAAAATTGATAATAAAATTAATTTACCGTCATATGCTTTAACGGGTTAAACAATAAAATTACAAATGCAATAGAACCGTAAAATAAGAAAATAGACCTACTATCAAACACCTTAAGGATTTGAAAATATAAATTTGCAAGTGCAGTGGAGCATGCAATAGTAAAAGAGATGTGTTATTAAGTAGCTATTTAGAAAATAGAATTACAAATACAATGAAATTTAAGGCTTGAATCAACAGATGTAATAGCTCAGCCACTTTTACGACTCACGTACCAGATTAGCTATGACCTTTGAGCCTGAAGAATCATTCAATAGCAAGGTAACCGTATGAAATGTTCTGCAACGGTCTCAATGGAGGCTGGTAGGTAGACAAGGGAACCATAAAATATCGAACACACATGCAGCGATTTGTGTGGGCATTAGCGTAAGCTCCTCGTCATGAATAATTCATTTTTCCGAGTCCTTTCGCGACCTTCGTACAATAGTATGTTCGAAATAACTATATTAATTCCGATGTCGAGTTCATCGTCGATATTGCTAGCGTAGAGAACGGGACAACAGAATGAGTGACGCGGCACTAAAAATAAAGCGAAATGTTGATGCAACTCCTACTAATGGAACAATAAGAGGCATACTAAACACGCTGACGCTAGTGATCAATGGCTGAAATTTAGGAAATTCGGGGAAACCAGTCCCTGGCGACTAATAGGGAAAATATTTTCCATATTTTCACCCTAACAAATATGTATCGGGTAATTAATATTTTTCTAAATGGAACGCCCATTTGTTTCAAAATTGTGGGGATTTTGGTGGCAATTTTTCTGAGGATTCTCTAAAAATCCTACAATAAAATAAAAATTGATTTGAGCTTTTGACCATTTAGAAAAATCATCTTAGTAGACGGAAAAATAAATATTTTCAAAGTTAGATGCCTGGTTGTTCCCAATGCTCCATAATTACAGGAAAACAGGGCATTTTCTTCTTTTTTGTCAGAATTTTGTAAGAGCTTGAGCAACTCTCGAATAGTGAAAACTGTACAAAAGCTGTCCCAAAAATTACGAAATCTCTGTGGAACGTATTCCGTAATCAGGAAAAGAAAAGCTGCCTCAAACTGGTTAGGTGACTCTCGATGCATCCCAACTGGTTCCTACGTATTTCACGCGGTAACAATTTCGACATTATACTAAATCGTCTAAGATAACGCGACGACTATAAAGAAACGGGTAACGTTTACGTTTTATTTGCAACGCCTATGGCCTAATAACAATAAATAAGCTTGCAGAGTAGAAGAGTGATCCTTCGAATCGCTTTCGATTATCCTTTCAGGTTGATTAAATTATATTTATAGTAGGTATTTGTTGTCTTCAACGACGCGTGACTTAGCTCGCTACTTAAAATCCTAATGACCAATATACGAGCTGTAAGCCCGTTAATCATACAGGGTAGAACCCGCACGTAATAAACTAATTCAAACAAAAAAGAAACCTGATGAATCGGTTAATCTATTTTTCTGCATTCGGCTAGGAGTTCGCAACTGCAAGAGCATTTACACCGAGATTAAACCGTTACACGAATATTATGCTGCACACGCAATCTCCAATTAGGACATGGTAATAAACAAGCGAACCAAAAAATCGAATTCATTGATTTAGAGGACGCGGGGATCAGTGAAAAGTAATCCCGACCAGTTATCTGCCTGCGAAGTGTATAAACGAGGCTCGCATTAGTGCACTTCTGAAAGTAGAGCATTATGCACGGATGGAGAGTATGCTGCATGGTGGTTCGGTTTGAATTACGAGTCACGGCATGAAATTGTCACGGATGGACGAGCGAATATACTATTAGGACCTGCGTATGCGAGTCCTGTTACTGTTACTGCACCGCGAATCGGTATCCATCGATTGTCACTGCAGTTAGATGCGCCGCGAGTGCATCTATATCGGTGAACAAAATTATGAGGTAACCAATTTAATTCTCGTAAAAAGAAAAACGTAAGGGGGTACAGTATAGTGTGCACCGCACCGGTGGCAAACCAGATACGCGTCTCCCCGAGTCGTCTTTCCCCCTTTCACGGATATTAAATTACCGCGTTTCATCAAAAACCCCCGCTTTTCTAATCTCTCTTTCGCGAGGCAAACTAAAGGAAGATGCCTGTCCGTCTCCCTTGGCGTACCGGGGCCGTTATGTAATACGAAACCGCGACGATGTGCCGTTAAAACAGCAGGAAAACAAGATACACGTGATTAACGCGTGTAATAAATACACTGCGCGCCGTGTCAACCTTCGGGCACAACAACGGGACACACGGACCTTTCGTAATTCCAATCGGACGGATTCTGGACACCGAGGAATATTTCGTGTGCTCATGAATTATTCATCGTTGCGCGACCGGCCGTTTGCCGTAAGTCAAAATTTCCGTGGGTTTCTGTGGGCTTTAAAAATGACCTCTCTGAATCCTGAGCAGCGGGGGCAGCGGCGGTCCTAGGCGTGGGCTTTATGGGCTGCAGCAACAAAATACGAACCATTTAAATTAGAAACTTAAGAAAAAATGAATTACACAAAAATTTTTGGTACTTCATTCAATTTGGGTAGGCCCCCAGCGTTAGCCCAAGGCCTGGACATTAACAGTCCGCCGCTGTGTGAGGGAACTTTCTGTGTGATCTATGGGATCCTTTACTGTTTACCTCATTTACACTCCCTTGAGGAAATAGGCTAATTTTCCGCCATACGAACGGAGAAGGTAGACTATTTTTGGGACCGTTTTCTACATTCTCGACGATCACTCGAGGGGTTAAATTCATCCCTTGCTATCCTAATAAAAATTCAAAATTTCGCACCTCATAATTCATTAACTACATAGAAGCAAAAGATCTAAAAATTGTAATCCATTTTGTGCAAATCAATTTTGCAGAATTCCTTGTCTGTATGTAAAACTATGCATAAAAATTGAAGCAACTGGTACCATTGCTTTTCAATGTGACAATAATAGCTCCACCACGTTCTGAAATGTTAGTGCGGCAGCCTGATGTAGTAGGTCGAGACAATCGATCTGTTGTCTATAAATTGTCCACAGCAAAACCCTTCGAAAATATTCTTCAGAAAAATTCAGTGTGGCAAAACGGACCTAAAATGTCCAGAAGACTGGATCAAGCGGTTGGTTACAATAAATTCCTAAAATTCGTCCATTGCAAAAAATATAATATTGAAATACTTCACTAGTGTGGCAAAGTAGACCTAAAATTTCAAAAAGAGTGGTTCAAGACTGGTTAGAATGAATTCTGAAAATTTTGACGGTCTACATCAGGCTGCTGAAGAAAATCGGTAGTCGGAAAAATTTACCTGTCTGCCAGAGCGCGGCAGCGTCTCCACGTTGGTACCGCCGACGACAGGCGCTTTTTCCGGTCCTCCATTCTGCTGGCTGACATTTATGTTGGCATTAACATTCGCGTGCACATTGGCGTTAAGATTGTTCGCGTTGTCGGTGACGTTGGTGTTGGTGTTGCCACCACCGGCAACCCCGCCGGTACCACCCCCGTATTTTCCTTCCTCGCCCGTCATCGCTTCTTCTCGACTACCACCCTCCTCTCTTCTTCTTCCCTCTTCTTTTCACCCTTTCGCGTTCCGCGCCCCCTTCGCTTCCTCTCCTCCTTCCGTTCACTGATCACCAATGTCGGTCCGCTGGCCAGAATCCGGATATCTGCTCGAACGAGATGACGAATTCGTCGATCAGCAGAAAACGGGTCAATCTACAGGATTACCGAGTCGACTCTCTGTCCAATTTCTAATATCGATAGCTTCGACCACAGAAAGAATAACTTCCTCCTCGTTCCAAGGACTAACCCCATCTACGACCTTACTCTACAAACTGACTCTGCACCGCTTGTCCTCGACACTTTGCGGCTCGGTCCAGGATTCGTTGGAGATTCGAATCGATATCGACAAGAATCGAACGATTAAATGATACTCGACTAGCTACTCTATTCACTCCGTTACCTCTAATAGAATTTCCGCGCTATGGTTATACAGTAAACGCGGTTCTAGTTAAACTTCGCAGGTCGAACCAGCTCCACCGAAGATTCGTATCGATTCACTCAAGTATCGATAATAATCGAACATAAAAATACTGCTCGCTTTGCTACTTTATTCACTCCATCAACTCTAGCTGTATTTTAGCCCTACTGTCGTACAGTAAATTCGAGTTTATCCAAACTGCGTCAGCCGATTTAACCTTATCGAAGATTTGAATCGAACGTAAACATACTACTCGCTTAGCTACTATATTCATTCCGTTAACTCTGAATAAATTTCACTATTCGAACTCCATTACTCCCGTACAACAATCTCGAGTCTCATCAAACTTCGCAAGATGATCTAACCTCCTCGAAGATTAGAATCGATCGACTGCTACACCGACGAAACTGAACGACAAAAATTCTATCAATTTAACCGCTCTATTACCCCCATTATCCATGGTTGAATTTACTATTCAAACTGCACAACTATCATACAGCAATTTCGAATCTCATCAAACTTCACAGACCGATCTAATCTCATTAAAGATTGAAATACGATTCGCTGACATATTGACAAAAATAATCAATCATTTAGTTACTCGACTAACTTCATAAACTCTGATTGAATCTGTTATTAAACCTGTACTACTGTTACACAGCATATTCGAAATTCCCTCAAACTTCATAGATGGAACTATTTTCACTGACGATTCAGAATTAATCACTGATATATTGGCAAAAATAGAACAAGCGAATGATAAAAATGTTGAATCAATTTTGTACAACACTAATCCTGTTAATTCCAGTTGAACCTAGTATTAAAACTTACTAGCGAAACCGCACTACTGTCACACGGCAAGAGCCTCCTTGAACTTCGCGGATCGATATCGAAGATTCGAATCGAGTGGCCGATATATCGACGAAAATTCAGAAAATACTCGACCGTTTAGCCACTCTATTAACCCTATTAACCCTGGTTCTGCTTACTACAATATTTTTAATATTTCTTATTTATTATTCATCGCATGCTAATTGTACTAAAAATCGAATAATTCGTATAACACGGAAAACAATACCGATACAAAAGATTTAATTGCGGAATAATGACATTGGCTTCCCAAATCAATTATATTCTCTGTGAAAAGAATATACTGGACACTTCTAACTGGCCGTACGGTAACTATGCATTGCAGTATCGGGAGAAAATATTTAAATGTCCTGAATAATGACGTTGGCATCCCAAATAAAGTATTTCGTCTAGAAAATACAGGACATTCTTCTAACTGGCGGCACGGCCATTGCATTAAAAATACCAAAGGGAATTACTTTCGTTCTGTTGTAGTCGCTATTTTTAGGCTTCTGGTCGCGCGATACGGGTGGTATAACGGTAAATGACGAGCTAGCTCGAGCACGTTGGAGGCAGACTTCGCGAAGCACATGCCGATCGGGAACTAATCAATTACAACTACAGTTTGCACTCGATGACTGGAGTCATCGTTGCAGTCTACGCGTTTCCATCCTGCGAATGATATCCGCTTTGGACCGCCGGTTTAATTTTAGACGGTCTCACACGCCGCACAGTGGGCCAGAATCGCAAAAAGCTGGACAAAATTCTCTGTCTCTGTTAATCACACATTATTAATTACGAGCAGAACGACTTTGGTGGTAGAAGCTAATTCTGATATTACTAAAATGATCATTGAAATGATTAAATTGAAAACTGACTGGTGCATAGCTTCGAGAGACTTGAACCTGACTGTTATTTATTTAACAAGTGAGATTAGATATAAGTCGGCGTCCTTCTCAGTCTATCTAGATCGTGCATTAGCTTACGAAAAGGCCTGATTTCCACCTATTTTATTGAAACAGCCCCACTGCGCGCTGGTCCCGAACGTTGCCGAAGAAACAGGCTGTGTAACGAGCAAGCTGGTGTAAGATCGCGAAAAACAGTGGCGTCGGCAGAAACTGGGAGAATTGGTTTCCGGTGACCGCGAGGGCCTCGAGGAATCATGCATGTAGTATCGTCAGTAGTGGAACCAGGGAAAATCGATTCGGCCGTGCCCGTTTGAGCACTGCGCGCCTCTCAAGTGTGCGAACCGCCGCGGAACTCTGTGTTCCGAGATCCACAAGTTAAATGCACAATCCTCGGGAACAATGCTCGAAAGGGCCCCGGAGGCACGGCCAGGGATTAAAGGCACGATACCGAAATAAATATCGCGAAAAGCGCGCGACTCCCCCTCCTGCCCCTTCCCACCACTGGGGAGAACACACACGTAAATGTCATCCGACCGAAATATATCGTGTCTCGCATCCCCGAGGTAGAACTCGCATCGGAAACCGAGTGTCCTCCGTGCAAAATGCTGTGAACACGCCTTCCCTATGTGTCAGACGAAATCAATTTGGGAAGCCTTTGAAACCGTCCTCCCCGACTCGAGCGAAAGGTGTCGGGAGTCGAGTTGGATCGATGATTTTGATCGGGACCACCGCTAAAAATAATGTAAACGGATTTAGTATGATAGCGGGTGGCCGATACACGTCGACCCTTTAAACTTCGAAGCGGAGCCTCTGGTCCGCAGGCTATTGCCCGAGTCACCGTGTATACATGTAGACTATACCGGTCTCAGTTTTTTCCCAGCTAGAAAATGGGTTGTTACATTCAACGATGAACACTGCGAAGCCTTTTCTCTCATAGTCTCGTTTGAATCTGTCTTCATGGCGGAGTATGCACAAACCTAAAATCTATCAATTCGTCGAACGAGTTACGTGTAATCGAAACCTGATGCTCCGGAAAAATGACGCGACTAACCAGAATGAGAGAGAAAGAGAGAGAGAAAGAGAGAACTATAGGGTGATGATACTTAGGATTCCCGAATACCAACCACAGGATACCGAGGCACTTTTTCCATCAAATGTTCCTTCACTGTCAAATCACACGACGTCCCGTCATTTTTTGTACGTTTTTTCTCGCGCGAACCGAACCATACACATATAGAAATATATAGGCGTATATATGAATATATATGTATGTTATTCGAAAGGATTCTCGTCCGTCTAAAAAAGTTCCGAGCTTAACGCGACCGCCCTCCTGGAAACTCCGTACGGCTTTGATCGGTTTTATAACATCGA
Source organism: Halictus quadricinctus (assembly GCA_028454245.1). NCBI lineage: Eukaryota > Metazoa > Arthropoda > Insecta > Hymenoptera > Halictidae > Halictus > Halictus quadricinctus. Next base: position 3,044,195 of record CM052124.1, read on the forward strand.
TGGCGACGGGTGCGCTCGAAGCGACACCTGGCGATCATGTTTTAGATGCTACCCCCCTCTTTTCAATCGAGCTTCGCGATTACCGCCACTCGGACCGCACCAGAAACTCGATCTTTTGTCAATAAAGCACCGTCCAGACAACAAATGATGAGCGAAACTGGGACCCCGTGGAACGCGGTCAGAACATTTGCTATACTGCTCCTAACTGCTCCCTTGCAACCGAAAAATGATTACGTCAAAATTAACCCATGCGTGGGCTACCAAAATATACAAATGATCTGTAACCCTCTGCGGACAACAACTTTTTAAATTAAAAATATTTTTTGCTCAGAGAGTTTTGAGCACCACCCAGACAATTAATAACGTTGCCAATTCCCCCTTGCAAGGCGACCGAAAAATTGTTACATCAAAATTAACCCTTGCGTGGATTACATAAATTGAAAATATTCTCCTCAGAGAGCTGAATCATAAATACTGCGAGAAGGGTTAACGCTGCAAGTTTCTTTCCATAAATTTTTATTTTGGAATTATAAATCGATGTATATAGTCGTTCGTTTTGACAAAGAGTTACTTACATCTTATTAAAAATACTAACTAAATTGTTATTATACATATACTTTATGTTTTGGCTTGTTTTTAACTGATAACTAAAATAATAATACTATAATCTTACACATACATAACTCCTATTCGTAATTAGAAAAATGGACTATCAAATAACATGATTTAAACTTAATAGGAAATGAAAGAAAAATTTGTTCTTAACTGAAATTTGCTTAAAATATGTTTTACGTTTTCCTTATGTTTGTTTACAACGTTGATAGTTAAAGTTCTATGTACACGTTAGTTACGTTTAATTTGCTTCTAAATAAATTTATCTCCTACGTATGATACAAGAAATATCAATTCCATGTAAGAATGTACATAACAAACGAGCATTGTCCTTTGTCTGTCCAAAGAAAAAGTTAAACGGATTATATTGAACTGAAAAAGCTTAAGAAATGATTATAACTCTCCAATTTTGTTGTGTACATACTTTTCTTCAATTGAATACTTCATACTTCTGGCTTAACATTGATTCGCCAGATTAGAATCACACGTTACCTTATTCAGTGAACGTCGAACAGGGTGAGTTTTTTGCACGTGCCTATTAAAATACGATTTAGCAGAATATGTTTTCTTACAAAGATGACAAGGATATCCAAGCCCATAATGGTATCCTTCGTGTCGAGTTTTCATTTTATCAGTATATGTCACATCACACATGGGGCATACGTATTTATCATGTTCGCTATTGATATGATTTTTTCGAACTGTGGTATTGCAAAAACGTTTATCACATTGAAAGCATAAATATGGTATTATAGGATTATAATGCTGTGTACGAACATGCTCGTCAAAAGCTGTGTAAGAACTGAATGTAGTTGTACAGAGATGACAATCTATTTCTAGAGGTATGTCAATAAACAATTTAGCTTTCTTATGACCACACTGATGGCTCTTCCACATATCAATATCAGGGAAAGTTGTATCGCAATATCCACATATTAATCGTGAATGTGCCTGATGTTTTAAAGTATGGACATCGAGAGCCTTCCGAGTGTCGAACAGAGTTCCACAAACGCAAATATTTTGTTTTTCAATTATATGTGATTCGAGAAGACTTTTAGGTGAACCTTTTACATTAGAAGTTACTCTACCAGATCTACCTCTTCTTGTGATTGGCTCACTTTCTTTTTCCTTAGGCTGATTTATCAATTCATTCGTTAAAAGATTATCGCTATTATTATTATTACTATTTCTAATAGTAGAACCGCTTTGTGAATTTTCTTCAATATCAACATCAACATCGCTGTCTTCATCGATTTTCGCAATTTTCAAAAATTTGTGCTCGTCACTGTACTTAGATGATCCTGTAATTTCATTGTCCTCTTGTTCATCATTTTCAACGTCCTGATTGCATGGATCTGTTAACGGATCGGTATCCTTGGCGGTATCCTTGGCGGCATCCTCTAACTCTTCTGGTTTCTCACGCTCTCTACCAACAATCTCATAGGAATCATTTCTTTTCTTTATTTTTATGTTGATTTTCGCCAAAGAATTTTGAACTGTCTCTTTGCCACTCCCTATAGCATACTCTTGCATTTCATCATTTTGGAACTTACAACTCCTCTTATGTACGTACAATGTGTAGGGATTACGAAACGATCTTCCACAGGAACAAGTAGTATTGCCTTTACTATCATTTATCCTATAAAATTCGTTCCTCTTCCTAGGTATTGTTTTACCTTGTTTATTATTTTTAAATAAACTAGTTGAATTACTTTTATCTCTGTCCTCGAAACCATTAATATCTGAAGGGTCTGAATAATCATAATTAATCAAGTGGAAATTCTCTTTTGTTTCTCCACGATTACGATGACCAATCAAATGTCTCTTAATATGGTGCGGCCTGTACAACCCAGAACAAATTTCACATTGATAACTGTTTACTTTGGAGGTGTTATTGTCAATTTTAAATCTCTTTTCATGGCGTGTGTATGAAACATTCAATTTTCGTTTTACATTTCTTTGAAACTGCTGCTTATCATTACTGATAGGATCGTTTCTCAAAGAATTATTATTATTAGTATTATCAATATCGTTCTTTGACTTGTTCACTTTCAGCACAGTAGACGTTTTTTCCAATTCTTTTAACATAAAATCAGTAGCTTGAATTTTATGATAATCAACTAAATGTTTTCTTAGATCCTTTACGAAGTACTTGCACAGAATGCATTCTTTGCATGCACTTGAAAGTGTACTATTTTGATTTAATTCTTTACGAGATATTGCTTTCTTTTGATCCTTTTTCACATTTTCACTATTAATTAAGGTGTCTTTGGTGTGCATTGATATATTTGTCTTTTTTCCCTGAGACTGAGAACTTGAAACAGACTCCGGATTGGATTCATTCGTATTTGATTTCGCAAATTTCGGTGAATGATCTTTAATTTGCTTAGTATGACTTCTCTTCAAATTGAGCTTTTTAACATTACTTTGTTCTGTTTCAGCAACACTAGTCTCTTTGTCTTTAGACACGCTTTGTTTTCCTGGTACATTGTTTCTAGGCCTGTCTAATGACATAAAAATGCCATGTATTTTTGCTGAATGATGCCTTAAATCTCGTTTATGCAAATATAGCTTCCCGCAAGTTGGGCATGGATACAGTCTTTGAGTACTTTTTACACACAATTTAAGATTCGGCAATGTAACATTGTTATTACCCAATACATTTGGTTGATATTTAATGTATGATTTATGATTTTCATTCTCCAATGATACTGAATTCAATGTATTAGTACTCTTCCTACTTTGCACATCTTTTATTAACTTTAATGTCTCCCATATTTTATCACACTTCTCGAGGAGAATAATGGGATCCTTAATTTTGTAGGGCGTAATAAAAGGAATTGCTGATCCAACTAATTCATCCTAGAAATAAAAAGAAATATATATTCATTCATAATATATATATACATATATATACATATTATAGATACTGTAAGATGAAATAAAATTCATGTTTCCTCGCTGTTACATTTTATTAAGACTGTTTATTACAATAGTGTTCTAAGGAATATATACCCATAAAAATTAGGACTCAATAAATATTAATATCATATTGTAATATAGTATTCCTTGTATAATATATACTATTACATTTATGTTAATGATTAACAATTGTTTTTAAGGCATACGTAATAATGTATTGCTCGTTAACATTGAAAACAAGAGTATAAAACTTATTCCATATTTTAAAACTTATATTACAGTAATTTCGTCTATAACATACTTAGTAACAAGAATAACATGCTTCAACCTGAAAAAGAAATTTGAAATTCCCGCCAAAAAACAAGTGGGCAGCAATTGCCTTTTCTCACCAACTTTCACAAACAGATACATGTCACTTTGATAAATCGAAATAAATGTCTTCAGATAGCATTGTTGAAATAAAACACACATAATACCATCAATAAATTTGCTTAAAAATTGTGTGTTTACACCGAAAACGAAAAAACAGCAAGTACACATAATATTTTGTTGTAAACGAAAGTTTAGCTGATCACTTCAAGTACTGGGAAAATATGTAAAATTAGGCAAACATTTAAATTGTTCAAAAATTATACTCACTGTGTTCAATAGATCTTCGTTCGAATCGGACACACTGTCATAACACGGTTCTACTTTCGGTATACACACAGTGACAGGAGATGGCATTCGCATACAGCATTCCGTTGCTTCGTCTTTATTAGCATCCGCGCATTCTTCATTTGTAAATCCATTCCCAACCATCGTAATTAAAGACGTGGAAGACAAAGACCTGCATGCAAATTCCTGATCAGTACGTTCTAAAGGTGGCGGTATGCACGCCGCTTGATCTCTTGTAGACATTTTGCTTTCCTTTCCACTATTTGGACGCTACTGCTACCTTCCCCCACAACAAGTCTTTTACGCGGCGAAATTGACTACTGGAATCTGCTTGCCCTTTTACTATTGCAATTTCACTAATGTATACTTTAACTTAGATCGTAGTACTTAGTACTGTATTCTTCATTGCTTTATACATAATATTATTTCCGAGCATGATAAGAAACTTACTTGACTACGGCAATCTTAAAATAAACTATACTTGGAGGGTTAGGAGGTTAGGACACTCAAATTTCAAAAGAGCATATGCTAATTTATAACCTCGAAAATGATGAATAAATCATCGCTGTCCACAAGTTTATAATATTTTTTTCTACTTATTTATCTAATCTAACCGCTTTAGTCGATTTGTGTGCAGCGATAATTTAGAACTTAACCCTTTGCACTCGAAGCTAGTTGGACTCCAAAATCCGAACATTTCGTCTGATCTAGGTCATTTTGGTTACATACGACCTTTCTCGTACCACATTTGAACATTTAACAATTTATTAGAAACAAAGACATTCGGAATTGTAGGAATTGTTTTGAGTTATGGTATAATCATTTTCAGTGATACCTCAGAGATAAAGTCGAATGCAAAGGATTAAAAGGAATAAAAAGATAATTTTAAATATCTAAAATCAGTATTTGATGATTGAATTCTTTCTCAAATAATTGTAATAAAAATTTGTACACATAAACCATTATTAATTCATCCTACTGTGTCGTTTATTCGTAATGCTTGCATATAAAAAATTACCAAATATTTTATTCTTTATTGATTGCAATGAAAATTACATTTTCGAAATTGGTATATAAGAATTATATCAACGAATATAGCATTTTGAGGTTAGTTTTGTCTGGCGACTACAGTAAGTCTTTCTGACCAAGAATTTTAATCTTATGCTATAATTAAACATATGTTACAAGAACATTAAGAATTATTTTCATTCCAGGACATTTAAATTCTTGCTTCCCATATGGAAAAACATTATTGTGTATAAACAAAATTAATTCCTACATGATAATCTAGATATGCAGTCTTTTACCAATTTCACCTAACAATCGATTAAATGTTTCATATGTCGTGATTTCGGAACAAAGCAATGTTTCTAAGCATGATATAAATTCATTTTGCAATATACATAATTCACGAAAAGGTAGTACTCATTTGTACTTCAGTACGTATCGTTATAGGCGTGTAGGTATACAACCAACAGTCCGAAATATACCGTAATTATTCAATTATTAATGCAAAATAAGCAATTGTAGGATTTTTTTATTAACATCATACTTTTCTTTGAAATGAAATGATAAATTTAATAATACACATGATTATACGATGTAGTTGCATGTTCTTTTCGAAATGAATATGGAGGAGGTAGTCCTACATCACGGTTCGTGACTGAACAAAATGAAAATGGAATTCTGAATAATTAATTTAGAAGTAATTTCTTAAGCTATTCTTGATGTACTGTAACTGGGTGGACTGTAATTAATTATTAAACTTGTATAATATTTATAGAATATGTAGAAAGAAAGCCACCTACAATAAGTAGGCTGACAATGAGTTAGACCTAAATGCAGATATTTCAGGAAGTCCTTATTGTATCAACATTATTTTTAAACCATTACTACAAACAGGAAGCTTATTGCTAAGACATGGATATACAATTACAATAAAAATGATTTTCATATATGAAATTCTTTGGATACAACTTCTTCAAAAGTTTTAGGGTATCAAGGTTTTGCAACCATAGAAAGGTATTTGCAAGATTAAACGATATTTAAACAAATACAATATTCTGAAAAGATCAGTCAATGAAGCAGGCTCAAGATCGCATAGCCACCAATAAAACGGCCGAGAAAGTCCATGTTGAATGACGCAGAACATTTTTCGGGACTGCTTGACAACAAGTGATACTGCACAAATAAGATTTACTACGGGATATTTATAAAATGAAAGATCAGAATGCAATATCATCGGATATGTCTCCCTTTCACCCATTCCCATGATTTTTGCGAAATATTAAGGTTACATTCGAGGTTACAAGCGTCTCGCAAAAGCAGACATCTAACCTAACAAGCTACGCAAAGTGTTTCAGCCGACAATATAAATTTCCCTAGCTTTAATAGTTGAAATTATTGATATACTGTTATTAGAATGACTTACGTAGGTACTTACTCTGATTGGATATGTGAGGTCGACGATCGGACATCAACCCAAGTTAGCGGACATGCTGACATGTCGGGGATGCATGCACAACAACAGGTTTCTGAGCTACTGTAACGTTTCTTCGAACAAAAATCACTTGGAGACTTGCTTCGACTGAAATTTGAGCTCGGAATCTGTAGCAAGCTTGAGAAATTCCTGAGCGCGTCGCGTTGGACGACTGGTCTATTACATGTGGCCCAAGTTAGTGACCCGCCTGCTCCAAGCAGCCTCGATGCTGCGTCTGACAATGAGCCAGCTAGCTGCGAGCTTGCTCAATAATGTCGCGAATAATACCCAAAGAATCGTTGTCCCTATCATTTATTTATCGCTAATTACGGAATCGTCACAAAGAAATTCTATTTTCATCCTAAAAATCTCCCCGAATCATCGAAACATCGAAAATATTTAACTCATCAAATGAAATGCTAAAGGAGGCTTAGCTCCCATTTCGAGAAGGCTCAATCCTTTATGGGCAGTACTTTTTTCTATAAAAATACGTATTCTCAAAGGTTTTGCCGAACGAGGACAAAGGATCGTAACATAATTGTTCATTCCGCATATTGTTTGTTAGCTCTAGAGGCCACTGTTGTGTTAAATTTGATATGTAATTGACTTTAGGTAGGAAAAATAGACTGTGGTCTGTAAAGTAGCCACAATCTGTATAGGATTAATTGCGTAGCCGAGTAAGGCTATGTTGCAACGACAAAATAATCATTGCTCCGTACGAAATTAAATGAATTTGATGATCTACATGGATTTACAACGTGGATAGCGACCTGCCAACTTCGACGCAATCAAAAGTTGTTTAATTATATAACAATCCCAGTATTTTCATATAAGGATTCAGGCTTGGGTAGGGTTTAGGTTGGGATCAATATATTTGTGCGACATATATTTCACAGTACGAAAATCCGCTGCTACGATGAGATTCTGTCTTTCAACTGAAGCATCACCATAATAGCAAATAAACTGTCTGATATTCCTTTGACCTATGGATGTGTTTGGAAATAATTAAAATCAATAGACTTTTGGGGATTCGGCTGATACGCGGGTAGCAAGCATAGCGATGTCGTACATTTAGAGATTATGGTCGTAAATTTAATGTTGGGGTTTTAGGGACATTAATCCTTACAAAGGGGAGATTTCATACTATATCTAGCTAGGTTCATTTAGACTTCCATGTGTATTTTAGATATATTTTTAACCATCAGAAAACGGACGATTCTGACTACTGACATGATTGCTCACAATTTCCCCGATGTATATTGTTCTATCGTCACAGATCGAACATTTTGACGATGTGTTTGAAAGGCTGGGTGAAAAACAGCGTTGCCAGTGTACAGACTGTACGCTTCTCTCTCCATCATCAAATTTCCCTCTCGCGACTCTCTGTACGGGACACGTATTAGTGACACGAGGAGATACGTGACGTCACATTATTCCCACTACGAGGAGAATCAAGCCGTATTTAGTGGTAGAGGGGGAAGCATTTCGAGGGGAATACACACCGGTCTGGTACAGGGTCGCCATTTCAGGCTTTTCTCCAAGTCTACCTTGCCCCTTCTACGAAGCCATTCCACTTCCGCCACGGATTGGTCACGTGACGTGATGCGTGCACCTGATTCGCGTTGCGTCTGCGCCTGCGTCGTGACTAATCCGGTAATGGCCGAGAGGGGGTACCTGTATTTCCCCTCAATTTCCCCTATCTGGCAACGCTGATCAAAAATGAACCCGAGCACTGTTGGGCAAGGATTAACCAAGCTATTTGGAAATTGATGTCGATCCCCTATTAGATGTAACGCAAATAACCCCAAACTTACGTCACGTGCTGAAAATCAGTCTTAGGGTTAACCCCGAAAACGAACGTCCTCCATGATGACCCTGGGTCTGTTCGATCCTCTACCCTTATCTTATTCTGATTCACGCGAGGCTGCAAATTGAGACAGACTCTGAGGCTTGAATCAAAGCAGACCCAGTCACCGTTAGTTCGAAGGCTGAAGGATTTACCGTTCGAACGCTTACGCATCTTCGGTTTATCGTACGCGATGTCCATTAAAATGATCAATCATCTCAGACTATCGTTTAAGTCATCTGATAAGTTTTCTTGTTTGAAATCCGTATTGCACGCCAAATTTGTACTTAACAACGGCCTATTACCATCGTTATGCCCATTTACTATATAATAATCTCCTCGGAATGGAAACGGTCAAGGTCGTCGCTATTCAATAGGAGTATTGTACTAAATTTTCTTGATTCTTGATAAAATTGTTTTTCTAACGAGCATTCGTTTCCGGCAGAATATATATAAAGGCGAACATACTTCCACGCAGATCAGTTCTGCGGCGGAAAAATGAGATTCCACATTGTTCTTTTGCTACTTGCTAGTTGTCAGCAAACGACGTTGGCAGGAATTTATGTTAGAGGTATTTCGTCGATTCGTTTTATTTATTAACAAACCCTGGGGGAAATGGGAACTAAGCATTTTTCTAGCCATAGAACACTATGTAGCCTACCAGGATTGTGACTTGAATTATATTAGTTTACTACACAATTTCGCAAATTCGTTAAATTTCTGCATTTTATTTAGTACCGTGTTCGCCAATATTTTTAGGCAACAGTTGGTAGTTTAAACGGTTCCGATTGTATTGCAGAACATAGTAGTTTGCGACCACTCGTTCAAGGTGACCATTTTTTTCGGGAAATCGGAGATTGGTTCGGTCGCCTGAAGGAACGAGTTTACGAGAAACTATTCGGACAACAAACATCCACAGAATCATCGGTGGAATCTTCCGTACCAGACGACGTATTGGATCTGGACGAGTTTCAATTGAGAAGGAAATTACGAAATCGTGAATGGCTTCGTGTAGACGTGTGTATGTAGAAAACCATAATATTTAACACGCTAATTACTGCACCATTTTATATCACTCATACAGTAGTCAGTGTGGTAATATTAAAAATTTGCTCAACTTTTGTAACCTATTTTTCGTGTTACAAAATACAGCGACCCTATCTTTCGACCCTAACCGAGATTGGGGCTTTCGTGTTGGCAATTGGTACTTCATCCGAAAGGACTCCAAAAATGTACTCGAAAAAGATAACTCGGACGAGTCGGATGTTCAAAGACGAATTACCATTCGACCAACAGAATCATTTGGAACCGAAGGGACTCTGGATAACGTTGATCTAGAAACTGTGGATTCTTCATCAATCACACCACCTACAATACCATTCACAACGGATACCGCGACGCAATCAATGACGCAACAAACAATCACAGGCACACCAACGCAAACTAGCACGCAAAGCGGTTCATCTGAAAATCTCGCATCAACAATAGAAAAAAATATAGAAGACAACGAAGCTAATGACTATGTGCCGCGTAGAGGATCCGTAGAGGTCCTGATGGATTGATAATATATTTGAAAAAATAATTACATCCACGCCACTTCTGTGAATCTTGTACATTTATTAAAACCTTCTGCACATTCTGGAAACATCCTCAACTTTCGGTACATTTGTTTATAAAATTGTTGATTCCCTATTTAACATGAGGTGTGAAAAGAAATTTCGTTTGTTTATCAAGAAGAGTACACGTTTATTCCGTAAAACTTATCATAATCGTTATTTTGTAGCAATATATTATTATAATAATTTTTACGTCGACGTTGAACAAATCGTGGTCTTCATGATCTTGTGGTTTTACTGTAATAGAAAAAAGAAGAAAAAAATCGTCAGTAAGATAATTAACTCTTAATACTAGCCACTCTTGCACACGACATGCACAAATGCATCTTGCACCTAATAGCACACGAGAAACAGAAGATGGAGAATCTATGAAATCAGATGAAGTGAAAGAAATACTTTGTTGAGTCAGACATGTATAGGTTGGGCTTAAGAGATATAGGACCTAGTGGAAGCAGACTATTTATGTTAGTCAATAGCCTAAGAAAATGTTAGGGAAAATTTTTTATATTCTATATTACACACTGTTAATTGGTAGTAGCAATATGCGCTAAACAACTGCACAATGTTTTCAAAGTCCTTACTTTCAATAAATAAACTATTCAACAATGTTCGGAAGCAATTAAGGTTTCTGTTAAGCGAAGAGACTATACTGTTGGTTGTAAAAGTAGGAAAAACAAGGGAAATTACAGAAAAGGGGTAAATGAAAATTAGAAGTTTACATGCTGACCATGTATGAACGTCATAATAAAGTTCCCTCTTGAGGCTTGTAGTACAAATGATGAGCATTTGTCTACTTCCTTCCCTAGAATAAAAAGCGTATACCACCATATACCATGCATGTAGAAGAAAGAGTATGTCTTTGTGTTCTTGTTATAGAAAATGTGAATGACATTAATCATGCTACTTTGAAGTAAATGATAAAGTTTAAGAATAAAATTTGAAAGTGAGAGAAAAGCTAGAAGTATTAAAGTTTGAATAAGTTTGCATTGCATGTACAATGTGGTTTTTTAATTGGGTACAAAGATACACCATGTAATCAGTTGAAGATATGAAAAAGTTGTCACAGAGGAGCATATTATCTACAGCAAATAGTTTGTTTGCAAATAAAATTGTAGAAGAGATTTCAAGGCTAACTGAATCATATTGAAAACATAGTAGCTCAGTCTTGGAGCATAGATAAACAATTAGAGAGACACATTGTACATACAGTATAATATTGAAAAATGTTTAGGTATAGCATGTTGAGTAAATAAACAAAAATAAAATATTTTAAATGATTAGAAACATAAATTTAGAGCTTAGCAATAACTTTTGTGATTATTAATCATACGTATTAAAATAAGCAGCATAATAAAAAATTTATAAAATGTAATCAAATATTTACTATTTATAAATAAATAATAAGTGTTCATGCAATGAACATTTCTCATTTTCTTAAGAATCATATTATAGAACTTGATGTAGAGAAATGTAAGGAATACCAATTACCAGCAAATTTACACATAGATCACCACCAATGAAACATTTTGTGAAACAGGGATAGTATTGAGAAAAGAATGATTCGAAAGCTATCACATTTATCTACATCATAAATTCAGAATCCCAGAATTTTTTTTTAACATTATATACAGCTACTAATAGATTGAAAATTAAAATAATATTGTCATACCTTTTTAGATGCAGCTCCTACTTTACTCTTCTTCGTACCCCTAACTTTCTTCATTCTGTTCTTACGTTCTTTACGTTGTTTCCTTGTTTGTTTCTGTTTCTCGAATAGTCCATGCCTTGCTAACCTGTATTTAGGTTCGAATTTCTTGGCATAGTCCAGTGTGTCGTAGACCAGTGCAAATCCAGTTGATTTGCCACCACCGAAGTTGGTTTGGAAACCAAATACGAAAACTACATCAGGTGTAACTTTATACATCTTAGCTAGCTTCTCGCGGATTTCTGTTTTGCGTACTGACGGATGGCCAGGATGAAAAACATCTACGACCTATAACATAATAATACTATATTAATCATCCAATCAGGTTTATAACCATGACTATAATTACTACCATTACATTGTGACCATAATCATTTTAATTTAACTTAAATATTACAAATTTATTAATGTACTTACCATTTGTTTCCGACATAATAGCCGATTGCTCATAAACTTTCGAGTTCTGATCGTAACTGTACCTTCCGTCTGTAAATAACAACGATAACAAAGGTTAGATCTTATGTTTTGTTCAATGTATTGTTATCATAATTGTATTATATTCAATAGAAAAATGGTATATCAAGTAAAAATCATTTATCTCACGATTGAATCGTGGAATATAATAAAATAAGTATATATGCTACTGTACTGACATGTTAGCAGCATGTATACTCTTGGTTAGAAGATTCATGTCAGAATAATATAAGTTTTATATATTGACAAAAATATTATTTGCAAATTATATTCATAAAGGCCGAGCAATGGTGCATTTTTTAGAGGGTTTCAATTTAAAAAATCATTTTTTATTCAGTGATTATTTAACAGTTTTGGGATACAAAATACATACCATTTTGCTTGATTATGGTACCGCCAGCAAAAGGACATTTACGGAAACATGAAGCGCTATCTACAGTGAAAATCGGTACTATAGATGAAGTCCCTATGATGTTATAACAAATTTTTATTCATTTTTAGCCGATACCACGTTAATATCGCAACTTCTATATTTAAATAGCACTAAATATAATTATAGCAAATATTTACATATTTCACACGTGACAAAACAGCTGCAATTTAGAACAAAATCGTTTCATACTTACTTCTTCCTAGGGACCTTATCCATGTAACCAGAAATTTGTTATGCTACCTGGTGTTATTTAAAGTTTAATGAAAAATTATATAGTTGTTTTAAAATAACATTATTTTTTTAATTTTTTGATCGAGTTTAAATTTATAAAATATATATTCTTCTAAATAAGGCAAACGCAAGAAACATTGATGAATACTTTTATTTTTGAAGTGAAATATTCTTAGAGATGATCGTATAGTATAGTTGTATGATTGTAAGTATAATTATAACTAATACCAAAAATAATATTTGACTACTTTTAGCTCCAGCTTATTTCGCTTTTCATCAATTACGTGTTCTCCTTCCGAAAATAATCTTTCTATTGAGACATATATTTCCACGTTGCACCATGACTTTAAATAAATAATGCAGACATCAATAATTAAATTCGTTGTAGAATTTCGATTTCCACAATATCTATTCTTTCTAATAGTGTAGTACTTGTGAGTACGTTTTCAAAATCGCCAATAGCTACTGTTCGCTGCTGTAAAGAAGGCATCTGTAAGGAATGTGGATCTGATTGGTGATTAGGTACACATAATTTTGTTATTGGCCCGAGTTCTTTCAACAATTTAGTCATCAAATCTTTATTCGATCTCAATGATCTCAAATGTACATAAATCTCAGTAACTGGAACCTCTCTAACTTGATGCATAAAATAAGGAGTCATTTGAATTTCCTTCTGTTCCGTTGTAAAAATCTCTAGAAGTAAACAATTGTATTCGAAACTTGTTGAATAAAACTGAAATATGCGACAAATATATAACTTTTATGCAACGATCATTATCCTCTTTGTCTCTGGCAATGAAGGCAGCGCTGTCGTAGCAGCGAGTCTTTAGCCAACCAGAACAAAGACAATCTGTCCCTGATCTCCCTATCGTCGCGCTGGCCTCCTCCGAACTGCGCGACGTTAAAGGGATAAAACGATATTATCAGCTGAGTGAAGGAGGAAGAACATCCGAAGTTCTGAGAAAGACCGTAATTATATTTAGCGCTGTTTGCAGCGTTCCGGCTATCTGATTGGTTCTCTGTCGAGTAACGTCCATTACTCTCCTAGGAAGTTTCGAGAACGGGTACGGGACGGTAATATTGGTGAGAGTTCTATGCGTTTACAACAGTTCGTCAAATACTATTACGTGGAGCAAAACGAGCGTTTACAGCACGCGGATATTTCTCACGAGCGGTTTTCTTTCTGCTAATACAGGTAAGGCGAAACCACCGTACAAGCGTTTTAAAGAATATATTTTAGAAAATGTGCGCAGATGGAATAGAATTTTCGTCATTGAATTATGTGATCGATCAGAGGGGTTCATGAATTTTCCCCGGGACAGGAATTCGCTGTAGCGTTAACACAGTCGAGCGACAACGTTAGAACATCTAAAGATATTGTTAAATATTAACGCGATTTTAACGCGGCTTTAACCGTTGTCAGATCCGAAGTGGACGTTTGAAGGTTGAATTATACATCTATCTACGCTTTAGCATATTGAATATTACGAAATACAAGTCAATTAATTTTATCATAGCTGCCGAGTACTTGTGCTCACCCATGACTCGCACTTTAACGTTGAAAAATGGTGATTGTTCCAATTGCCTAACCCGTGTCAAGACGAAACGCTGTTTGATATTGGAAATTCTCTGTCAATTAGAAGCATAGAAAGTTCGCTACAGATCCGCGTTTATTTTTGCTGCGTAGAGTCCAACGGAAGATGTACTTTTTACTCAGTAACAAATAAATTACTATATGGCAGCTCGCGGATTTTCTTGCTCGATTTGCAACCGGTAGAGAAGCCTTCGACTTGTGTACAAGTATCGGTGTGTACGTATGTACGTTAACAGAAGCCTCTAGAAAGTGTGATGTTCTTTGTTCATAATACCGAATAGACGGTGCGTTATACCGAAACCACGTTTTCATTTCCTGTTCCGTATCAATTAGTAGCATTTTGGTATTTTAAAATGATTCTCGTCGCCATTTTGAAACCGAAGACGCACATGGATAGAATTTGCTGGAGATTTCTCAGAACGTACCAGTAATGCGCTTTGTACCTTCCTGTATTGATTATGGAATTTTCATTTTACGTAGATTGACTTTTGTGTTCGCGACAGATCATCAATTTTATTGTACACACGCCGAAATCCATTGTATCGCAATTAAAATTAGAAATACGTGAAGTTCAAGGTCGTACCTTATAATTCCATTTTTGAATCTTGTGTTTGCGCATTTAAATACTCGATCTATTCTGACGTCGTATAGCGATACGAATGACAAATCAGTTTTTTTTTTCATGTTATTTGATTCGTATAACGCAGCTTATGTATTGTATTTTGTTTAACTGACCGTATTTGTAGCGCGCACTTTGTTTAATAACAATTTATACGGGTACTATTGTTTTCATAAAGGATTCTGACACGAATCTCCTTGTCCTTTATAATGAATTCATAAAATTTATATCCTGCTTATTACTAAGTCGACGATTTATTTAATAGGCCAATTATATTTCAGCATTTTTTATTCACAAGATGATTTGCAATTTTTTGTGCTGTTTATTATTATACGTATAAAACATTTACAACATTTTATATGTATAGTTCACAATGTATTTTATTCATATTTATGTATACATTACTATGTAGCATGTGTTTTTAACATTAAATCTCACAAAAAGAAACAATATAGAACTTAATGGTTTGAAAACAAAACTTCAGTCTTTTGTAATCTATTGTTAATGACTATTTTCTTTGTTTATTAATAATATATGGTTCAGTACTTGCTATTAATTTAAATGTAGTTATTACCACATTTTTTTATAATTTTGTTATTCAATTATGTACATGCCATGTTGATGACAACAAAATTCACGAATATCAACAGCAAGCCATCAACTTCAATCTAATCTTCATTTAATCTCAACGATCTCGAAATGTACATACACCTGAACTCAGTAAATTAAACATTTTTACAATGCAACAGTTATCTTAATTTCCTTCTGTTCTACTGTAAGATTCTGTATAAGTGAAAAGTAAAAAAATGTTAGCTCTTTCATCATGATTCGAGTTTGTTAAAACTGTAATTTAATATTCTGATGTATCAATTACTACTTATGCTAATCTACTTAATTTTCGATGAGAATGCATGCATCATTTTCTGTTCGCTTAGTACAAAGCATAACCGTTCTGAAATTTATGTGATTTGCTATGCATAGGCTAACTCAAATATATGAACTATAAATTTCGAAAAAAAAAACCATAGCGCATTGTATTATCACATTCTTAACAAGTTTGTATGCATTTTGTTCAAAATACAGTTTGGTTCAAAGACCAGCTATAATAACAGTAACCCCTTTAACTAAAAATAACAGTAACAGTGCACTATGACTAACCGTGTACCTATGTCTCAGAGTGCTTCAATGTGAAAGAGTTAAGGAACCCTGGATAATGTTTACATTGTATTTTTTTCTATTCAGCAGGGACAGTCCAATAATAACAGTAGCAGTCGGTCTCTTCTCTAAGAAATAGATTATAGTAAACATGGTGAAGGAAACAATATTCTATGATGTACTGGGCGTGAAGCCTGGATGTACTCGTGATGATCTGAAAAAGGCTTACAGGAAACTCGCTCTGAAGTATCATCCTGACAAGAATCCCAATGAAGGAGAAAGAGTTAGTAAAATATTGTGCGACTGCTTCAAATTCTTGTGATTACAAAGTTCGTTTCATAAATCTTCTTCTTGTTACAGTTCAAACAAATCTCACAAGCATATGAAGTATTGTCGAACCCTGAAAAGAAGAAAATTTATGATCAGGGTGGAGAACAAGCTCTGAAAGAAGGTGGCGGAGGAAGCAGCATGTTCTCTTCACCCATGGACATCTTCGATATGTTCTTCGGGGGTAGTTTCACTGGAAGACCTGCTCGAAGAAGAGAGCGCAAAGGACAAGATGTTATACATCAGCTGTCTGTTTCACTGGAGGAACTCTACAAGGGCACTGTACGCAAATTGGCTTTGCAGAAGAACGTTATCTGCGATAAGTGTGAAGGTAGATATCAGTTGGCAATTGAAACATACAAAATTTCGATCGGAACGAGAAATAATCATTATTTCGTTTAGGCATCGGTGGTAAGAAGGGTTCTGTCGAGCAGTGCTCAACATGCCATGGATCAGGCATGCAAGTTACAATACAGCAGCTAGGACCGGGAATGCTGCAGCACCTGCAGAGTGTGTGCTCGGAGTGCAAAGGACAAGGAGAACGCATAAATCCACGAGATCGTTGTAAACAATGTGGCGGTAGGAAGACAATTAGAGATAGGAAAATTTTGGAAGTTCATGTTGATCCAGGAATGGTAGATGGACAAAACATCATATTCAGTGGGGAGGGAGATCAAGAACCCGATTACGAGCCAGGTGACATTGTTATTCTCCTTGAGGAGAAGAAACACGATGTTTTCAAGTTAGTATTTTAGCGATTATTATGGCTTAAAAGTAATACCGGGTGAGTCATCCAATGTGGCGACTTAAAAGTATTTACAAATTATACTATTTAATGAATTTTAATTCTTTTTTGCATTATGATCACAATAGCCGATTTTTATAGATTTTGAAGAAAGGTTTGCCGTGGTTAAAAGTGTCTTGTTCTCTTTAAATATTGTTTGAACATGTTTAAATACAGTAGAACCTCGTTTATCTACTGTAGTTATAATGTTATGAAAAATTTACCGTTGTATATATGTTATTGATATAATGAGACAAAATATTTCAACTGATACTTAAACGAAATTCGGGAAAAAGTATGGCTAACCAATTAGGAAACTGAACTCATGTTAGATGACTCGACCCGTAGTTCGGAAGTAATGTGACGACAAGTATTTATTAATCTATTGCTTTTAGGCGTTCACGTAACGATTTAATCATGAGGATGCAGCTAGAACTCGTAGAAGCCCTATGCGGATTCCAGAAAGTGATTCGCACTTTGGACGGAAGAGATTTGGTAGTGACATCACTTCCTGGAACCGTAACGAAGCACGGAGACTTGAAATGTATTATGAACGAAGGGATGCCGGTTTACAAGGATCCTTTCACACACGGCAGACTTATAATCCAACTAGTAGTTAATTTCCCAAAAACCATTGATATTGAGGATATTCCAATGCTTGAACGATGTTTGCCCATGAGGGAAGAAGTTATCATTCCAGAAGGCGCGGAAGAATGTATACTTCAGGACTTAGATCCAGAACGGGAACAACGACAGGCGTATGAAGAAGACGAAGGAGGTGCTCCTCGAGTCCAATGTGCCACACATTAATTTGATTACATCAATGTCACAATAAATATGGTCATTCTTTCATTTTAAACTTTTGTCCCATTCGCTCGATTCTGAATCGCATCTATTAACAGAGGAATGAAAAAATGCGGACACAATAGAAAAAAAATGCAAAGTTCTTCGAGACGAATGAAAAGAACTTGGGAGGAAAAAAATGTCTAGATATATGCACGACTATGAAAAAAAAACCGTAAGGAATCACCAACGATTCTTATGCAAAGATCATACTTAACACTCGATTGTATAGAGATACCGTTGACACTATTGACTACACATTTATCATCGCGCCTGAATTACAACTATAAATTTTGGTGAGAATTAGTAAACTGATTATGATTAGTTACTCGCTTGCTGTAGGAAAGTATTACGACAAAAAAAAGATGTACTTATCATTAAACAGAGTGATAAGAAAAGGTGAACTTATTCAACATCTAACGTAACATTGTGTAACGTTGGTAGTAAATACAAACATAATCACTTGTATCATGCAATAATGTTGAACATTCAAATTTCTTTCTGCGCCTTACGAGCATACTGATTGCTAGAAATAAAGTTAGACCGTCGAACGATACTACTTGATTTCTCTGTCTACATTTGTAATTCCCTAAGATTCTTTCAACAATTAACAATTGACTACACGAGCTTGTCGAACTCAACTCAATGTCTAATATTAGTGAACACGATACCAATTAAAATAGTAAGAAGTCTGTTGGTGGACGTACAACTCTGATGGATAAAAAAGAACAAGTGAAGATTTAGTAAAGTGTTTCGTAGTTTGATTACAGATCTCTAAATCGCTTTTATTTTAATGGGACATTATTCCATTATATGTAGTCTAATCTTTTTAAGAGCTATGCTAGCGTATGACGATATTGACAAAATTATTTTAAAATTTGTTCAACAATAATACAATATAAGGAAAAAAGAAAAATGTGGTTCCTGTATGTGTGAGTGGACTGTTGTGCGTATTCAGAAACTATTATTTATTGCTACAAAAGGAAACAAACCATTCCAGGACTCGTTTACATTCACGATCCTGGAAGCGAAAGTAAAAAAATTATAATTA
Organism: Halictus quadricinctus; assembly: GCA_028454245.1. Lineage (NCBI taxonomy): Eukaryota > Metazoa > Arthropoda > Insecta > Hymenoptera > Halictidae > Halictus > Halictus quadricinctus. Next base: position 3,063,543 of record CM052124.1, read on the forward strand.
ATTTTTGGAATCAACTAATATAAAATAAATAATCAAGAGGCTGCTTTGTATATCTTTTCGAAAGGAACGCATCGTTACCCCTATTATTCATTTGTAACTAAAACTTAGTAATGCGCATGAACAACTGCCCATTTTAATGATCATGAGTCTGTTATGTATTCAATTAAAATACGTCTTCGATACATTCGCATAATTTACTGTACACAAGGTCGCGTACTCGTCTGCAGTTACTATAGCAAATTTAAATAGTAATGTATTGTAATCTTATTTATTATAGATAAATTGGTGATCAGTTAGTACTTTTTTGCGTCGTCAAATAAATTGAACAAAGTATAATGTGAAGTCGAGAATGTTTATTGAACCCTCGACCCTTTAGGATTCACATCATACTGAAATTTCTGTTATATACGTTCTCTATGTTTTCAAACGAAATCGATCCGCTTGAATTCTTGCGAACGAGCAATTTTCATTGAAACAAATATTTCGCAGTGAACAAATAGATGTTGTCGGTGGTTGATTTTGTAAGGAAAGAGAGAAAAAGGTGGTGGAGGGGGGAAAATTTATTGAAAGATATATAAACTTGAACTAAATACGCACACACATTCGTAATTGGGTGTCATTCATGAGCGGTAACAATGTTAATGTGCCTTCGAGTTACGTCGAATAGCCTAACGATGGCGATATAATCGCGGCCAGGGTCGATGTTTTTGTAATGTGCGTACACACAAGTGCCCGAAAGCCAGCAGTCGAGATGCCGCAAAGGTTTCTGGGTATGCGGAGGGAGCCATATTTTTCCAATATCAGTTATGCGAAAACAGCGTACGCATAGCATCCGCAGTATGGAATTTCGTTCGGTAGCCAGCGTTCTCTCCGTGTTGCACAAGAGGAATTGATATCGGGAAGCAGACGACAGCGGCTCACAACGGTGGACAGCGAGACGATTCGTGTTGGCTAGAAAATAATAAGCGTGCATTTACACGTTGATCCACGGGGAGCGAGGTTCGGTGAAAACGACGAGAGCGCGGGCCGCGCAGGTGTTCGAGTCGAGAAGAGGGTTAGTTAACTTAACCCGAGTTCGTAACCGCGACTGGTGGTAGTGGTGGCAGTACTAGTGGTGGTGGAGGCAGTGGTGGTGGTGGTGGTGGTGCTACTGCTGCTGTGACGATGACACAGCGTCATAACACGACGTACGTCCGTCCGTGCGATTTAACGCGAATTGTTATGGCAGTATAAAGTGGTATTTTTGTTTTTTTTTTGTTTTTTTCTACCGGAGAGTGTATTCGCGCCATTACCGATCGAACCGAGTGTCGTGTCTCGGTCACGATTAACCCGTGCGGTATCGTCGGTGTCCGAGGTAAAACGCGAGGAGATGGCTTTCTTGTTTAGTGTGTGAACCCCCGGAGTTTCGCGAAGCGGCGTTAAGTATAATTTTTTCAGTGACAGTGGCATACGATGACATAATTCAGTTTCATTCATCGTTTATTCGTCGAAAAGTGAGTGCGTATATGTGAAACGGAATAATCGGGGACTGGGCGACCGCGAACGAAACGAGACCGTGGCAATGACACGACCTCGACGCGTGGACTTTTTTTGAGAAAAGTAAACGTCGAAAACGTCCAACCGGCCGATTCCGCAAGCTCTCGATATTTTTTATTCTCCGTGAAACGCGGCCAACGATATCCGTGTAGCCGATGTTTACAAAGCGTTTTTGTTTGTGACGCTACTGCTGCTGCTGCTTCCTCGGCGTAGCGTGCACGCATTATGAATAACAGCATGCTCAACAGTCTAGGTTAGTTCGGTGCTTAGCCCCATTCTGTTGTTTCGACGCGTCCGAACCGGAGTGCCCAGACAAATGGGCGAGCTGTCGTTTCGTGGCGCGACAACCGAAACATAATTCCCGAGCAAACACATACACACACATACACACACAACACACACACACACACACACACACACACGATCCTCTGATTCCCGGCGAAAATCGTAGACTGCTCTCTGTGACCTTGTGTTCTCTACGCCGAGAGAGATTTCGCGTCTCTTTCACCAAATCCGAAGAAGAGTATATATACATATATACATATATATCACGTGTAACAAATTTCCTAAATTCGAATTTATCTGTTCTAGAAAATGTATAGAATAATGTGAGAGAATCCCTGTCGAAGGAAGCGAACGAGAGAGAGCCTTAGCGAAATCGCAGTGCTATTTTCCTACGATATTTTTTGTCACCGTACGATTAAAATTCCCCGATGGATCGTGATACATCGAGGAACGCCGAGACGTCGTAGAGGTTAGACCGGGCATTGACCGGTGAAAATAGCGCGTGTCTGTCGTCCGTCGGCTGGTCGGCGGATTTTCGAATACTTGGCACCGGTTGTTGCCGTTTGAGATATCCGTCGGTCGTCCTTGGCGGCGTAAGAGAGAGAGAAAGAGTGAGAGAGAGAGAGCGCGCGCGCGCGCAAGCTAGAGAGAGTGAGAGAGAGCGAATTTGTTTCTCCACGGAAGAGCAACGGGGAAAAGCGAGGAGGAGCAGTCTCTCGGTGAGATCCCGGGGTGATCAATTGGTTTGGCATGCCGCACGCGGTGGAGCCGAGGATGTCGAGCGGCGAGACCGTGCTGGACAGCTGCGAGATTCCAAGTTTTGGTGAACGCGCGTGGCCAGGAAGGAGGACCGTGAGAACGTAGTTGGTTATCGCCTGGTGTGCAAGGCACGATCGTCCCGGTCTCTGGAGGATGCGGCAGGACCTCGAGGTAGCTCGATGTAGGCGTGCTAGCAGCGTTCCAGTGATGTCGGTGTCGGGGTTACCTGCAGCGCTGCTGGACCTGGACCATGGCCGGCAAGCCTGAGCAGCCGTCCACACACCCTGCTCCCCCAAGTCACAGTCATCATCACCATCATCATCATCATCACCACCAGCAATCGCATCATCAGCCGGCGCAACAACAGCAACATCATCATCAGCCGCATCATCACCAGCCGCCGCATCACCATCAACAGCCGCCGCCGCCGCCGCCTTCGCAACAAGATCAAACAGAACAGCAGCAGCAGCAGCAGCAGCAGCAGCAACAACAGCAGCAACAACGTCTGCAACAAGCAGCGGCTCATGGGATTCAACAGAACAGCGTTTTAGTGTACGTCTCGGGGGAGAATTTCGCGTACGCGACGGCGGTCGGTCAGAATGCCGCCGCCGCCGCCGCTGCTGCTGCTACCGCAGTCGGCTATCAGTCTCCGCAGCAGGCGACGTACACCGGTATTCTGCCGCCGCAGGTGGCGACGGCGGCGGCGACGTTTCCCGCCAAAACCGCCATATACTGTAACGATAACGCCGTCGCCGTCAACAACTGTTGTCGACTGAAACCGCTCGAGTACGTCACCGATGGGGACACGGGCAGCCGGTCCGTGCGTACCCTGTCCGCGGGTAATGTAGAAGACGAGGAGGATTACGGGACGATCGTTTCGAGCAACGGTCTTCTGTACAGACAGGCGAGTTTCGTTCAAGCGGTAACCAGCACCGCTGCCAGCACGACGATGACGTGCGTGGTGTCGGCGTGCGATAACAAGAACGCGGTTGTCAGCCGTGGCGTCGGCGGTAGTGGCGGTGGTAGTGGTGGAGGAGGAGGTGGTGGACAACTGGAGAACGACGGGGCCGTCAGCAACGAGGATAACCTTGCAGAACAGCCGATCGGTAGGGTGAATGGTGCCGAGATGATGCCGAACAAGATGTTCCCGTCGAGATCTATGCACACCGCGGAGATCTATCCAGGTCGATTGCAACCGGATGGTTCCTACAACGGTAGGATCGCGCAGGGGAATCTCGGGGAGGGTTGCGTCGGGCTTATGAGCGACGACGCGTGTGTCGCGTACGCACGACAGGGAAACGAAACGACGCAAACGTCCGCGAGTGTGTTCCAAGCCGACAGCGTCGAGCAACGGGTCGACATGGACGAGAAGAGCCGGCAGCAGGACGCATTCCAGAACCAGGCCACCGGCTCGTCCATGTCGTCGTCGTCGTCGACGTCCTCGTCCTCGTCGTCGTCATCGTCGTCATCGTCATCGTCGAACGCGTCGGGCATCGGTGTCGGTGTCGGTGGTGCCGGTAGTGGTGTTGTTGTTGTTGTTGGTAATGGTAACGGTGGCGGTGGCAGCGGTGCGGTTAGCTGCGACTCTGTTCGCTCCGATACCGGCGAGTCGTCGACCTACAGCAGCTTGAGCAGCCCCGAAAGTCAAAGTCAATCGGCCCACGATGGTTTAGCGACCGGCGCAACGGTCAACGGCGGCGGCCCGTGCGCGCAGCAGGCTGCGCGTCAGGCCTCCTTGTCCTGTATCAACAACTCTAACAATAATGACAATACCGGCCAACAAAATGTAGTGCTTACGATGAACGGTAGTGCGATGGTTACGCAGCAGCAACAGCACCAGCAGCAGCATCAACAAGCGATTACAGTGCCACGTGGATGGAAAAGGATATGCACCAACGGCGTCATCATTTACATCAGGTGACTGTTGCTCATTCTTTTAACTCATTGCTCGGCACGTTCGCCGGCTCGTTTATTATCGTTTTTTCATTTATTCGTTCTTTTTTTTTATCAATGACATTTATAGTTAATTTTTATACCCTCCGAATTTCAGTATTATGTTGTCAGTACAATGAGGAGAAAATGCACTTCGTTGATGCTGTTCATGTAACGTTGTGCAAGCATTGTACATACAACGTAATCGTTGTGTAAATATTATTGGTGTAACATATTTGTTGTGTAAATATCAATCAACAAATAAGTTATGAATAGTTTGGATTAATCTCTAAATTAATAAGTGGTATTATTCCACCGAATGTAATTTACTTGATGAAATTGTAGTTAGCAGTATTATGCATTTTATTTTCTGGATCAGATTTTTCTTTGATTTGTTCATCACATGCAGATGTGAGTTTATTATTTGTGAGTATTTGTTATTTTCGTGTTCGTTTGTTTGATCATTGCTTAAAAATTTGTGAATGTAGTAAATTATTTTAATTTTCTGAAAATTAGGATTTTCTTCGTTCCTCTATACATGTTTTCAGATTTTATCCTACAGCTTCCATTCTTACATTTTTAGTAACAAATAGAATTAGAATTTTAGAAATTCATAATGAAAGATAATGCCATTCTTTGTTATATTTGAACAGAAAAATTGGAAAATGTACAAAATGAACTTTACATTTCAGTAATTCGTACACAGTATGGTTCTTATGGAATAATTACGCTTATAAATCACTGTTCACGTCAATACACCGTGTTATCTAAGAAGGCAATGTGCTTTGGCAATAACAACAAGGAAAAATTGCGCGCGTATATCCGCTAACAATGCGAATGGTTTAGCAGTGAAATATTATTAGGGGAAAAGAATTTCTAGAGGTGCTCGTCGCAATGTTTCTTACCGTACATTAACAATTGAACTTCCGAGAAACGTCCTGTTCGAAGGCCTTGCATAATATTAATGAATTTAAAGGCGGCCTATGTTTATTGCAACTGAAAGCTGAGCCCGGAGCGATTGCCATGATAGTATCGACTCTCGCGGCCTTAACATTCGAACGCGTCGTAGCACGTGGAAAATCGATTTGTATTTTTTGCTAACGCGTTATTCGGAATCGACGTGTTCGCGTGGTTTATCTTGACGGTTTGCGGGGATAGCAGCCATCGATCCGCAGTTAAACGCTATGCCGCTAGAACTTTAATTTCGCTAATGGAATTAAACTGCGTTCAGTCGAGGCAAATAAGATTAGCCAGCCTGGGTGGAGGTGTGGGACGGGGACGGTAGGTAAATTAGGGTAAAGACTCTCGGGGACACACAACAGAGCGAGAGATTCTGCCACGTGGACGGTGGAAAAATTTTTTTGAAATGGTTACGACTGGCCGGCCCCGATAATAAAACCCAGGGGCGGAACAAGCACGAGAGGGTTTTCGTCGCCTGAGCATCAGACCGGGTCGGCCCGATTCCCGGAGATCTTAAAAAGGTTCTGTCCCCCTCGCGTCCTTTGTAATTTTTCCCGGTCGTGTTCGGCTAAAAAAGAAAAACACGAATTTTCTAGGCGAACACGTTGAAAGCCCATCCACCACGTGGAAAACGTAGGAGGGCGGGCTACGACTAAACCCTCATTGTAGTTTTATAGCTCTTTTCAAAGTCCCTTTCGAGGGTCACTTTTGACTTGTCTACGGCGCCTTTTTTACGGCTGTCTTTGCCAAGATGCCACACGTTCCTATGCCCTTCTAACGTAGGCACTTTCATCTTCCGAAGGGGGCCGTTTGTCTTCGCGGCGCGCTTACGGTAGAAATCGGAATCGATCGGATTTTACGACGCGATCGATGCATATTTTATAGGGACCTGCGAAGGGTTCGATAATTGCGGCAGATATAGAGAGGACTGTGTATAAAACTTAAATTTATTTTTCGGTGGATGGCTGTCCTGTTGAATCACGCAGAAATATGTCATTTTTTGGGATTTTTCCAAAGTTATTTTATAAAATTCAGAACCTCGTTACCTCGAGTTTAGGACAAGAAATTCTGCTAAATTTTTCAGAAAAATTCGTGACGTATTTTTCTTTCGAGACGCAAAGCAACACGCCCTATGTTTTCGCCCCCGACTGTAGCATCCAAACCGAGCACGAATTTTCCGTAGCAGCTGGCAGGCCGAGTCGCATTCTCTATCTCTCGTTGACCGTAGGAAGTAGATTTCTGGAGGAGCTAGCAGGCTCAAAGGGCAACGCCTCGTGGCGTAATCGTGCCTGGCCAGAAGAGGCCTGACCTGGTCTGTCCCAAACCTCGTTAAAACGATCCCTTCTGGCCTGGCAAGAATCACGGCTTAAATGACGTTTAAAGGGCCTCGACAAACAATGCTGCTCCCCCAGTCAGCACCGACTGACCGCGTACCCTCGTGGTCCAGCACCTTTCCTTTTTCGAATCCACCGGGGGCGCATGCTGGTCATTCGCTATGCTTCTTTCTGCCCATGAATCCTGATTTCTATCACCGACCCTCCGATTCTGCTTAACTTCTACGTAGGGGAGAAGAGGCAGAGTCAAAGAGAGTGCCGCATCAAATAAAGGAAATTTCAAATTCGATCATTTTTGTCTGACATTTTCAAAAATGCTGCCAACGGATTGCCGAGATTTTCCTGATTAAAACGAGCCCAAACACGACCTAAATCGGACCAGTTTTATACTTAATATAAATAACAAAATGGAGGACACACGGACGATTTCCTTGCACGAAATCTACAAAAGTTGACCGATCTATGTCGTGTTTGTACTCGTTTCAATCGGAAGAATCTCGACGATCCATTGGCACCATTTCTGAAAAGATCAGACAAAAATGATCGAATTCGAAATTTTCGAATCGAGTCTACTCTCACTTTCGCTCGATATATATGTTAGTTCGTTGAGCTGTCGATACTTGGAAGAGAAATGCGCTATCCCGTAATGGAGAAATTCGACATCTGGATCGGAAACTTTGCAAATTTGAGCACTTGGATTTATGGTTTCACGCTGATGCCTCATACGAAGGTTATTAGAGCTAAGAGAAGAGAGAAAAAAATCATAGCGTGGGAGTAGACTTTGGTGGGATCTAACGGAGACCATATGGCAGGAAAAAGTCATGCTGTTTGATACGTGGCGGGAAGGGGGAGGGGGACGAGTTACATAAGTCAGGGGCAACGGAAACTTTGATACCGTGGACAAATAGTTTTTGTCGTCTCGGAGATAAATCTTTGATATATCTCGGCCAGGCCGTGGACTCTAGGATTCCTTCAAAGATTCTTAAGGTTCGACATCCTCTGTCCGAGGGTACGTATGGGGGGGAGAGGACAGATTCTTACATCGGCTCGCGTACAGGAAGCGCTGGTATGGGGAGGAACGAGCGAACGGGGTGGGGGGCATATACGGAGGGAAAAGGAATTTCGTTGAACCGCGCTGTTCGTGCGATCATTGATTTACGATGGTACGTCGTAAATACCATCGGTGATGTACGACCCTGCCCCCTCCCCCATACCCTCCCCGCTTTACTGCACCTACCGTACCTACCCCTCTCCCCCTTTAGCTCTCTCGCCCCTACATACCTTCCCCTGTCTTTCTTCGCAAGTTTCTTCTTCACTCTTCTTTCGCCTCTGCGCCACCGACGTTCCTTTTACGGGCCTCTTCTTGATTTATAATACCCACAGGCCCGTTGTCTTCGTTTTCTCTCTCCTCGTACATACCTACTAGGTAGACGGACTTCGTTACCCTAACCTCCTCGGTTCAGGCCAACAATGTTGCGCCTTTCTATCAGACTAGACTCGGCCCATCTCGTCCTTTCATTTTGAGCTAGACGATTTTTCCTGTGGAACGGTCCGGGCTCTGGAGATGGTTCTTACAGTTTAGTTCATTTAT
>CM052124.1:3072039-3092992 GCA_028454245.1 Halictus quadricinctus
GAACGGTCCGGGCTCTGGAGATGGTTCTTACAGTTTAGTTCATTTATGTTTACTCTGTGGAATACAATGATGCGTGTAGAACATTTTTAATTTTTTTTTTTAATTATTTGGATTCTGTTGGATACTCAAAAGAGTAATTTTGTTAATTTATTTTTACCAACCACAATGTTTTTAATTTCTCTTGGGATGAGTTTAGCTGAAGATAGAAAAAAGTGTTCAGAATTTTGTGGATTTATTTTTATTAATTATTTTTAATGTGTAGAAATATAACTGTTTGAGGATGTTCGTAATCCTGTATTATCTGTTTCCAATGTATTCTCGTTCCTTTTATAATAAATGTATAAATGATTGATTCAACGTAATCGGCGAGCCATCAAAGGAACACACAAGGTCGATTATAATTTAGTTAGTATAATTTTCAGTGGAAGCATATACATGTCAGAGTCCCGTGACAATTTACGACCCGTTAGATGGATGTTTCGTCGCGTTTATTTCTATTTAAATTGGCGCTGTCGCGATGTCGTCTGCGGGATTCATAGATACTTAGATTTGCAATTATTCGTGCCGGGAACACCTTGAATATTCATTAGAATACTTGCGTTGCGCGGTGCCAGTGTTAACTACCACCGTGAAATTTATAATTGTGTTAGGCTAAAGGATTACTTTATTCTGCTCCGAGATCTAGAAGCGGTTTCGAACGTTATCTCTTTACGATCGAATTTTGTTTTTATCTTTCGTTCCTGTCAGTGACTGTTCGTTCGATCGTAAATATGTCGTTTATGTTTCTGGGAAAGAGTGACTAACAGAAATGTGAATTCTAGCAGGTGTCTATATTGTGATGTAATGTAACGGATATTGTTCATAGTCCGTCAAATTGAGGATTGTAATAAATGACTTTTTAAGTCGACAGACACAGGCATTATTTTATAAAAAAGAATGCTTTGAAATAATTTTGAAGAGTGTGCAGTTTGTCGATAGAGTTAGATAATAAAACAGAGATTTTTACATCAAGAGATTGTACTAGAGATATTTTTTAAAGTAACTTACGGATAAGTATACATTTTTTTATTTTCTTGGATAAATTAATTTCACAATAGTAGATTCAAAAATAATTAATTTTGGGTCATTTTGAGTATTCGCCATTTTTGGTAACGGTGTTAAAAGGATTGAAAATACACGGGACTTGTTTCTCACTGAAATTCTTTTGTAATAGCGATCTCCGCTGTCTAATTAGATATTCAGTTTTAATAACATTGTTGTAATACGTGTTGAATTTGAAGCGACACGGTGATTACTCACCGGAAGCGCCGCGATGCCAAATAATCTCGAAGCGTAGTTGCATAATGGCATTATAACAAATCATTAACCACGTAGACACTTTCGACGCAATGCTTCATCGTGCGCAAACAGAAGAGCGAACGTTTCCAGCAATTGTCATCGTTCGCTTTACGCGGACAAATGTGTCCCACGTCAGATTTTGTTGCAAAATTATTCCAGCAAGAGTATTCTTCTTTTTCACCAAAAGGGGTAACAAAAACCTAAATACGAACTCGAGACAAACTGGTCCTAATAAACTACTGATCCATGTCAATTTATAGTATTCTTTATCTTAACGAAACTGAAATGCTTGTTTATTGCGCGCGACTTGAAATCTCATTTTCAGCAACATGAACTCGAAGATAACATCAGAGCTGCAACGTTTCACCTCGTAAAATTGTAACATATAATTTTCCACATCTCCCAATCTCTTCCACAACGTTTATCGTCGCATCTCACAGTCGTTTGCAATTATTTTACAAAAAGAACCTCGAACAACTAATTTTATCTATAACACCAAACCCATCTTTATCGATTTAAAGAACGCTATCCCCTATCATAATTGAACTGTGTAGGCCGAAAAGGTTTCGAGATCCATTTTAAGTAAAATGGCAACATTTGCAACAGTTGCGCAGTATAAAATTGTAACATGTAATTTTCCACGCCTTAGGGATTATCAACAAATTGCAGAGGGATTTGCAATATAGGCCCAGGAAAAGCAACTGTGTCGCGAGATCAATGAAAATCAATCGAAGGAGAACCGGCGGGTTGGAGAGTGGGGGGGGGGGGGGGACCCGGGGGGGAAAAATTAAGGTTACCGGCACAAAGAGGATAGGGCGGGGGGTTTTGGATGGAAAGAAGGGGGCGGGGGGGGGGGGGGGGGGTCGAATCAGGAGGAGCCGTTGGCCACGGGAAGTGTGGCGACGAGGGGTCATTGGGAGAGGAGACGAGAGGAGAGGACAGAATGAGCGATAGTTGCGCAACCACACCTCCACCGCCGTCGAGCGGCGATTACGCAAACGTGATAATTAATTGCCAGTGTTCTCTGTTTAATGACTCGTCAAGTCGTTTGCTAAACACGCCAAATCACCGGTACGTCACGAAAATCGCTATACAGGTGCATCGTTGCGTGTCGAAGCTGTTAATTCTGCGCCGCTGTTGCGCAACCCTCGCGGAGACAAATACCTAGTTCCTCTCTTTTTTTTTTGTTTTTGTTTTTCTTATTCTTCTTGCTTGCGTTCCATAGTTCGCGACGCTCATTCTTCTTCGCTTTGTTACCATTCTCGCGGGACACTTCGATTAGGACGACAATCTTAGGGTGTTCAATATAAAACGATCTCCTGATCTTTTTGATAAAGACTAATATGACACTGATGTGATATAAATGAATGAAACCAGTATTGAGTGACCTTGAATGACATTGAGCAATTATAGTCACTGAATGAAGGAGACTATTATCGTAAGGGTGGTATCAAAAAGGAATGGTGCCTTTTAGAAGACAGAAGGTGACCTTGAGATATTTAACAAACAGAACACGAAAGTAAATATTTTTACGGCATCGTGTGAACTTTGCCGTTTGCAAAGATATTTGCGGTGCAAACGTTAGGCGACTCACTCTGTATGTTATAATAAAAATCACGAGAAATGTGGAGGATTGAAATTAATTTTATTTTTATAATTTTTCATGCTCCATAAAACTAGTGTAAACCATGACGAGTCATAATAACCGGTCGACCCAGTAACTCAACAGTCAAAATAAGACCTGAACAGCCCGTAACGTCGGTAGCGTAACGGCAACCCTCGCCAACTACGAAACCGACGGTCTCGGGTTCAAATCCCTTCGGATTCGGCTCCTCGCAGTTTCACAGTTCTGCGAAAAATCAAATTTGGTTTTTCGCCGACGATTCTCGACTCTCGCGATTCGACAACACCTCTAGCACTCGGGAAACCTGGAAAAAAATAAATTTCTGTCGTCAGAACTTCCAAAAAAAAATAAAACTTCAAGGAAATCGCCCAATGATGAATTCGCAAAAAACAGTTGGCCGGAGTCAATCTAGCAGAGGGGGGTGTACGTGCTTAGGGTACTTGGTTACCGCGATGCTCCACCTCGGGAAGGTCTGAGACAAAGTCAGCTCTCCGAGAAGGTTTATAGAGGTTCTTCTCTTACTCCTCTCTCGGAGAGGACGCTCTAGAAGGGCGATCCCGTAAATGGGATGCGGGGAAACCAGAAACAGCGGTTGAACCTAGCTTCTGTCGCCGTGGACGCCAGTGTTTCCCTCCCTCTTTCCACTGTTTTCATCCCTTACTCTCATTTTCACGTCTCTTTCCCCTTTGTCTTGTCTCCCCCCCTGATTCCTTACAGAAAGAGAGAGAGGGTCAGAGGAAAACTGGCAGAGGTTTGCTTGGTCGTACCGATGGAAATTCCCGCGACTCGCAATTTCAGTACAATCTGCAAGCCGCCCCATCCACACGTATCCACGCTCGTATATTTCGTGTGCGTCCGTGGCCGGGGCGGAACTCAATTCAGACTAATCTGACTCTGGCCCGTTTAATTAAACTGAGGGCGGTTTCTTTTGCAACCTTCCGACTCGCGACTACTTTTCCGCGTTCAATTTTCCTACTGTTTATCATTTCCGGGTTTCTTTGGTCCCGCGACACAGGCTTTGCGATTTTTGTCGTCTGGCTGCTGCGGGTAATTTAAAGCAATGAAAAAATGAAGGGAATTTAGAAACGTGTTATCCTCGACTTATTACTGCATTTTAAAATTAATGTTATTCATGTTTGCATGAAGTCCAGTGATTAGTTTTATTTTATTTTTGTTTCGCTTTCTTGTTTCATACTATAGCTTTTGACGTTAAGACAGAAATTTCATTCATTGGATTTTAGTTGAACTTTTTAGTGAAAAATTTTAATTTTGAATATTTCATTGTATCACGGATTTATTTTGTCTTGCGGGAGATAGTTAAATGCCAAGGAACAATTTTGGCACCATGAGTTAACTCGCGCATTCTCCGAATCTCGTGCTGGAATTTGTTTTGCGAAAATTCCGAAGTGTGTGCCAATGTATTTTGATTGGCGAACAGTATAACGATTGAATCTCGGATCACAAGCGTCACATTGTCTTCGTTCGGCCGATCATTTTCCCGAGACGAACCAATCGAACATTATCCGTCAGTTTGATCGATGTTTCGTGGAATAACAAACGGAGAAGCTAGAGTCCCGGCCCTATTTTCGTCAAGGTCTGCTGCCACTTTCGACGCATTTTGTATTGAGTAATGGGCTAATTATAGTTTTCACTTGTTTAGAAACTCTAGTTGGCATCGATCCGTCGTATACCCGCCGAGAACTTATCGAGTTTTGCGAAGTTCTAACATTATTTCTCGCTTTGATCGCCGGTCGAATCGCGCGTCGATCGTTGGCCGAGCTAGACTCGCAATCTGTTGCGTAACGTAAACAAAATTTTTCCGAGCGCGAAAATAACGTAACCAACTAGAAATATACCACAATTCTAATTTCTGTTACGTAATTTACCCTAAACTCAAATTGCAGGTCACTGTGCCCTGTGATCAATTGCTGAATCGAGCTCGACTAGTACTTCTCATTTTCATGTCCGTATATAAATTGTAATTTCAATTGACACTCGCTTCAAAATTGTTCAAACATCGAATTCAGGCCCCACTTTCACAGGATCTAATCTTTATTTTCGTCTCCTCGTTAAATAAAAACGAACTACAATTTCAATTTACATTGCAATCTATGTTAAGTTTAAATTAGGATTTACTATGTCTAAATATCGATGAATAATTCATTTCCTAGATTAACACCTGCCATAAATTCCGTCATAGTTACGTCGAACTGGGTCGACCAGTCTTTTCATTCTCGTATATCTAACTAGATGTAAACAAAGTATAATTCTAACGCGCGCTATAATATGCTTTGTGTCTAAAGTACAATTTAGCAATTAGTTCTCTTATTAAATTTCAAAGTCCCTAATGGACACTGTTGCTGGAACGTAAACTGTTGAAACTCGGATGAAAATAGGTCTAGTATTACCAAAAGTTCGTAACGAACAGTTAGATGAATTAAGATAATTAATAGATTAGAGTTAATGGTGTGTGTTTATCGGCGGAACCGTACGTCTTTTTTTTTTTGTTAGCGACGAGGGGGATTCGCGTAGATGCACACTTCCGTCAGCTGTGTTTTCTCGCGATCTTCTTTCTTTGAGCTCCTTTTTCGGTTTGTTTCCTGTCGCGGAAGATCTACGCGTAAGAACGCACGATGCTTGTAATTTATAGCCACGCTGATTGTACGCACTAAGGCGCCGCGTGGCGTGTTTCTCAGTCGATAAGCATCGGGAATACTCACCCGGTTGTATGCCTGATGCGTGTAATCGCGTTGCCAACGTTTCACTTTTATTAAACAAAGATACATTGTAAACCTTGTTGCGATAAGTCCACGTTAAACACTTGAAAAATCTCCGTTTGCTCGCGATTAACGGCAGAAATCATTTTCACACCATTCAACCTCCTCCAACACTGTTCTCCTTTTTACGTCGTTTTGCTTCATTTGCCTGACATTGGAATCATTAAATTTGCCTAAGTGGCTAATTACGGTTTTGGGGTCGTGGAATTAGCGAAATCCTCGAGATATTCTTCGGGACAATTGCTGCAATTTTTATGAGACATCACAAAACTCCGGTTACGAGGCGCTGCGCCATTTCTGTAATTTTTCACAAGGCAGTATAAGATTCCTGCAATTTCAGAAGCCATTACAGAACGTTTAAAATTTTTGTAAGGCACTACAAAATTCCTGTAATTTTTATGGGCCCCCGCGAAGCTACGGAAATTTTTATAAGGTACTCGTAATTTTTATAGGGCATTACAAAAGGTTTAGAATTTTTACGTGGCACCAACAAAATTCCTGTAATTTGTTTGAAAGAACTACGAAGCCCGTGGAATTTTCGTAACGTTCTAAAAAAATTCTGTAACCTTTATACCACTGCATACAGCAACAGGAATTTCTATAACGAGGTTCCCACAATTTTGATAATTCTTTTACAGAAAACCAACAAAATTGACTCCTCAAAAAATAGTATCAAAGTATCAAAAATATTTTCGTTTCGAAGAAAAAGATATCCGTCAGAATAAAAATATTTGCTCGCCGATTGATCTCGGATCGTTATCACCGATCCCGGGCAATTACGGCCGTCACGTGAGCATTATTATTGCACACTTGGAACTACATTAAACGCGTAGGAGCAAAAGGTAATTTACGCTGATAATGAATCACCCACACAAGCGCGGTCGCGCTCGGAAACAGAGGCCCGGCGCTCGAATAGTTTGCGGGCCCGTGATCGTTTCTTAATTGCATTACTGATTGCTCGACCATACTCGAAATTTTACGTCCACATAGAGGTTCAGGTGCTCCAACGGTTTCCTAAAAGTAAACCTGTCTATTAATCAAACTCAAGATAATGAGCTCACGTTTTTCTGAATGATAACGAAACTGGTTTCCTATCTATAATTTATCACTTACAGGTTCGCTCGCGGGCTAGTTTTATACTGATTGGAACACACGTTGAGTGGTAACGATTTTAAAAATAATCGTTTCCGACACCATTTAAATCAATTAAGAGGCATTATATACGAGGTACGAGTGGACTGGGGATCTTGCGCATTTATGACGGTCTGTAGGGAACAAACAAGAAAATTAAATCATCGAAAGACTCCCAATCAAAATAAAAATTTTTTATTATTATTAATTATTTCTTTATTAGACTTTGACCAATGTATTGGAGGACTTTTTCTGATCAAAATGATACCAAATACTCCTCGGCGACCAAGGCCTCTCGAGCTTTGGGACCCTTGGGTTATACCCCGCGGTGGTGGGGATAGTTCTGGGACAATTATATGCGAGATGTTTGGGACATTTATCGAGTAGAGACAGTAAAATTAAAATTTAGTATTTTCGCCCGGCCAAGCGCAGCATTAAGTCCTTATCTAAGTATTTAATAATATTTGGAATATATTTATAACAAGAGGAATTATTTATAATATTAGGAATATTTCATAAATTTTGATCGGGGTTTACGGCGAAGATGGCGGGGTGGTCCGTGTCGGTTATTGTAAATATCGATTAGTCGGGTTTATACGGCTGGTTTTAGACGCGCAACAGGGATTATTCGGACCTCATCCCTCCCGGAAATTAATATCCTCCGACCACGAATAACCCGTATTACCGATTATCATCGCCTCTAACTACGTTTGCTCCGTGGCCGGATATATGTTCGCGGGATTAATTTTAAACGGCGTACAACGTCGAGATCTTTGATATATCCGAACTATTTATAGGGGTATCAGCTGGCCTCGTAAAACTTGTATGAGCTCCGCTTTAACCGAAGTTCAGATAATGTCGCTTTTAATTTTAAAGCGCTTTTAGTGCGACGGTAAAACGTTGCGCATCGCGCGCGCACCCGCGCTCGACACGATTTACACCGTCGAATCTTTTACGTTTACTTTGTAATGCCCGACGATTTTATGTCCGATTTATCTTCCCGGTTATGCGAATCGCGACGTGACGTCACCGCTGCCTCCCGTTGTTCCCCCCGGTTCTCTCTTCTTTATCGTTCTCCGGATGTTCGATTTTCTTCGTGGCTATGGAAATTAGGATTTCTTTGGAATTCATTTTCTTAATGGAACCGCCAGACGAGTAAACACATTTCTGTCTCGAAATTATTCGGATTGTAAAGACAGCGAATGATTGATGTTATTTTTCCCGAGGTACCGTTTTCTGTTAATTTTGCAACGTGCAATTTTATGTGGGATTTTATGTAACAATGCGTGCGCGCACGCGCCTCTGTAACGCGTTTGTTCCATGTATGTTTCGTCGGTTGTTTTTCCCTTATTATTCTATGTTGATTAAGTATGTAGCAGATAACGCGCCGACGAAATCTCGCGTTCGCGAAACAATACGCGAACCGTGTATAATTGGGATCATTTTAGCCGGTGAAACGTTGCTAATTCGGAGGCGCGTCGCGGTGAACAAGCGTCGCAGGTGGGGCGTAATTGATAGCGCTGCCACAGTGATGATAATTTGCAGAGAGTAGAGACTCCATAGTGATCGAAGAAGGGCTTGCTGTAATAAGGATCTTCTCAAATTCGCGCTCCGACTATGGACCATTTTTGTAGCATATAATTGACGATGGGACTTGGGACCGTTCACAAATTTATTAATTTTTTTAAATATATTTTTAAAGATATTTCGTGTCCGTTAGTCCCCTCGATGGCGCCAATGCCATTGATTTAATCGTACCCTCGGAGTTCTAGGCCTGTGTCATTTCTGACCCACGCCGGTATTGACATTTATTTCTATTTATTTCTATAATTTTATAAAATTGAAAAAATTGTTTCTAAATTTTTCGAACGTTTTTACCGGTTTGCATTTGATCTGCTCAGTGTTTTAGTGTTAAAATGTGTTCTGTTTTCAATAAACGTCCGTATAACTCTTTCGGCAATAATGGTATTCATGCTATTCACGATTTTGATCGAATATTTTCTGCCAGGTGTACACGGAAAATATATTTTGTGCGAAATCATGTGGAACAACTTCGAAAATAGCATATTTTATTCGAAATCGTGCGTGCAACTTTGAAACTGAAATATTCTATCTGAAATCGAGCGTGCGGCTTTGAAAATACAATATTTTATCTGAAATCGTGTGTACAATTCCGAAAAGCCTTTTATTCGAAATCATGTAAATACGTTTTTAAAAAAATATTTCTACTGAATGCAGAAAAATGGTAAGCACGCACACCCATGCATAAATTCATATCATTTGTAACATTTTCCTCGAAATTTTATTCACCTCTGTAGAAAACGGAAACTGCTAATTAATTACCAACATGCGCTATTATATCAGATGTTGATTCGAGATACATACAAAGTGTCAGAGAAATAGTTGCATAATCTTGTTTCAATGAATAGTTGCATTTACAACATCATATTCTTTATTATTACCATTGTTGCTGTTGCGGGAATTGTAATTGACATTTTAAAATTAATTTTTTATTGTTGTCACAGAGCCCTTAAAATTGAGGGTCGATTTTTCTTAGCAATCCGAAATTTATTTACCATAAAAATTGTATACTTTCTGAAAATAAATTTAAGTAATTTATTTGAAAAAATATACAAAAAACAGTTAAATTTTTATAAACTGTTTTAATTAATATTCGTTAAACAAGTAAAATTTCTGTGGAATGACTCACGGAGCGGTAAACGCATAAAATATTTGTTTAGGAATATTCGAGCAAGCGTAAGCATTATTTTCGGAGGGGGTCACAGCCCTAATCACATTTCGTTCCGACGATGTTAATAGATCTCGGTTAATTTATGGGTCTAACGGGTATAAAAGCCAACGAGAGAGGGCGAAGCGGTTTTTATCAGGAGATAAAGCACGATGTATCCTGCTAGCTTTCTACTTCCACGATTAACGTGGGCCCCCGGTAACCGATGACAATCTTTTTAATTTGTTTTCTCAGAAAAACGAGCACCTTACGTCACCGTAGCGTGGAAAGTCGCATTAGCAAGAACACGGAATAAACCGTTCAATTACCGGCATTATGGCCGCGAGATATCGACGCGAACTTGCCTTTGAAGTTTCGGATTACACGGTTTCCTTGATGCAATCGGACAATTTCGTCGTTTCGAAATGGAAACGTCCATTCCTCGCATCGTCGTTCCGATAAATTCTACGGAATTTTAGAAAATTCCGAAAATCAGACACTGGCTCAGAAATATTTCTCAAACACCGGAACAATATTCAACAAAATATCTGACGATTATTCTCTCTATATTTCTGTAGGTTCACAATTTTTACTTCAATTATACTGAGATATTATGTTCTGGAAAAATTGGTAAGGGACAAAAATTTAGAAAGACCTGTGCTTTTTAAAAAATCTCACAAGTCTTCTTTTTATATTTTTAACTTTTTTTATTTCAATCATACTAGTGGTATTATTAAATATCATGTTTCAGACAAATTAAATACTGAAACACTGTTTTATTTATTATATTTTTACATGTCCAACGTTTGTTATATTTCCATTTTTATCGATTAACTTGTGTAAATTCTGCGATAAAGATTTGGAGCATAAATGAGTCGAGAATATTTTCTAAGATAATTTTCCAATTATTGGGAATTTTAAATTCGTGAAGGACGTAGAAATTAATTGAAAAAGGTCGAATTGATCACGAGCCAAGCGCACGGGCGAATTACAGTGAGAAAACACACTCGGTGACCTATCGTTTAGGTTGACTCCGAGATCCTTTTGTTACATCCCATAATTCCTCTGGGTAAGAACGAAGTTGTTAGCTACCTTCGGACAACATATCGTATTTCTGTTTACCAGAGGGAGCGCAGAAGTATTTAGGTAATAGATTCAGGGGATTAGTCCTTACCTGTTCCCGAGTCCCACCTTCGCAACCCGTAAAAGTGTTTGCAGTGGTCCGTGCTCAAACAGTTGTTCAGTCTCCTTTGTCCGATGACTTTTATTTTATTTGGGACCCCGTACAGTATATGGAAATACCGAGTTTAAATTATCCAGTATATTTTCACCGGAATCGTACGTTGATAATTTCGAGCATTTTTAATCAAATCGACAGGTTGGTTACCACACATATTTTTTAATTTATCGCGGCAATAAATTTCGTATTTAGTTTCACGGACGCGTCCCACTGAAATTATTTCAGCAAACAAAAAGTACATATGGTTCTTAAACGTTTCATACCTGTTTCTTTAACAAATGATCAACTGTAAATTAATAGTAATAATTCAAGACGTAAATACATAGGTACTAGTAGTTACTGTGAAATAATTTTTCAGAGAATAAAATATTTTGTTGCCATGATATAAAATAAAATAGTTTGATATTTCTGAGATTTTCAGCTTAATTTCATTTGTAAAATTACTGGACGCACTCGTACCTTAAGAATTTCTGCTATGCGTGTTATATCAACAATGATCAACAATTTCAAAAAGTAAGAAAAATAAGCAGAGCAAGAATTCAGTGGAAGAATGGATGGGAAATCACTTTGAAAACGTTTCGTATTTTATGTGAAGGGTTACAAGCTTGATATGAAATGAAATAAAATAAAGTGGACTGTCCAGAGCTAGAGTATTTACTGGCGGAAGTAGTATATTTCACCCGGTCATTTTTCCAGTGACATATACGGGATTCAACGTTATTTGTCTTGCATTTGGAATACCGAATAACGGATTCCCATGGTGTCTACGGAGAATTGACTTTAATAGCGCGGGGAATGGAAGAGAAATATTCGGTGACGACAGGGAACACGGATTTATTCTTTCGGAGGACAGTTTTTACCGGTGCCGAGCGAGGATTTATTCCGTTGTTGACGCATAAATTCGTTCGTTTACGTAGTCGCGTTCCACGGCTATACAAATTGAAGGGTTTACTACAATAAGGCAGCTCCACTTCCTATACATTTTTTTTTGTTGGGTACAGATCTCGTTCCATTAAAAAAATTTCATCTCTCACTCGACGCACAATGGAGACCAGCTTCGGATAATAAATATGGTGGTTTCGCAAAAAATTACAGCGGGTACTTGCGACGCGGCTTTTTACGGAGACGCGCATTAGCGCAGTCGCAAAGTGCGTTTAAATATTTCGAAAAGCATCGGGGTTTTCACAATTGTGTCCTAACACTTTTTTCATGTAGAACAGAATGTTAAAAAATGGCAGAGATAGGGACAATAATTTAGAAAGTAGACCGCCTTGACTAAAAATGTATACCTTCTGAATTTTTTTTAAAGACAATTAGTAAGTGAAAAATTCCGGTTTTTTGTAGTGATGTTGTCGTAACTGTTAACTTTGTTCCCCATTTTTTCTAGAACAGAATATTAAAAAATGGCAGAGTTAGAAACAATAATTTATAAACTAGACCGTCTCGACTGTCCAAAAATCTATGCTTTGAGAATTTTTTTAAAGGCAATTAGTAAGTGAAAAATTCCGGTTTTTTGTAGTGATGTTGTCGTAACTGTTAACTTTGTTCCCCATTTTTTCTAGAAAAGAATATTAAAAAATGGCAGAGTTAGGGACAATCATTTATAAACTAGACCGCCTCGACTGTCCAAAAATGTATGCTTTGAGAATTTTTTTAAAGGCAATTAGTAAATGAAAAATTCCAGTTTTTAGAAGTGATGTTGTTATAACTGCTAACTCTATTCTCCATTTTTTTCGGAGCAAAATATTAAAAAATGGCAGAGTTATTCGCCTTTTATTGGTACATTTTTAAATATGTTTGCAGTATATTTGGAAATTGACGATTGTAATGCAGGCGTTTTGAGCACTGTCATAACAGAATTGTTTTCACAAGCGATCATCGAATCCCGTCGCGCGAAAGTTGGACGGACGACACACTCTCGTCTCCATCTTGGTTTCTTCTGGCCGGGCGAATTCAATTTCGTTTCAATTGCCGCAAAGTACCTCCGCATTTCTCTTCCACTGTTCCGATTACCGTACGCTCAAATTGGAGTGGACTGCACACTGGTTTGCACGGGACGGAATTTTACGCAATTTAGATTTTCGTGTGCCACCCCCTCCACCCCCGCCATTCCTTTATGCACGATCTCCGGCGGACCGGTATTTAATTATATTATCAAACCGAATGCCATCATTGTGTCCCGCTAAATGCTATTCTATTAGCAGTTCTGTAACAATTAGAGAACGTCAAGGGAGTTTTTTCAGGGTCCAGGCGAGCCGGAATTAATGAAAATATTCTTCGAGCGAGGAATTTGCTAAATTAGAAATCGACCAGGAACTTTCTTAATTTGACAAATTTGTAATTTGGGGAGCGAACAAATGTTTCGCCGCTGTGGCGTTATTAAAACATACAAATGTAAATTTTGATCTGCAGATTTATGGATAAAGGTAATAACAACAAAATTTATTTACCTTAATCAGGGGTTTAAATACAAAATTTTATTTCTCATGAAATCGAAATGATTTTCGACAACGTTGACAACTTAAAATCGGTGCTGAGAATAAGAAACATTCACAATTTTCAACAGTCTTTTGTGATAAAAAATATCGCAGTCATCGCGCTACACATTTGAATAATTCAGAAATATAAATGATCGCCGAGAGAAGAAGCATACCTTTATTTTCCCGTTTCGAATTCTCGAGAAACTATCGTGGACGATACAGACATCATAAAACAACATTTTTTATTGAACCACCGAAATAACAGAAGATCTCGTCGAAGAAAAAACTTGCATGATATTCAGATGCCTATAATAGTTTCCGAAGGTGAAGTATTTTTTGAATTTTCAGATCGAAAGATTTAAATAAAGAAAGATTTAACAGCCTGTTAATTCTATTTTTATACACTCGCCTTTATACAGCTCAATTAATTACAGAAATATTTTGAACGGGTAATATTAAAATTGTTTTTAGTGCGATGAAAAGTTCAATAACGATAAAGCATATCGATAGTTTACTCGACCACAAAATAATTATTTTTCACTATTAGTAATGCGATATTTATGCATGAAGATGGAAAGTTATCGCTCGCGCATTTCCTTCGAAGCAACGTCATCCGATGTTAAAAACAAATTAGTCGCAGGCCACTAAAAATTGGTCATCAAATTTATCTAACAGTTTATATAACTTATGCTCTATACCAGGGTCGAAAAGGTCGCACACAATTACACGACAGAAAGTAATGTTGTTTACGACGGTTATTTTAATCTGCTGTTTCAGGAAGGAGACATTTTTCACGCCGAACTGATAGCGATTAGCATTCAACGGGGCTTTAAACATTTTACTGTCGACCCACGCGGTGACCCACTAGATTCCTTAATCTTCCGTTTCATTGACAGCCCACTTAAAAACTGACAAATTTTTCAGAGCTTCCAAAAATGAAATCTTTCGAACCTTTTAAGCGACAATATAATGACACAAATTTCATCGAGTCAAATTCAATTCTTTCCACAATTCCAATACATTGGTGATCGAATTAATGTCTGTAATAAGCTAAGTAAACTCCTTAATGCAACTTCAAAATGTTAAAAAATTCCAAATCTCCAAAATTCCAATGATTAAATTAGTTTTACAGCTGAAATTAATTTCTAGGGATCTTTATAAATAATAAAGCACAGTAAAAGTGTTG
This sequence comes from Halictus quadricinctus, assembly GCA_028454245.1. Classification (NCBI taxonomy): domain Eukaryota; kingdom Metazoa; phylum Arthropoda; class Insecta; order Hymenoptera; family Halictidae; genus Halictus; species Halictus quadricinctus. The sequence continues at coordinate 3,086,544 of CM052124.1, forward strand.
TAAATTTTCACAAATGTATAAAACAGACAAAATGAATAAATGGCAAGATAGAAATAATTGAATGAAATATTCTTCGTGGAAACAATAAACTAAACATCATTGACACCAATGTTTCCTTGTATTTTGCCAATTTTCGAAGACCGTAAATGCGCAAAATGGTATTGGATAGACGGTTGGATGCCGGAAATAAATAAATGGAGAACAAATAAACAGCAGCCGATTTGTCGCGTAACTTTTACGAGCACATTCGGTCCAGATATTCCCGGACAGTATTTGCCGAAGGTTATACCGGAGGGTCGTGTTATTTAATAACCGGAAATAACTATGTAAAACTTGAGCATGGCAGCCGCCTGTCGGGGCTCACCCTCGCGGCAACTTCCGACTTCTCACCCTCGTACCTACGGCCGCGCTTTTTTCTTCGAAGCAGTTTCCTGGGAACTTTCGACGATCGTGACATTTTCAAACGGCGCAAACAAACTTTGCTCGCGGAGAATGGTCTCGGAATGACTCCACTTGCGAGTATGCATTACCCTCGGAGAGTATTGATCGTTCCGCGATGGAAAACTTGGAAATATTGAAATTACAAATAACATTCACTCGATCCGAGGGGGTTCGGAAAGCGATTCAATAAAAACGAACGATCACCAACTCCTGTTATCCGAACAATCCCTATTTATTGCGCATTAGCCCGTGGAAGCAAGAATTTCTCATTTTTCGAAGGGGGTGAAAACTACCCCTAACGTTTTCAATTAATATCTCGGAAACTAGACGGTCTGGGAACAAAATCTTTTTTTCAGACAGCGTGATTTGAAGTCTGGAATTCGATAGTGTTAAAAATTGCAGTAGAAAAAATCATCTGTTTAAACAATACATTAAAAATTTGAACCCTCTTCTCATTAAGTGGCAATCTACTCGCGAGAGTTGTCTTTAGATTAAAATAGAAGGAGTATGAAAGATAGAGGGTTTCTGAAATTGATTATTTCATCACTGATCGAGGACCTAGCACTCAACCCTAGCATTTTAAGCTGGTTAAAAATTAATAGTCATTGGATATTAAAAGGCGATTCCCATTTCTTCGTAGCTTCCAGTCGAATTTAAATTTTTATTGCAACCAAGTTCAAACTTTGATTATGCCAGGAACTGAAGCACAACACCGATTATTGAGAAATCGGCGGTGAGTTAAAAATAAAAGTGAGGAATAATTAGGCGCAGCGGAAAGTGCAATGAACGTTAATCCGTGTCCAATATTTTCGTTCTGCAATGCAACGATCGTCATTTACCGGTGGGGCATTGTTCAACAGGGAGCGGCGCGGGCGCCGATTAAATTCGCCGCGATTATTATCGGGTGAAAATTGCGATTCGGAATGCGCCGCGTTCTAAGACTTAATTTATACTGTACACGGTGTTGCGGTACAGTCGCGGTCCATTCATAGTCCCTTCGAATCCCCGTGTAATTTGCTGGAACGTGATGGGAGTGTGAAAGCCGCGTTAACATTCGAATCGTGTGGTTAAAACCGGCGGCGATACACGCGAAGCACACAATTTTCGCAATAACCGGCAGGAGCAAAGTAACGACGCCGTCGCACCGGTGTCCAGTCGGTTTCAGCGCGACTCGGTTAAATTAATAGTTGAAACGGGCCGCGGTTCGGTTCGCGATCGACGAAACCCGATCGATGATTTAAGCACGGAAGCGGGCTCGTGCCGGGGCAATTCCACTTTCACGTTGCACCGTGAGAAAACGCTAACCTTCCCGCTAATAATCAACATTGTACAAGCGAGAAGGAGGGAGGGGGCGGAGTTACTGGACCCGGGGAATAATAGCAAACCCACCGTTAAAATTAGTATCGTATGTAATCGATCCGGGAAATCGATCGATAGAAACGGTTACCGAGCAAAATGGATTCGAACTAATTGGATCGCGTGATTGTTGATTTATCGGGAAAGCTAGAAATTAAATCTTAATTGTTAGATTTCTGTATAAAAATTGCATTAATTGCAAGGTACAGGGAGCTGCATCTGTATTTATATATTGTACGAGGTTTATTTCAATTTTTATTTTAAACGGAATTTTTAAGAACAATGTACAGTGATTTCTTTATATATGTCGCCAAGGCCTGGTGTTTTGGACATATATCGAAAAAACACTGGGTATATAAAAAGTAATAGTCATCGGTCTTAAGGGTGAACCCACATCTCTGGATCGGTGGACATTTGTCGACTGTCGCAAAATTGTCTACACAAAGAAAATTGTTGTTAAAGTTTTTCTTTACATCAACACCGTCAAGCTTCTTTGACAAATGTCGATTCAGAAGTGTACCCCTAGGACGAATTACCATTACTTTCTATACATCCTGTATACAGTGTTTACTCGATCTATGTCCAAAACACGGGTCTAGCAAGGGACATGTATCGGGTAGGAGAAATTGTTCTTTGATGCACGTCACGGGGTACACTCCGCGGTAGTGGGGATATTTCGACGTCGTGTCTGCGCACGATATAGGTCGCGTTTAGGTTTTCGAACGCATTTAGAAATGTCGGCCGTAGAGGCGGGGATCGAACAACAAGCTCCGGTTGAACGATCGAAGTAAAATCCGCGAAATTACCGGGTAGGATCTTTCGCGCTGAATGAACGCCGGGTGAACAAATGCCTCGGCACGCTATAGCGCAGCACCCTCGGCTAACCAAGAGGAATTCCATTCGCGGAGGATCGGGTAGAAGCCACGCGAACACGCTCTTCTTCAGCATTTTAACGCCGGCAGACCGTAAAGTGGTCAAATCGCGCGACACCCGACCAGCACCACCCTGCGCGGCACGTGTGTGTGTGTGTTCGTGTGTACGGTGCGCGCACGGTGTCAATGCGCATCTAGCGTACAGGTGTACAGAGGCATCAGGTACGCGTGTGAACCCGCGTAGGTGTGCACGTGAGATACAAGCCAGCCGACCTTGCACCCACCCTCGCCCACCGACAAAGCCGGTCTGCCTATTGATTGCGGGGGCACACGCTTGCCAATTTATCCGTAGGCAGAAAACAACACGCGAGCAAGCCTGTACGTGACAATGGGAAAGCAGGAAACCCCGATTTCATGCAATCAATGAGCACCGGCGACGCCGAGACCGGCACGGATTAATCTGGCTTTACGACGGATTTTTTGTTCCCTCTATCTCGTGCTCCTCTTTCGGATCCAACCCCCTCCTCCCCTTCCCACCTCCCTCTGCCTCTCACTCCCCAACCCCTTCTCCGCACCCCTGCAGAACGCTGCGAACCACCCTCCCCGCGGACTGATCGCGTCCGCTTCAATTTTCTCGCTGCCTCTACAACCCCCCGCGGCCATTCCGTCACCCCCTGATAGCGCGGGCTCTGCATCGAAATACCGCAGCGCATTAAGACCGTCTTATTTCTCTTTTCACGCCGCTGCATTTATTTTTTAATGGTTCTTCTCCTCGCGCTTCTTCGTGTCTTTTTAGAAGTTTGCTTCCGTCGCCAGCGATTACTTTATCTGGGGGATGGTAACTGGGCCCCGCCATTTCTCTAATTCCTGATTAATAGTTTTAATCTAGACGAATTTCTGCTTAAAATATGGGCGAACTACTAATTTCATTGAATTTTATATGTATCAATGGATGCTGTACATTTGTGACAAATATGGGTAGGCGTAATTTCGAATAATAAAGGGATTGATAGAATTTCAGAGCATCAGTACAGTTTCTTGCAACTTAATAAAACCATTAAAGAGGGGAATTAGTTTCTATTTTAGTTTCCAGGTTTTGCAATTATTGCAAACGATTTTTATTTTCCATGAAGATCCCATGTTTAGTGATCGGTAAACTGAGGATTTTTATGAGAAATAAAATATTGTAAGAAACTGAGATTAAATAAAATTATATTTTCCCTTTGACTGAGCTGAAAAAATTTTGAAAAGTTTGAATGTCTTCTATTTTGTATTTGTTGGACTCGCTCTAGTCACAACTAGCACACTATTGTGCTATTTGCCGGCAAGAGCATTCGCCAAATTTTGAAATCGAATTGTATAAAAATAAACATCCGGGTCAGCTGAGCGCCCACAAAAGCGTCAAACAATAAACCAGGAATTATCCATACTTGCGACTAATTATCCACACGTACGAGAACAAAGCATTTCATTCTCGACGAAAGCATCCTAATTTTGTCGATAACGGAATAAAAATCCGCGGCAATCGAGCATCAACGAGAAACCGAATTTTTCTTTTCGTTCCGTGACCATGCGAACACTCGGTACAGCCCGGACGAGCATTTGTGCCATCAGCATAGTCTGTCACGCACATCACGCTTGCGCTCGTGTGTGCAGTCTCGGAATCACGTGTACACGGGACACAAATCACCGCGCAATCGCGTCGCGTGCGAACGTAATGCTCCGACGTAATCGCCGCGACTAAAGATCCGCGCGCCGATCTTTGCAGGGCCTCCTCTCACGAAGGGAAAGGATTAATCGAGAGCCTGGAACTCGAATCATTCGGTATATGATTGCTGTTGCGCGCGCGCGAGCGCTCGCGGGAAATTGATCTGTCCGAAACGAAACGCTTCGATGCAGTACACGATCCCCGGAGATTTTTCATCGACCAGTTATTTATTGCGACAGAGCCGCCGTACCTTGTCTCGGGGCGAGCATTACATTATTCAACCGTTGCCAATTTTCGTATCGCCGTACGGTCTCTTCAAGTTTGTAAGTCGTTGGAAGTGGACTGTGCATTTTGTGCGTTTGTGGCAAAATTGGGGGAAGAAATAGTACTATTGAAAATGACAAAAATTGGAAACCAGAAAATCAATAGTAGAGCCAAGAGTAGTTTAGAGGGTACACCGTGGAAGTTTAAAATTGCAGTGAATTTTTGATGTATGTCGTCATGTCGATATAGGTCGAAATAGGTAAAAATAACACATTGATCTCTAAAAAGGTTCTTCACCTATTCACTATTTTAAATTGTATCTACCCATTTTTGTCATAAACGCACAAAATCTGTTTAATCATGTTTGTCCTTCTTAACACTTTGACTGCCAAACTAGAAACCTCAAAAATTCCATGAAACCAAAGCAAGTTATTTAATGAAATAAAAATTGAAAAAATTAAGTGTATGATATTGAGTATTCCTCCAACTTCCTTGCATTTTATAGATACTACTCAAATTCAGTACAATGAATATATTAACGTAAAAATTCCTTTTAAAACCAGGACAAATAATTCTGTCACCCACGTATGGGTGACATGGCCAAAAGCTACTGAAACATGAAAGTCAAAATATTTGAAATTTGATCAAGAATAAATATTTTTCAATGAACCGTACGATTTTTCAATAATTCAAAACAGTAAGAAAATGGCTTCGAAGAATGCAATCTTTTCCCCTAAGAATAACTCGGTGTAGATATTCCTAAAAATTTTCTAAACGAAGATATCCAAAAGATATTGACTCCATTTCTAGTTCCATTTTGCCGAACCTTAGTTCCAAGAAAATTCCGTTGAATTTCCTGCAAGAATTTCGAGAATTTCGCAGGAAAATTCCACCGAGCTTTCGCTAAATTTCGAATTTCGTGTCGTCGAGCACAAACAACCGTTTCGAGTGGCCTAATCGTCGAACAAACTTCCATTCCCCGCTCGTTCAAACAGAACTTCGTTGTAACAACGTCGAACACTGTCTCTCGGCGGGCGGAGATACGCGGCGCGGTCTGTTTCGAACAGAAAAATGCGGATGCACGATATGATAAGTGTAACGTTATCAGCATTGGCAGTCTTCGAAAGAGGACGGTTGGAGGACAGATCCGATTCGCCGCATAAAAATTCGCAGCCCTGTGGCACACGGTATCGGGGATTCTCCGGGCGAGTAAACGCGACTAGGATGTCTCTGTGAAAAAAGGGAAAAAGAGAGAGAGACAAAGAGAGAGTGAGAGAGAGAGAGAGAGAGAGGTGGTAGCAGTTCAGATGCATCGGCCCGTTGATTACACGCGATCCCCGAAAATCTGGAGCGCGCAGCGTATGCATCTGCAATGTTGCGGCGCGGAGCCGAACGGGAAAAAAAGAGCGGATGATCAATGTCCGCGGCTGCGAGATGCACACAACTGCATCCTCCCCGTCGACCGCACGCGGTTCTCTCTCCCCCTTTGAAAAGTTTTCCCGATCCATCGTTTCTAGCCGGTTTTCGCGGCGGGTATCGCCCGACAACCCCGCCTAACCGAAACGTGACGGCTACACGTGATGTAAATACGCGGTGTACGCAGCCGAGCGCGTCCACCGACTCTCTGTATGCACGCCTGCATGTGCATACACGTCCCCTTCCCCCCACTCACCGCCCCTACTCTCTCCACGTGCAACGCGTACATCGTACATCACCACCCGAGTTTCAAAGTTCAGAAATTAAACTACGAAAATCTGAGCATCTAACCGGCGATTTGCTATTCGCGTTTAGAACAACGTGCATCCCCC
>CM052124.1:3093092-3123485 GCA_028454245.1 Halictus quadricinctus
AATAAATTTAGCGATGTGAGTACTGCTTCACATAACGATCAAATAATTTTTAATAGCGCCTAAAGGACAGCAAAAAGATGAAATGCAGGCCACTTTCTCGTACAATATTGAAATTTTCTATCATTTCGTCAATGCAGACAAATTTAACGACGTGAAAATTGCTTTAAATAATGATCGAGTAATTTTTAATGGCGCCCGAGGGTCACCAATTAATGAAAAAAAAAAAGAAGAACGAGTTCAAGCGTGCAAGCAAAATATTTCTGAATTTATTACAGACAAATAAATTTATTGATGCGAACGCTGCTTCAAATAATGACCGAGTAATTTTTAACATCTCCCGAGGGTCCCAAAAATATCAAAGAAATTTCCATCAATAGAAACAAACGTAATGATGTGAAAATTCCTTGGAAATACATACAGTAAAACAATATTTAGTACGCCCCAGGGTGTTCATCCAACTACAAACAAAAATTAAGTCGACGAGAAAAAGTTAACATTGCGCTGTTCACCGGAGCAACTTCTACACATTTTCACTTCATCGTTCGCTTCCATTGCGTAACGCAGAAGTTACACGAAACACGGGGAATCACATTGAAATTCGCGTTTCTATAAACCCGCGAGAGTTTTATTTCCATCGGTAACGGTGAATTTCAATTTCAGTTAGGTTTCCGCGTCGATATTATGAATTCTGGCCCGTACGCTTATCCTTCCCGGCGCCATATTTTATTTTCCTCTTGCCCCATTCCCGGCGAAGTCGAAGCCAGAGGCCGCTATTAAACGATTCACTAAATGTTAGGAAAATGTTATCGCTGCACACATGAGAATAACCATTCAACCAAGTGGCCGGGATCGTTCGACGCGCTTTTCCACCCCCGCGACGCTTCCCGCAACCCCTTTCTACCACAAGCCCTGTTTGCGCTTGTCGTTTCTGCATATTTTTCCGCAATAACCGAGACAACTTAGGAAGCCGTATTCCGCATCCGCGGATTTTCGCGTTTTTCATCCCCCCGGTAGTATCTCTTCCCACGTTCTATCATTCTCAACCGGAAATTAGGAAGACGGCATCACCCCCCGACTTTATTTTCCTCTCGGCTTTGCTTCACGCAGGACACTGGATTTCGCTAGTTTTATTTATGCGACCGGCTCGCTTATTACGTCACTGCGTGCAGAAATAATTGTTTCAAACATGTCCGGAGCATCGACCCTTGCGGAGGGTTAAAGGTTCCTTTTCTCTGAAGGGGTGTCTTGAAAAAATTTTCTTTATTGCTCTTGGTTCCTAGCACACTTTAACCGAGGGGTTTTAACAAATTCTTCTAATTTTTGCAAATTTTCGGTCCTAAGATTGTGAGGAAATTTTCAGAATATTTAAAAAAGTTCCACACAACTTTTTTTTAGTATTGACCAACCAATACTAAAAATTGCCAATCGAAATTCATCCAAAATTTGTCTTCGGGTCTAGGAAAAGATCAAGGTGGTATGGTCCACTATAAGAAAAGTTGTAGTCCATTTAAAAGTGTCATTCACTGTGCATACTTATGCCAGTATCCTCGAAGAGTTTAAGCAAACCCACCCCCGGATAGCAGACCCAGGAAAAGAAAAATGCAACAGTGTCCTACGGAAAAACCGAAGGCCACGCTCCGTTTGGAGCGCGTTGCACCGAAGCGGGCGTCTTCGAGACAATCGATAGAACGGAGGACAAACAAAAGATGGGGAGAACGAGCAGAAGAAGAAGAAGCAGGAGTAGTAGGAGAATAGCCCAGGTAGTAGGAGAAGGAGAGGGTAGGAGGTGAGGAGTAAAGAGCGTCGGGGAGTAAGAAAAACTATCCCCGTTATGTATCCGCGGCTTGCTTGCCTGCGAAAATAAAATTCGTTTCCCTCTTTTCCCTGGTTTTCCGCCGGTCTCATCTCCCATCCCTCTGGCGCTGCCCCATTCCTCCGCGTCCCATTTCATCTCATCTCATCTCATCTCATCTCATCTCATCTCATCTGGAGGCTGCGCGCTTGTTGATATTCATTTCGAACGTCACTTCTACCGCGGTAACCAGCCGGTACTTGCAGAGAGGCTGCGTTTGGCGGCAACGATTCAGTCTTTCTCTCCTCTCCCACCCCCTCTCGGCCGTTTCTCCTTCATCCCCAATCCGCTCCTCGGTTGCCGCTTTTCTACGACAAGCGCAGCCGTAATGCCGGCGGCCAATGCTCGCGAAAGGCTGACTCAGGCACCGCCGTATGGCCGGGGACGGTGCATCGATCGCTGCACCTCCTTGCACCCTCCTCCCCCACCCTCCCTCACTCTTTCCCTCAGACACCCCCGCGAGAGCTTGTTCTTCCTCTCTTTTCCCGGCTAACTCCGCCACTTTTCTTCTTCGCTCTCTGTTTCTTCCCTGTCGTCTTTACCTACAGACGCGTCTACATCCCCCTCCCCCCTTCACCCACCACCACCTTGAGTTTGTCAATAGCTCGCCGCACTATTTATTGGAAAGATACACCCCTTCGCGGCAGCGTTAGGCAATATTCTATTCGGATAACGAATCAAATTTTGGTCGTCACAATAAATGTTCAATCAAATTGGAATTTATCCGGTTCGTATGTTAATTTATAATATTGTGTCCGCCTTCTAGAACTTCCGGGATTTATTCAAAAAAGAAAGAAAGGCCCTTCTGTTTGGCTCATGCCTCTTACTACAGAAAATTTCCATTTTGCGTAAAGCCCCGAAGGAGGGATAGGTCTGGGACTTTTATAGCCTAGGAACTTGGGACATACATAGAGTAAACACTGTATTCTTAAATTCTGTTAATAGCTTTTCCGTTTGAAATTGCAGATTATTTTCTCATAAATTTCACTACAGGTTTCTTTCGATATAAGACGATGACTCGGGACCGGCTTTCGTCTTATTTCGGATGAAGCAGAAAAAGAGGGGATAGCGATTTGCTTATATCGGAGTAAAATTGTACATACTGACGGTCGAGCTTCTCCCCACCGCCGAAGGGTCACCAATGACCCCGGCACGTTCCTTACGATTGACTTGAACAATACAGGGTGTCTCAGAAAAATGTATACACTGTTCAACGGGTCATAACTTTCTGATTTTTCTTTCCTTCTAGGGCGTGATTAATTGGACCACACGTATTAACTGTGATTAATTAACTGTGTATACATTTTTTTGGGACACCCTGTAGACGCATGAAGATCCTCCACACAGTGTAATCGCGATCAAACTTTCTCAGCTTGCCACCGCCGCTTATGTACCGAATCGTCGGTAAAAGCGAGTTTAACGCCGTCTGCTCTGAATGCGACTTTGCTAGTCCGGCTCCTTTGATTGGCCAGAAGTGCGCAAGGCCGCGTGGATATCGCGTCGTTTCAATTACGGACGCGGGTCACGAATTTCCCCGCATCGTATCGGTAGCGCTTGCGACGGGTATCAAACGGCGGGTATTGAGCTCGTTTTACGGGCGCGCAGTTGCCAAAACACGGTTCCCAATATCGCGTTGGTTCCGGGGTGGTCGGCGGTGAGGCAAGGGGGTGGCTTTCGCGATCGATTCGACTCTTTCAATTCCGCGGATCCGGCCGCACACGCCCCGGCTTTCTCAATTACACCGGTGTTCTAACCTTTATTGTGCCCGGGCACTAATATCGGGTCGTTGCAAAAGTCTTGGTACGATTTTGCAGTTCATCCATAACCCTTACGACTCTGGGGCGCCACTAAAAATTACTATGTCAATATATTTTTTGCGTCAGTTTCGTATACACAAAATGAAAAAAAATCAGATAGCGAAAAATATATACGGTTTTCGAGTTAAAATCGTTCCGAGTGCAAAGAGTCAATTTCTCTGAATTTTTCTCAGGAAAACTATCGAACCTTTTGCATTGGGATTTCGCACACGTATTTATTGGTATTTTCTGCGCATCTGTATTTTTTTTCAAGTGAAAATAATAAAAATTGCACGAGTTACATATTTTTCTATGGAGCATGTTTGGAAAAACGTGGGTCGAAAGCTGTGAGGATTCTATTCTCCCTATTGCTCCGAAATTAAACAATGTTTGTTAATCAGTATTACTGTGGTTGTGGTCCGAAGCAAAAGAAGTAAAAAATCTTGTTCGTTTGATAATCTTATTTGTTTAAAAATCTTGTTTTGCTTTTGAAGTCAAATTAGAGATTGTTTTACATTTTCCAAGAAAAAGAAAAATCACCATGCGTTGAATGACATCCGCGGATGTTCGAGCGATATCCGGACGTATCGGCGGCGGCTGGTTGCGAGCGTGACGGCCCCGCTCTCGGCCTCCTAATTGCATCGGGATAGCGCATCGGGGGAAAAGCTGTAGCTCGAGTTCTCCGGTTCGATCTCCGCTGCTCTCGGTTGCAATTGGTCCAGAAGGGCTCCGGAAAGGAAACGGTAGAAAGGAAAGGTGGATGGAACGGTGTGGAAGGTGGCTGGAATGGGAACGGGGATGGGAACGAGGAAGAGAATGAGAGAGAGAGAGAGAGAAGAGAGAGGGAGAGAAAGAGAGAGAATCGTACGAGAGTTTCGAGCGTGGTCGAAGCGGGAAGAGCTCCGGGCTCGGCGAGGAAGAGGCGCGGGTGGGTGGAGGGGGGCAAGCCAATTAATTTTACGATGGCAAACAGTGAGACTGTCGCAACGCCGTTTCTGCAGTTCACCGAAGTAATTAAAGTTTAAATTGTTTTGAAGAACAATAACGCCCTCCCTCCCTCCGCCGATGCCTTTCCATCGGTTTCACCGGCTGTCTCTTCGGCGCGCATCTACCCACGTCTACGATGTTCAAAGAGAGGGAGAGAGAGAGAGGAGAGAATAGGAGACGAATGGCTCGGGAACCGGGGCGTGATGCCTCTGCGATTGAGACGCAAACCGGAAGTTTGGGACGCGGCCATTCTGCTCTTCCTCTTGTTCCTCGATACGTGGTGCGCTTCAGGGTTTCCTGGACCTAGCTAACATACCCTTTTTAACTCTTCCACACTGCTCAGGAGATTGGAACATTTGTATCTTCAAAATTAAATTCAGATACGCTTTTAACTTTTAACTAAGAATAGGTATCTTCAGAACTACCTATTACAGTGAATTCTCGATATATATGTCAACAACATTCCTCGGTTATTTTTACACTCCTCGGCGTCCGCGCGGCAGTGGGGAGAATCCCGCGACGTTTATAATCCAGGCCTTGGCGACATAGAGAAATCACAGTACTTCCTAATTTTCCGGAAACAGTTTTCGATTTTCTTACATAAATTAAATGAAAATTGAAAAAAGAAAAGATAAGTTACACAGAAGATATACGCAAAGAAATCGTGCAAAAGAGCTCTAATATTCTATTGTGTCGGCCACAAAGGATCTCCTCAGGGTCGTAACGTGACTGATGGAGAGAGAGACAGAGAGAGAGAGAGAGAGAGAGGGGGGAGCAGTGTACTAATTGCAATTCTATTGATTATCGGAGCGCATTCGTGAATACTTGATCGGAATATATCGTCGCAGAAACTTGAGCACGTTGTGGGCGACACGTCGACAACAGTCTCCCCGCGGCTCTAATATTTTTCTACAAGAATAAAAGTACGACGTAAACATGTTTGCCGCGACCGTTCACGGTAATAGCTCGGCTTTTATTTTGTCGATGAACCCTAGCCCGGCATCGATTAGCTCAGCGTCGGCCTGGCTGGCGATAATATCGGCTCTGCTTCGTCCATTACACGCCATCGCTCTAATTATTACCCCGTTGGAGATCGAGTTCTCATCGATTCGTTGCGCCCGCGGAGCAGAGGGTGATCGAGGTTCAAATGAATGTGACGAATCGCGAGAAATCAAGATTAATCGGCGCACACGGAGAACGAGAAAGCGCGCGCGCGCGCGCGCGCGAGAGAGAGAGAGAGAGAGAGAAGTGGACCTATTAAATCGAGGAAGTTTTTTTCCCCTATTCGACAAATAAAAGGAACCGTACGGGTTACTTCGGTGTTTAATTGTTCGAAGTCGCGCGAGCCTGGAACTGCAATTCTAATGTAATAAAACGTTTGGAAACGAGCGCCGAACGCGTGCTCGATTAGGGATCGCTGTAATCAAGATCCCGACGGTATTATAGTAATTAAGCTTTTCTTCTCCAATTAAAAAAATCTCTAATTAAGATCGAGCTGCTGCTGCTGCTGCTGTTGGTACTCCGGTTGCTGCTTGAACGGTAATTGAATGTTGCTTTTGGAATTGCTTTGAAACGGATGTGAACACTGGAATTACGCTTTCGGGGGGAGGACAGGCGTTTCTTTCGGTGCGGAATCGCTCGTTGGCGCAATCGGCATCCTGTCGTATGGTTTTACAAGCTCGTTCGCAAAATGGTTAATTTTTAATTCGTACCCGAGCTCTTTTAGACTCAAAGATTTCCACAGATAGTAGTAATTTCAAGTCAATCATATTATTCTATTTTCTATTGTTATTCTTCTTTGAAATTTGGCCTTAGAATAGGAAACAGTTCAGGAATGACCTAAAATTGTTAAAAAATTTAGATCCACAAGTTCAACAATTTTAAAATACCATTACACTTCGCAAGAGACCAATCAAAAGATTAATCTGGGCATTCCGTCGTGTCACGAGATCCCTCGATCACCAGAATTGTCAGAAACTCTAAATCTCAAATTTTTGGAGTAAAATTCATATTAAAATCGTCGAAAGTCGTTAAAAAAATGAGGCGCACAACACCTGCAGCCATTGCATATTTCGCATCATCGAGCAAAAACGATCGTGACCGCGTCGTTCTCGTAAACTGCACCGTGAAATGCAGCTAATGGTGCAACTGGTACCAGGAGTTCGAGAAAACGGTCGGAAAATAGAGAACGAGAGAACTAGAGAGAGAGAGAGAGAGAGAGAGAGAGTGAAGTAACTATGACGAAAACCGATGCCGAAAAAGCTGACGGGAAGACTATGTCTATTGAAGATGTCCCTAATTACCAATGTCGGCTTGCGGGGGACTAGCTCGGCAGTGTAAGCCGGCTCGCGTGCTCTCATTAACAATTACCTGTACAAGGAGAGTTAATGCGCGGCATGATTACGGTTATAATTAGTGTCGACAGACGCGAGACGAGAGGAGGACAGGGTGAGGTCGGTGGAAGGGACGGTGAAAGGGATAGGGTAGGGCTCGGTACAAGCCTCGGATAATGAGTTTGCGAGAGCAACGGGCCAAGCCAACTACTGATTCTCCGCTGCAGCATAAGCCCCCGACAACCTCGATCAACCGGTCTTCCGCTCCTTTAGTCGCGTCAATGCCGATAATTAGTCATAGTGCGGTTTACCAGCCGCGTTGCCTCGCTTAGACCAAAGGAGACACCTGCGCTCGATTTTTACTATTCCAGCTTGCACTCGAGCCGATCTCACTCCGCTGTATCGCTGCCTGGTTGCTAGGTTGCTCCAATCGATAATCAGTGGACCACAGACTATATACGTTTATGTCAAAAATGGCCTGGTCATGTACCAAACTCTAAAGTGACCAGAAAAATTCAAGGCTGTTAATATATCTCCCACTTAATAAATCTATTAAAAGAGGAAATTCAAAGGACACCTGCCCTACATTTTTGCCCCATCGCTGCCTAGATGACTGACTACAGTAAGGTCTCGATCTAAGCCGAACGGAGCTACACGATCTTAGTAGGTTTGCCTATCCCCTCCACTGGGGGCAGCGAGGGGGGCTGAGGAGCTCTTAGTGTACACATACAGCATAATCGGGTCGGGTATATCGGTGTGAGCCACCACTAATCCAACTACAAAACTTCTTTATTTTTGATTATTTTTTAACAAGACTTTCGCCGACTTATTCGTGGAATTTTTCTGATTAAAATGACACCAAACACGATATCATTTGTATAGTTTACGGTCACAAGAAAATAGTAGCCCTACACGATATATGTCACAGCACGAACTGGAGGATTGGGGTTAGATAAAAAAATTGCTGTAGTTGGTTGGTTGCAGACTCCGTGCATTTGTGACAAAAATGGTCAAGCACCAAGCTTGTTATTATTTTATTCCCAATTTAATAAATCTATTCAAAGAGGAAATTGAAGGGACACCTGTGCTAGATCGTTGCACCTCCAGGTTGCACTCGTACCGATCTCACTGCGCTGCCTAAATGACTGACTAGTTGGTTAGCCGGTTGCTACGGTGCTCAAGCCGCTGGGAAAATTACAGTGCCTGACTCACCGCATCCAGACGCCAGATACTCGAACAGATACGATAGACGTACAAACGAGTACAACTTAATTAAATACAATTGAATGGAAACACGAAGATCCAACCGACCAACAATACCCGCTTCTGCCAGCTCGCGCCGTTTAGCCGGAAAACATAATGACACGAACGCGATGCGAACAATTATTTTTCGCTTTCCCACAGCCACCGGCGGATCGCGGATGTTTATGCAAATGCTCGGCTTTTTGTCGAACGTCGTTTTGCTACTTTCCATTAATCCTTTAGACTCCGACTGGGAAACACAGACGTCTGACCTAGAATATTTTCTTTTTGCAAAGTATGTTCCGTTTTGCAACGTGTAAATTTTTGGCGATTTATTAAGTACGATTTATTGGCAATTTATTTATTTGGATTGTCTTCTATTGCTATGTGATCAGTAGAGATATAGATACAGATTTTATTATAGATTTAGAAAAATAGAAATAGAAAAACGATTTGCACTCCCCAAAAGAATGCAACTGTTATAGAATACTGACTTTAAAAATGATAAAATTGTAAAATTTATTTTATAACATTCGTGTCCTAATAATAACACAATATGAAATGGGAAAATTGACAAAAAAGGACAAACAGTAATAAATTGAAGAAAACTGGAAAAGAACCAGTGACAAATAATTTGTTAACTATTTTTAGAGCAAGTTCTCAAGGATGTAGCACCGATCTCTTCAGGTTCGGAGGTATGTCTGTGTTGCAGGAGATTAGGCATCAATAGTCGCGAGCAGACATTTTTGTTTTCGAAGCCGATCTCGTCGAGGAAGTTGTCTAAAACGTTGCCGTGTCGAAAAGTTCGGAAGATAAAAGTTTGACCTACTGGCTGGTGTTCTTTTGTATCGATTGTACATAGTTCCTCGGTGTAGTCGCGTGATCAATGCGAGCGATGCCAAACGTTTGGCACGCCGTGATTTCAGTTGCTCTATCGGGTTTCTCCTTGACCTAAATCTAATCGTGCCGATACATTGTTCGTCGTGCCGAATAACAGTGACCTTTGCGAATTCGTTCTTCTGCGGTTCGCGAATCGTCAGAGTCATCCCGAGGATCATTAATTTTCGCGAATCCGCTCTTGGACTTGCATTGTCCTAGGTTGCATCAGAAAAAATCAGGTGTGCAACACTGAACACAATACTATCTATTTTGGACCTTGTATTAACAATATTTGAAATTTTAATTATACTCTACTCTAAGTCACTGTATTCTTGAAATCTCTCTATTTATTTATACCTTCTCTAATTGTTAATTTTAATCCAGCTACAGTATTTCAGTCCCAATATTTTGTATTTATAACAATATATATATATAGTAATAAATCGACTCTGAATTTTTATGCAAAATAAAAGTCTCATGCATCAATTACATGAAGTCTCTAACTTGCAATTTGTAAGTAAGAAAATTTTATTTCAGAATAAATATTGACATATTTTGCATTTACAACAATAATATGCATGCAGTAATAAATAGAAATAAATAATGATGGTGAAATAAATGGGCCTTTATCGATATAAGACGTACCATTCTAATTGGTTAATGAAAATATTTTCCAAGTTAGAACAACCGAGAATCGTTTCGATTGTTCAGCTGAGGAAAACAGACGCTGCGATTCGAACAGTGAAGCAAGACATAGTAACACAAAGAAAAACAATTTGCATATTTGATTGCCGTAAATACGTGTATTTACAGACCAACGCTGGCCGCGTTACATCATCAGCTCTTTTTTCAAAGTATAGTGTGCTCGATCTAAGATCCAATTCCAACCATCTGTTGTTCATCGTGTCGGGTTGCACGAGTCTGTAACGTGAATCTGCTTCGCGCTGATAAATTGTTACGACCTTGTTACGGTCATTAATTAGATCCACTTAAGTACCTTCTTTAATCTGATCTCGTTTAGAAATCGATTCGAACGCTGCACGCAGTTTCTGTACATTTTTCCTCGTTCACAAAAATGCTTACTCTCGTTTCATTGCGAAATTAAAAAATCCATTTTGCCAAGGATAATCAACTGAAAAAACATATCCTGAGATTTACGGCTGTTCGTTTAATTTCTTCGTCGTGAAAATTATTCAGAGTGCGCATGTACCACCCCCGCAGTGACATTTGCTCTATAACGAGGAAAAGAGTGATCGTGACAGAGTCCGATCATGCTAAACTCTGTATTGATGACGCACGAATGACGCGCGAGCAAAATACCATTAAGTTATACATATCCAGTTCCACGGAATTACTCGTCCCATCTTGCTTCGATTTCTCACCCACCGTTCACCTAATTCGTTGTTGTAAATCAACAACCCCTACCTTTCGAAATATTTAATTTCTTACCAAACTCTTCCTTCAATTTTATTTTTACACCAAGTATTTGCACTTGAATTTCAACAAAATTTACACGCTTGTACATTTTAAAGTAGACTGAGAACAGCTTAACTTTCTAGATTTAGCATTTAGAATAATTTTATAGCTTCAGTATTCGCCCGCCGGTGCCCGTGCGGGCACAGCTACGGGCAAGTGACTTAGCGGAGTGGGGGTAGAATGCGTGTGAAAAATACATGTAGCTTGGAGCGCAGGGGGCGTGGCTTCGTGGCCACAGGGGCGTGGTTTCCTTGCCCAGGGCGAGAAAATCGGTGCCCGCGCGGGCAGACGCTGAACAGCTGATCAGCGTTTCGAGGGGACGTCGCGTTGAAATCGCGACGGTGTCGAAACTTGCGAGCATGATCGCGTATAATTTCGACCTTTGCCCTCTCCGGATGCTCCTCGGGCGATCCGGGATGCGGGACCAAGAAAGAACAGTGAGTGAGAAATGCTGGTATGTGCTCGATTCTAATATTAGCGGCCGTATGGGCCGTCCGATCAGAAAATTTCAGCGTCATGGCTTTTAGTACAGAGAGCAGGTCTACTGCACACGCCAACACGACGATAATCAGCGCTAACTTGGCTCTAACTATTCATAGCACGTGCGCAATGTTGTGCCCGGCACGTTGCCCGGATCAGGCGTCAACTCGTAATGCAGTCTCTGATATCTCTCTCTCTCTCTCTCTCTCTCTCTCTCTCTCTCTCTCTCTCTCCGTTTGGGTACACGTATCTACAGAATGACGCATAGTGGTGCACGCATCGGCGGTGCATTATCGCGTCGATCGTTGCAACGAGATCCGTCCGGACGGGATTTTACTTCCCGAATACTTATCGGTAGCTACGTCGAACCGACCGGGGTGTCGTTAATTACAGGTTGTTAGAGAGACTACGTTCACGGGATCTGATTTCATTAATTTTGCCGGGACCGATCCGAATCGTCGACGATTGATATTAAACTGCACCGTCGCGCCACCGTGTCGGTGCATCGCGCGTTATGCAACCGGGCGCGTTGTTTGCGAAAACGATGCGAACGGTGATCTTGCTAATTACCGGCCGTCCGATGAAACGGTAACTGGCCAAGTTTCTAATCTCCTTGTAACGAGTATTCTTGACAAACATATCTCGTCTATTGTCATTCTTCTATCCAGGTTTTGCTGTTATTGATCCGATCATTTTCTGTCTGCCGATGAAACCTTGTCTAATTGAGAGCTACTAGCTAACAATTATTGCATCATTCGACTATCATCTTTGGATAGTTATGGATACGTTTTACGCATTTATGGTATCTAATATGTCAGGGATTTTCTCATACGTTTTATGGACATCGGTTTCCATTTTTTTCGTGCGTTAATTTAAATAAAATAATGCGGATTTTATGCATTTAGGTTGAAAATGAATAGCTGAAATACAAAATTTTAAGAATTTCTGTCTAGTATTAATATTAATATAAAACAGGTATATGGCGACTAGACTGCAAATTGTATAATAAAGCAAAGATTATTAAAACTATAATATACTAAAGTATAATGCAAAAATTTAATATTGATTACAATACGAAAAAAGAATGTATTAATTAGAATATCACAGCGTCAACAAATTATTTTCAACTCGGAATCTTCCACGAATTACTCGCAAGTTGCACCGAAAATTTATACTTCGCGCAAACATGACAACTTCACCGACCAACGGTGTATCTGCTCGATCTTCTCGATCACATTCGCGATTCCACGTCGATCGGATCACGGGTACGCCAGGTCAGACCTTGTAGATCGTCGTAGAACCGCGAGGCGTTAAGTCGTGCCGCGATAAAGGAAAAAACAAAGAAGAAGACGAAGAGGAACAAGGTGAAGAAGAAGAGGAGGATGGTGAAGAACAGGGTAGACGAGGATGAGATACGTGACGCGTCGGTGCAACGCTGCAGCGAGCAGGCCAATTTATTTAATGATGACGCGTTTAACAATAATAAGAGTGCCGGGAGCCCCGTGGATGTTTTGCCGCGTGAGCAGCGGGCCTCGCAAGTGCTACCACGTGTGCAACACGTGTGCCCGTCGGGCCAGCACAGTGTGTTACGTGCGCGTAAACTCATGGTTAGAGTGGCATGCGCATCAAGGTGAGCAAATTGCGCTGACCGGGGAGAGTCGCGATGAAAACGCGCCTGTTTCTGTCGAGATAAAACAGAAGCGGCCGCGGAAATAAAAAAGGGAGATGACCGTACAGGACTCGTCTCTCGAGATCCCGTGTCCTCTCCAAGGACGATCGAAAGGGTACGGTAATGCCTCGGTAGATGGGCCAAAGATGCGCGCGATATTTGTGCAAAATGCACGTGTGCACCTAGACATTGGATTGCCTACAAGTTTACGATAATTCGATAATAGACACAATAATGGCTAATTTATTGACGATAACTTTTTTGTTTTTAATCATTTTGTTGTAAAATGTTTACTAGCATATTCGTCACACTTTCCTGCGTAAAACGATACCAAACACGACACAGTTTGGACTGTACATACTTGTTTAATCCGCGATATAGTAGAACCTCTATTATCCGAACGTATCAGAGCGATTCCGTGCACCATTCTCGTATAAATTCGAAATTAACAACATTTTTATTCCACTTTCACTGGGAGGAATCTTCCAGGAAATAAAATACTCCTTTATTTTCAAGAAAAAAACTTAAAAAAGGAAATAAAAATTTATTTAGTCTACTGGTTTAATGGAACATATAATAGAAGAGTTACCTAGTTACAGTGCAATAATTGTACAATAAATAGAGTTTCGTATGAATCGCTTGAACGCTTCGGATATCATCGGTTCGGATAGTAGAGGTTTCGTGGATTAAACGAGTAAACGCGACCGGAAATGAGTCGTGTTTGGACTCATTTTAATCAGAAAAGTGTGACGCACGCGTTGGCGGAGGTTTCGTATACAACGTCGACAGATAAAGTTTTATCGGTATTGTTTCGCCGTGTGGTTCTTTTGCTACGTTGCAGGCTGGCGATTAAAGAATATTATCTGCGCACGATGCGAGTGACATTCGGGTCTGAAATTTGCCGGTTTCGAAGCATTACGGTGCAGGAAAATTCGCTGAACGGCACCACTAGTCGCCCCAGCAACGCGTGATTTACCGTCGTTCTCAAGGCGAGCAAATTGCTTTCGCCGCGAGCCGGCGCGAGTTTCTCGAAGACAGGATAATGCTCCTTTTTCCAGGGGCCTTGGCAGTGAGATTGATCCGGTCTAGTCGCCGCGTTATTAATTCGTACGGTGAAGATTTATCAGCTCTCTGTCCGGAGAATAGGTAATGGCATCGGGGGATTAATGACGGGAGCCGCCGCGCCGCGGACAACGCACTTTTATTTCCGTTTCTGTGGACCATAAATTATCGAGCGCTCCCGAACGGCTCCGGCTACGGGAATCGTATTAGTTCGTGATACCTTATATCGTTACGCGTAATGAGAAATTGCTGTTTTATTTTTCGCACGGCGATACAGCCCCACCGATTTTTCCCCTCCGGATCGAAACTGGTTCGATCGAGCGGCCCGAAGAGGGCGTGGCTACCGTTTGCCCCGTGGAGCTCTGGCCTGGGCCCGGGAGCCACTAGGCTCCGCCCACGCGGAACGTTCCCTGAAGCATTTATCCCTCGGAACTTTTTGAAGAACTAGTCTACAACAAGAGTGTACTATAAAACGGCTGTGTAGATGAATGTTGAAACATTACATCCGTGTTCAGACAAGCACAAAGTTGGAAAATCTCGCTCTAAATATCATCGGTCGTGTCTGCTTTATCAGATTACATTTCATCGAGCGAGCACGCATCTGCTCGATCCCAGATCTAGCAGATCGGCCCGCGAAATCCTGGATTTGCATAAGCACATGCAATCTAGCGATTACTCTGTCGGGTGTTGATGCGGGCCGCATTAACGAGGAGAGCCCCGGATTGAGCAACCAGTTGAATTTGACGCGGGTATAATAAACGCGCGGCGCGCATAATTTAATTTGAGGATCGGAGGAGCCGGAGCTAACGACGCGGAGGTGCTTAAGCAACGGATACTACATCGTTGCGTGAAGAGCAGATAAAAACCCGGAGCCGGAGGTTTAATAAGATCCGCGGACCGATAGTTATCGTTCGAGCACATAGCATAACGACGCTGTTGTGCGTGTAAGACCCCCGGCATTATCCTACAAAGTGTCGATTAGCCGTGACAACGATATCGCGTACGGAGTTAACCGTTCGCCAGCTTGCAAGATGTTTGCCCAGCGGGCGGCTCGCGGGCACCGCGGGGGAGGAAAGGAGCGTAAGCGCACCACGTGACCCCGCGCGACACGTATTCGCCCTTTGACAGTTTTCGCCACGGGCCGAGAACGCTTTTGCACTTTCGAATGCCCGGGGACCCGATCGAACGATGATACGCGCAATCTGATTTCTCGGGATCGGGTTTATCGGGGACCTCGCCGGGCTTATGGCTTTGTCCCTCCGACCAGCCGGACAGCATTATGCTGGTCATTATAGACACTACGGTGAACTCTCGATATATGTCAACAACATCGTCCGAGGCCTCTAGAGCTTCTGGGCCCCTCACGGAGTAATGCTCGCGGTACTGGGGATAATTCCGCGACGTTTATCATCCACGGCGACATATACGGAGAAGTCACTGTATAGATCTCCGCGAGAGATCAGAATTTTATTGAGCTCTCGCAACCTATTCTATGGGAATACAATTGTTTGAGATTCCGTCCTATCTTTCGCACCCCAAATTCACCCTTGCATAAAATCCACCCTTTTATAATTCGCTTACCCTTACACATAGGTTTCACTGTGTTTCGCAAAAATTTATAAGTCCATAAATCTCGGATTAAAAATTCCAAGGAGAATAATATGGGAAGTGGGGGAAGGTTAAGGGAAAAGTTGCGGAATCGAAGTAATTCGCGTGGCCGGTGCGGAAACCACTCAAGAATCTGGGAGGACCAACGTAGAGTTATGCTAACGAAGCCGGCGATTTGCGTTCCAGTCTGTTTATCGTGGTGTTGCAGCCCCCTCCCTCCCCCTCCCCTTCCCCCCTCGAGCAGTCGACGCGCGATTGGCAGAACGAGATTAGAGCGCTCGCGAGCCGTCACGATAAGCCCATTGTTGCCCGGTTCTCGTTCGCTTTTAACGGCGGCGCTCAAAAGTGCGCACGACCGTGTGCCGCCGCGCCGCGCACCGCTTTTGCGTGCGTTCTCGCGCAGACGCTGCAGAAAACACCGAGCCCCAGTCTCCTTTGTCCTTCGTGGCTTTTCACCGATTTTCTGCGGACCGTTTAATGACGCACGTTATCAGTTACCCGAGCTCCGGCGAGCTCGTGTGCGACATTTATCGAGCAACTTGTTAACTGACTCAAAATGCTTTTTTATCTCCTTTCGGACTGAACTATGTGTTCGTCGAAATTTGTAATTGCAGTTGAGAGGTCCTGTCTAAGAAACACGCGATTTTTGCGATTTAAAAAAAAACAAAAAACTAATGGAGTTTTGGAGAAAAGAAGTCTCTTATTTGAACATACATATATTGCACAATTTTTAGGAATTTTTGTCGCAAAATCTTCGAGAAGGTAAAAATATAAAAAATGCAGGAAGATGCTGTTACTACATAATTCTATCTAGCAGATGGACAAAAGGGTTTATTTATTTTTTGATGTTTAAATTTTTCTCGCGAGTTACAAAAAGAGTTTTCATTAAAAATCCATTCCTTCTTTCACGGGTGCTTTCCTTCTTTTTGTTAATTTTTGCAGTCTTGGTAAATTATTGATTTTAAATATCACCAATTTTTGAACATTTGTACTGTTTCCATGTAAATAAAAATCCGCTGAACCCATTGTCGGCCAAATTTTAAAAAACCCTTTTTTCCAACACGTATAATATAAAATAATGTCAATTATCCGACGCAAACTAGGAAAGGTGAACCGGAAGGAGGAAATGTAATATATTAAATATGTGTAAAGTGTTAGAAAATTGATTGAAAATAGATCATCGAAATTTTCACGTTTCTTGGAGTTTTCTGGCTGCCGTTAAACACGCTTTTCAACGTTCAGTGTTATTTACTTGTGACGGATACTTTTGTCGCCGCCGGTATACACGAGCCGCATGCAATTATCTAGGTTTCTGTCGAATGGTGTCATGGTTCGTTGACAAACGTGAATGAAAAGATGTGAAAGCGCACGGCGACCCGATTGTAGGTATAAATATGATTGCCACATCCACGAGTGCTTCCTGACAACGAGAAGAATTCGAAAGTTAACCGGCGGTCTCCCTGATCGATTCAGATCAATTCTTTGTTCGCAGGAATTATTCGAAATAGAAATTAACTAACCAACGAACTAAAATAATATGGGAATTAAAATAGTTGGTGGTGCGAGCGTATTTATTTTCGAACAAACGAAGAAAGTCTGCAATTTTTGAAAGTGTCACGGCAGACCGACTCCTAGCACACCGAGTCCATTTACAAACTTCGTGATGCATATGTATTTACCTACTTTATCATTTGCCGGCGCATACCGTGCGCCACTCTTATCACCGTTTTACAGCCAGAAAAGACAGCTAGAATAGTACCGGCTAGAATGAAACGTGTTGTACAACAATAAACGCACCTTTGTGTTTAAATTTAGCTATTAAGGTTAAGTTTTATAGCCTGAATGTTATAGGCGCCAGTAACTCGAAATAACTACATTCACGCGCATATATTATTACGGCCGCTATAAATATACTGCTCTCAATAGACGGTCGCTAACTTCTATTATCCCCGGTGGGACGTTCAATGCAACAAAAATATTTAACCGTTACGAAACGGTACGAAATTGTAAATGTGAATTGGTGAAATTGGCCAAGTGAAATGCTTACGAAATTGTATGAATTAATTCCACTTATACAACATTTTTCTACTAATTCAGAGGATGTCAAAATTCACTATATAATTTTTTTCCTTTCTTCTACAGCTGCAAATGTGTGTTCGCTTTGAAACAAATATTGAAACAATCAAGAACTGTATATTTGATTAACATCGATACTGTTTACTTTATCTATACAACCTGACAGTAAATTTGAACAAAGCACATTAGCTAACTGTTTTAAAAAATTGTACATTGAAACACAACACAGTGCCTACTCGATATATGTCCAGAACCGGTCGCAATCTTTTGTTTTGCTCGCCTAATTGTCACCGATACTCGAGCCCTCGCTGGTTCCAAGGGGAAGCGCCGCCAGTGGAGGGGATAAAACTTGGACATTTACGGTAGAGACCACCGCGACAGTTACGGAGACAATGCAGTAGTTGGGTTCGGGAGAAATTCGGTCGAATGTTTACGAGCGCGAGGCAATTTCCTTGGGGGCGTGGGGCAAATATTTTCTTTGTTATCAATCGGCCGGTGGCATCAATCTTGTTTTGCCGCGTGTCCCGGCGCGTCAGAAGGAAACGTACGATTCCGTTTTTGCGGTCTAGCTAATGGTTTCCGCGATACGATCGAAGGGATCGGTCCCGAGGTCGTATCTTTATAGCGCGTGCAATGACTCCTTTACCCTGTACACAGTGCACCGGCATGCAACTGCCCTCATAAATCCGTCAACCAAACATCATTAACTCGGTGTTATTGGTGCTTGGCCGCGACTGGCGCAGCAGTCTTGGCCAGTTGCAAACAGTCCTCGCTATTCTCGACCAGCACGAGCGTGTACGAGTACCCGCTGATGAATCAAGACGGATCCTCTCGGGTACGCTTGAAAACCCGCGATTCCATCGTAGGCGAGAGCAACGCTCGATCTAGGCGATATATAGTGTTCGTAATTCACTGTAAACACGGAACAACGGGGATACACCTTTGATACGAGGCTGGGTACACCTTGATCGATGTCCCTGTGCGTGCACCTCGTCGTTTCCACTGATATTTACAATAAACTCGACGTATTTTTGCTCCGCTTTGTAATTTTTCTAATTTAACGCACGAATTTAACCGTTAACGGTACGGAAGAATTTCAAGTTTAATTCCCACCAGGTCCAAGCTGTTTTTCATACGAAGAGAAATTTTTATATCAAGTAAAGAAAGGAAAATATTTATATTTTATTTTGTATATATTTATATTTTTTTTTATTTTTGCCATACACGCGGTATTGGACCGTTAAGGGTTAATGAACCTCCTGGAAATTCTTCTCAAACTAGTGAAAACATTTAAAGAATTTAAAAAGTATTGTTGTACTGTTTTCAACTCGATAACATTATGAACACTTTGAACGCCCAACTAGAAACCCCAAAAATTCCATAAAATCAAAGTACGTTATTTAATGAAATTAAAGTGGCAAAAAATTAAATGTATGATACTGAGTAATCCTCCAACTTTCTTGCATGTTACAGATCCTAATCAAATCCATACAAATCTATTCGTTTATACTAGAATGACAATCAATTGAAACCTCGATATTTTCCTTATCAATACGTGACCAAACAAAGATTATCTTTCACTTAAGTTTTGTTTAAAATTGGTGGGTACTTTGTAGCATGTACAGTTTATCTTGAAAGTGCAAGATTATATAAAATTACGTATCATATTATGTCATATTACGTTACATAATATTGCATAAGAGCGAAAAGCATGTTCCTAATTTATATAATAAAGTGGAGTCACTTTGATTTGCTCGATGCTTCTAATGTTAATTGATTTTGGTTCGGGCATTCGTTTCGAGAGGATCGCTCGATCCAGCATAACCGATCTCTTGTGCATAATTCACCGTAAACACAGGACGCCGCGCGGATACCTTTGATACGCAACGATGCTATAATCACGACCATACACTTTGATCGATGTCCCCGTGCCTGCAGCTCGTCATTCATACTGATTTCCTCTCTTTTCTGCTTTCAGGTAAGCACCGAGTCAATCATACACACAGAGATCCGTGTGTGGACGCTTTGTGACGACGGATGAAAGTCCACCGAGTATGTATGTACGCTAAATTATCATTATACCGTCCATCATTGTGCTCATTCTCGTTCTCGTCGAGTATTTCATAGAAATCCGCATGGACTAGCTGGAATTAAATTAATATTTGAACGCTCTGTACAGTAGAATAATTTTTTTAAGATCGGACTAAATGAGGCGAACTTTTTTAGGATGTTAAAAAAATTAGATGACAATTTATTGAAATTTTTACCAAATTTCTGTTCGGAGGAATTGCAGAGAAAATAGAAGTAGGTACTTTTTACAATTTTTTATCTTATTATCTCAGCCGTTAAAAAAATATATCTATTTAAAAAATGTATATAAAAAAATAACATTAAAAAAAAATTGTTAAAATTGTATTAAATGCACTACAATCTACTGGGAAAAATAGAAAATTTATATTTTTTGTCACGTATTCTGTGATGGCTGAATATTGAGTACGATCAAATAGAATTTCATTTCAATTTGAAGGGAAATAATATTATACATATTTACAAAATTCTGTTCGAAGGCTTCATCACTGATTCGATATTACAGTGCAACGGGTTAAAAAAATAAATATATGTTGTAAAAATTTTATTTTTTTTAATTTTTATATGTAAAATATATATATTTTTTTATGTATACGAGGGGTGCGTTTTTCGACGTCACACTACATGTCTGAAACGCAAGCACAAGTGCTCACAAGTTTGCCAAAGTACACGAAGGTTCGTGTCGAAAGGCTCGGCTGGACAATTGACTGGACGACAGCTGAAAATATATCCTCGGCGTATCGATTTCGAAAAATGGCAGGTTCCAGCGGTCGGTATCGCGAGCCGGACGGTGTGAAAAAATTGCAAAGGACACGTACTCGCGGCGTAACAGGCGCGTTTGTGGGAAAGTTAGCCGCGGTCGGCGGCGTTGCAGGAAATTGTAATTCACGGTAATCGATATCCGGATGAGGGGAGTACGCCGCGACAATAAACCCGGCCACGGCGTAATCTCTGCCGTTGGCGAATTATTTTAATGGGGGACTTGTATATTCCGTTTCGATCCCCGGATGAGTTTCAGCTGCTCATTATCGGATCGCGTAAAATACCTCGGTCGTTTAGAAATTAATACCCATCCCACTTAAAAGATTGCCGTTTCCTTCTTTGCCATCGAAATCGATTGATTCACCGCAAATCGGTCCGCAGAAAATATCAAATTCGTAACCTCAACCGGATTAAACTTCACCTAGCAAACCCAGAAATTTTTAACTTTTTAAAATATAATCCTGTACATCTCGACTAGAAGGTGCCAAAAATCGAAGTTTCAAGCGGAGGAATTCACCGGTTCAAAAGCTATGCGTGTCTGAAGTTCAGCGATTTGCTTGTCAACAATTTTTACCTAGTCGCCTACTCGCGACAGTTGCTACTCTGACTGAAAGAATAAAATTATTCACGAGCAGTAAAGGGGGCTGTTTCAAACAAAAGAAAGAAAATATGCTTGTTCTAACAAGCTCGGTGATTTCGTGGTCGCCAACTTGGTCGGTTGTCAGCGGCCGGAGAATCAGTTGACATGTTACGATCGGTAATAAAACTGTAGATAAAGTCAGCGGACGTCTCCGGGCGAAATCGCGAATGGAAGTCAAACACTGTTGGACATTTTACGGTTCCAGAAGGCGTTCTCGAAACGCGCGTGTCACGATGATGCACCGCCTCGCTGACAGTTACGCCGCTCTCACCTTACGCGTATGCGTCGGTGAATGCACCATTTCTGTACCCGTCATTGCAGCTTCTACGAGCCAGATGCGCGCGCGTTTAACATTTTAGTGCCCCGAGAGCCTCAGGTATCCGCTGCGTCGCTCATACTCGAGAGCGCAGGTTACACAGGGGGCCTCCTCTCTGTGTACTCGAGAAGGTGTTGGGTATTTGCCGATCACGATAGCGACAGTCACCGGTTACGTCTGTATTTCCCGAACAATTTTTATTTCACCTCGTCCAGCTGAATCATGCGAACGGCTGGCAGCCTGACGCGCTTCGAACCCGACGTGGGAAGATTTCGCTGCGAGCATGAGAAAACCGGGTTTTCGAACTGCAGTTTACACATAGCTTTGCTATTTTTATTAGGCTCTCCTCTCGGCTGATACGCGCGTAGTATCGTTCACCCGAACTGCTATCCAGGTATTTCTGAATTTGCCAATATTTACGGGGGGTATATTTGAACATATTCTTATAATTTATAGTAATGAGTAGGAGAAATTAAAAGCTGTAGCATCTCTGATTTAGCAAGATTAGAGTTAACTTTACCTGAGGAAACCAGAAATTTTTAACTCTTTTTTTATGTAGTCCTGTAGATTCTGGCGAGAAAATGCCGAAAATCCAAGTTAAAATGCTAGGAGATCGCTAGTTCTGAACTAGTGATATCCTGGGATTGAAACTTGAACTTTCGAAATTTTCTCGTCAGAATCTACAGGATTGCGCAAGAAAAAGTTGAAAATTTCTGGTTTCTGGAGGTGAAGTTTAAGCTTTTAGCTCTCTGGTTTCTTGCAATTGCTGCAAAAGTGTTTCACTTTGCCTACAGATCCGCATTGATCTCTGTTCGTGTTCCTCGTTGAGCGTAGTATTTGCGAATAATAATTTTGTGACACGTGTGCCTTATTAAAGGGAGAATATTAATTTCGTTCGTTTAGAGGTCGCTATCGAAAAAAGGAGTATCGCCGTGTCGAAGTATGCTAGATTCGTCGATCGGCGCTACCGAGAATTTGCCTCTCTAATAAGCGGCTATCGAGTGGAAACCGGGATAACTCGTGTGAGTGAAAGCTAATGATTCGTTCCGAAGGAGAAAGTCGGAACTCGGGGACCGGCCGGCCAATGACACGCGTCTCTTGTCAGGTCGGTTCGGTCTTGTTGCACGTTTATGCAGTTAAAAATCGTGTCGCGTGACTCACGATCTGAACGCCTCGCAATCGCGAATCGTTCGCCGATTCTATGAAATCTGCGGCACCGACGAGCGATAACGCTCAACATTTTCCATTGTCGGCGACGCCTTCTTATCTAGCTTCGATAACAAACAACCGGGAACAATATCTTTATTCCTGGTAGAACCGGACTTTTTGTGGGACACGTTTGTTGTCGCTGTTTTCTCACGATATACATGGCTTTTTAGATTCGAGAATCGATCCCAGGGGAAATGATTAATATCGTTTCGAACAATTTCCATAAAATTCTGCAGACTGCGAATCTTTGTGCAAAATAAAATAATGGTAGGTTGCAAGACACAGGAGCCAAATAAAAATTTCTTTTAATTATTTTATTTTTGTTTTATGTCTGCTGCTTTTATTTTACGTATCCAGTTTCGTTATAAATAAAATCCGCTATCTAGTAATGACTACACTAATTACAGTGAATTCTCGATATATGTCAACAATACGGGACTGGCCAGGGTCTTGTATCGTCCACGAGACATACCCCTAACCGTGTTATGTTTACACTCCTCGGCGTCCGAGGCCTCTCGAGCTTCGTGGCCCCTCACGAGGTATACCCCACGGTAGTGGGGATAATTCCGCGACGTTTATCATCCAGGCGTTGGCGACATATACAGAAAAATCACTGTATCAGGTAAATAAAATAGTCGAGGGGTGAACAGCTTTGGCGTCCTCTCGAATCTCTTCGAAAAAGCAGAAGAAAAAATACTAAATAAATACCTGCAACATGAATTCAAAATTGTGAATAGAAAAAAATCAGGTTTTGAATTTTGTAGTAGAATTTCTGGTGGAAAATGGAAGAGGTTGCAAATGACTTCAGCAGAACGCAGCGTGAACGCGCTCGAACAAGCGGCCCTTGATAAGCGTTTGTTCTCCGGCGGATTTTTTCGCCGGAATTATACCGGCCGGTAATTTTCAGTGGTGCTCACGATAATAACATCGTTACCGGTACAGCCTGTAACAGCATAAATGTCACTCGCGCCGCGTGACGCACGGTGTTACCGTTGTTCGTTCGTTGGTCGGTTCGTTCCGTAGCTATATTTAATACGGTGATTAAAATGAACCGGGTGTTCATTAACACCGCATTCAGCCCTCGAATTTTTTGCTTCATTATCAATTTCCACTCGGCCAGGCGTCGTTCGTTTCCCCGGGCTAGCGGTATCTCGCGGTTTTCGAATAGAAACGCGACACAATTCCCGTGATTTGTTGCTCGATTAATGGAACCATGCACGCTCGTTCAATCGATCCAATATTCGCACGCTCTCCACGCCCTCCGGTTTCCCCTCTTTCACTCCCGCCCCCCCCCCCTCTCTCCCCTCTCCCTTTTCTCCGTTGCTCCCCTCTCGATCTCTACCGATCCTCTCTCTCTTCTCGCTCTTCGTCGTTTTTCCGTATCACTGTCTCGCTCGCTTTTAGTTCCTGCTCTCCTCTCTCGATCTTTCCTATCCTCTTTATTCTCTTTCTCCTTTTTCTCTCTTCTCACTTTCCTCTGGCCGGTTTTTTCTCCCTCGCGCTTATTTTTCTTCCTCTTTCTCCCCTATCACTTTCTTCCGGCCTATAAAAATATAGAAAATATAAAAATTTCTTGTGACATGTAAAAAGAATATTAGAAACAAACTTTATTTAAACATAAAATTGTAGGCGAGACCCTAGAGATCAGCTCTGTATCTTGAAATAACGTATGAAGGTATAGATTGTAATAGTACCACCTCTTCTATAACTGTCGCTGGACAGACCCGGAAACACGACAGTTACGGAGAGAATACTGTAACGTTAATGTTCCACTCAACTGAAAAGAGTACAGTGAATTCTCGATATATGTCAACGTCGTATGTCTTGTATCGTCCAGGAGATATAGTCGTGTCATGTTTACACTCCTCGGTGTCCGAGGCCTCTCGAGCTTCGTGGCTCCTCACGAGGTATACCCCGCGGTAGTGGGGATAACTCCGCGACGTTTATCATCCAGGCCTTGGCGACATATATAGAGAAATTACTGTATTCCACAAACGCGTTGACTGACATTAAAACAAACTGAAGAAAATCGAAGGTGAGACTCTGAACAGCTTTGTGTCTTGAAATTATGCATAATGAATCGATAGAAACGTTGCATAATATTTTCATTCTAAAATCGGACATTTCAGAACACGTTAATTACAAGTTGATAGCTTTTCTCTCTTCCTGCAAGCTCGACTATCTTCAACCTATTTTCCACCTAATTTTTCTCTCTATTTTCCCTTCGTTCCAGCTTAACCCTTCTATCTCTTTTTCCCCTCTTTTCTCCAATTCTGCTCTCTCATTCTCTTCGTCTCTCTCCTCTCTCGGTCTCTCGGTTCGGTTCGCGTTCTCCGCGTGGCCCTCGACGTCGAATACGATATCATCGCTAATAGCAGCGACGTCGTTGCTGGCGGCGACGCGGAGATCGCTTACGATATTTTCTCCGGAAGGTTGTAAGCGAGTCGCAGCCGAGGCTGCGCGGATCGATCGCCGGATAAACCGGCCGATAGACACAAAGCATTGTGGGTAGGACGATGCAACGGCATCCGAGAACGGCGGCTCCGGCTCTCGGTTCGCTTGCTCGCATTCACCAATACCTTCTCAAGGCAAACAAAACGACGAACAAATGCTCGATACCATACCGATCCGCCGCGCCAGGGACGCGCCTAGTTCCTTGCCTACTCGTCCCGCTTCTTCCTGGACCCTTTCACTCTCTCTCTCCCCGAAGAGACGACTCTCTCCTCTCGCCGAACTGTCTCTGATTGATACCGATTCGATTTCCAGAAACGGCGACGCCAGACGCGAACAAATTTTCCTGTCCTTCATATTCTACGGAAAAATTCTCACAATTTCAAATGGAATAAATTGTAACCCTTTTACCCTTGGCCATTGTGATTAAAAATTTCTACATTGAACTCTCTGGAATCTAAAAATAAATTCCTGCATCCCCCTGGGAAAATGTGTTTCTATTTCCTGATTTGGAAGATCACGTCTACGGGAAAATTCTGACAATTTCAAATGGAATGAATTTTACCCCTTTTACCCTTGGCCATTGTGATTAAAAATTTCTACGTTGAACTTCCTGGAATCTAAAAATAAATTCCTGCATCCTCCTGGGAAAATGTGTTTCTATTTCTTTATTTAGACGATCAACTCCATTGCAAGGTAATTTCTTTATTGAAAAATAAATTTTTTCATCAAAAATTTAGAAACTCCTGTCGCACCCCCAGGGGTGCATTCCCCAGGTTAAGAACCGTCGTTCCTGCCGTCTTGAAACACAATAAAATTACGATAAGGAACATTTTAGTCGTTTTTTAGCGGCCACTACGAGCAACCAGCGTGAACCCCAGGCGAAAGTTGACAACTATGAAAGGCGTTGGTACATGTCGAGCGCGACGAGTACAGGGAATAATTCAGTACACTTTTGGGACAAGTATTGCGGCTTCTGCGGTCATGTAATAAGTGACGGAAGCACATTAGAGGCTCGCAGACCGCAGGGATGTCACGCACCGCTGCTTTTAAGAGTTTAGTGTACTCCTCCCATATGTGTTCGTCGCGTTAATAAACGGCGAGCGTACCGGGAACACAGCTCGGGTTGAAATTATACTTTTAAGAAGGGTCGCGATAGAAAAAAGAAAAAAATGATTCACGACCAGCTGCTGCCCCCGGAAGGGCAATCAGCGTGGTTCAGAAATAGCCGATAGAGAATTAAACTTATCGATCACCCGTGCGCCGTGCGATTAACTGTCACTCATCCCCCTGTCAGCAGAAATTGTACGGAACCCGAGCATATTAATGTAACATCACTGTCAGGTTGGACTGGTCGTGCGTTTCTCATGCTAACGTGCAGAATGACGAGACCGGCTCGCGCCTTTTGTATTCGAATACCGTTTGGCGGTGATAAATTTCCTGAAATTTGTCCGGTTTCGGGACTACCGGGACCCCGAACTCCATTGTGGCTGTGCCACGTAATAGTTGCATCACAGCTTGACTGCGGGTCTTTGTGCAAAACACATTTTACGAAACTAGGACGAAATAAAAACTTTATTCCTTCTCCATTTTAATAACTTGGAAATGGTTCCTATATTCTCCCAACCTTTATACTGTTAATATATTGCGCTAATAATATTTTAAATTGTGCCTACCCGGTTTTGTCACAAATAAAGAAAATCCAAGCAGCTTCGATAAAAGGGTCCACAGTATACAGTATAGTATAGTACAGTTCAGCACAGTATAGTATAGTCCAGTATAGTATAGTATAGTACAGTACAGTATAGCACAGTATAGTATAGTATAGTACAGTACAGTACAGTATAGTATAGTCCAGTATAGTATAGTGTAGTACAGTATAGTATAGTATAATATAGTGTAGTACAGTACAGAACAGTGTAGTATAGCATAGTGTAGTAAAGTGGCGTTTCGCGTGATCAGTAATTTTGTACTGCAAAACGACCCATAAATTTGATTTTTCAGAAATTTCAGCGTTGCCTGAACAAATGATTGCACAGGTTATAGTGAATCGTTGTGCAGCAGGAGCAAAGATAGCTAATGATGGAAATTCACAGGAAAATTAATGAAAAGGAGGAATTTTTTTTATAGCAATGACATAAGTGGTGAGGACAAACCGTGTTTGATGGGCAAACAGTCATAAAAATAGAAGATAAAGGGAACAGTATTATGCTTATCACTCTTGAATCATGATGGCGTGAATCAGTGAAATCCAGCACGTTTGTACAACGCAGCTATTAAATCTAACGCAATGTTTACTATACTGGACATAGACATTACGTCATCATGCTGTTACAATATTGTTGCATCAGATTATGTAAAACCGTGACAATCTTCTTCGAATGAAAATCGAAACGTTCAAAAATTATTTAGGATTTTCCGGACAGTAATTAAAATTCCGGATCCGAGTGAGTTTCTTCAAAGAATTTTCTAATTCAGCATTTTCGGACTGCAAGTTCAATTGAAATGCAGTCAAATATTTTTAGAGCAAATTCGAAGCCATTTGTTTTAGGACGTCGTTGACTATTTGCACCTATTATTAATAGTATTTTCAAGTGATGTGCGTGACATTTGGCTTTGCTCTAAAAATAGCCAAGCACTACAAGCGTCATGTGAATGTCACGTGGTGGGATTTAGAGCTATGATAATTATTGGATTACGCGGTAGTCCAAGAAACCGAAACGTATTTCGAAATAATTCCAATAAGTTGGAGACAATACATCTTGTAGTATTTCCAGAGCTTATTTTATGCATATTCGAAATTTCTAAATTATTTTTCGACCACAAAATACACATAAAAATCAATCCCTCCATTTACAATTCCGCAAAGTCAGTTCAATTATTACCAGTCAGTGATAGAACAAAATGGCGAGTCCCGATACATGGAGGAGAGACATTTCCAATATTTTCTACTGTTCCGTAAGTGTGAAAAAGCTGAAGGTTTCTGAATTAGCTTTCAAACACGAGAAATGAACAGAATTCCTCGATTTACAATTTCGTACGATTACAAACTGAATCAAATGCAAACAGAAAGAGCGGTCGGAGTCTCCAGTGTACATTTTATCGAATCATATTTATCGAAAACGCAAAAACTCCGCGGTTCAATTATTCCCAATTATTAATGCGAAAAACCATGGTCGGAATCGATAGACGGAGGGGGTGTAGGGATCGAGTTGCGATATGATCCGAGACGTGTATATGCAAGCTGCAATCAGTAATTCAGCAGCGCGGAGGAAATCGCGGAGCACTTTGACCGATCCGTTCCTGCAATAGAGTCCACCTCGATACCGGTGCACGGAGTGCATCGTGCATCTCTCCTCCCTTCTCCCTGTCTGCCGCAAAACCCGACTCGTCCCATCCCCTCTCTCTCTCTCTCTTTCTCTCCCTCTCTCTCTCCCTTCCCCGTCCCGCTTCCTCTCTTTCTGGTCGGTCTCTTCGTTCTATTCGTTCTATTCCAGAGCTCGTTATTGAATTTGTGCGTCGGGCGAACGAACCGACGATATCGCCTTTCAATATCGCTTCATTTGGCTCACGTTCATTCGATTTGCGGGAATATCTCTGACTGCACCCTCGCCAGCCTCCCTCCCCACCTTCAGCCACCCGGAGCCTAGCCGGTCGTGGCTCTCTTCAGCAACGAGAGCACCCTCTCCAGAGCTCCTCTCTTGTCATCGTACACCTCAGACTAATCCTTTTTAAATATTCCAATCGGAATCAAGCGGAAATTAATCGGATCTTCGGGCTCGTCTCTGCCCGTTTCGCCCGCGGCCCCTCCTTCCCTTAAGCTTTGTTCACCGGGTCCAATTTGCTCGGACTGGAAAGCGATGCCGATGTATGTTCATTGAATCGTCAGTTAATTAAACGGCTTGTTACCGATCAGCGATACGTTCCTCGCTGATAGAAGCGAATTAGATTCCTTCCTTTCCCCCCCCTGCACTCCCCACCCCCGTAGTACCCGAAACGAGACGCGACCGTGTCGGCCAGTTAATAACTGTTAATTGTCGCGAAGTCACGGGGAACTTTTGCCCCTCCGCTCTGCAAATTGTGCTGGTGAAACATCGGACAATGTTGGTTTGCACTTTGGGAACGTCAATTTAATCGTAACATTCGATAACCTCATAAATGTACAGGCTATGACTCTTTATTTTTACAAATTTCTCAGTTTGTGACGATGCTTTTACGAAGCTCTTATCAGCAGGATATTCGCGACATTTTTCTGGTTAAAATGATACCAAACACGACCCAATTCGGATTATATTTACCCGTTTTATCCACGATATCGTAGAACCTCGATTATCCGAACTACTCTCCGGTCAATTTTGGTTTTGAGCATGCGCTTCGAACTGTGTCGTGTGGGGGCTCGTTTTAATCGGAAAATTGTCAGGAATGTGTTGGTAAAGGTCTCATGGACGTCAGTGTTCGGATAATAGAACAGAGTCTTGCTACGTTGTTGGGTTAAATCGTTTGTGCAATGAACCGATTTCGATTGCAGGATAGTAAAGAATTTGGAGATATCATCGATTCGGGTAATTGAGGTTCTACTATAATTAAACAAGTGGGGCCTGTGAAAAAAAAAATAATGAAAGGAGCTTGTTTCGCACGGTTACTCTACGTTAACAGTCCCTAAACGATACCGCGAAGCTTCGAACGATCAAAAATCGTGTAAGAATATCGTAAACCATTTAAAAAATAATAACAGGTGCTCGTTTCACCCAGCTTAGTCTATTTCGTTGTGGTTAGCTCCGGTACAACAGCGTTGAAAGCAGAATCCCATAAAGTTTTGACGACAAATTGGATCCGAGATAATAAAACTGGTTACACAGGCTACAATTTCGACAGTGCGCGGTCGCGATCGCGCACAATGCCGAAGGCATTAGGCATCGCGGAGATGTTGTTGCAAAGCAAGAGGCGCATCATGCCGCGGCATCGTCAGCACGCCGATATGTAATTAAGATAGGAGATCGTCAGGTCCGAGATAAAATAACGTCGGAGTCGTAAACCGTGTTCTATATCTTTCGAGGCATTTGAAATGTGTTCGGCCAGGTGCAACTCTCACGCAACGCGTCGGAGATTCGAGTGTCTTCCTCGAGCTCCGCCATTGTCTTCGGCAACTTTCCCGTGTGCCAATCATTGTCTCCGACGCCGATACTCTGCGATACAGCGAACAACACTTGCTATAGTTTTATCATAATCCCGCCTTTCCACCTGTTACCCCAAACTGCTTCAACTATCTTCTCAGAATAATTTTTGACGTTGCAATTCGATAGAAAATTTCATTTAGATTTGCTGATTTTTATGCGAAATAAAAATTGTGAAAACAGTGTCAGTATTTTTAATTTTTTTTTTTTCATAAATAAGTAAAATCCGCAGTACATGTGACAGAAAATTATAATTAATTGCACGACGACTTTCTCAAAAACTGGTACGTAGA
>CM052124.1:3123585-3145268 GCA_028454245.1 Halictus quadricinctus
CCTCCAAAATATATGCATTTATATGCATTTACTATGCCTCGGAAGAATTAATCTTATTCACTTATATTTTCATAATGCGCAAATATTCCAGAAAAAAATGAATTATAGAGAAAAGTAGAGGCTTAGAGCTTCGGAACGAGTCGAAATTTATTAGTGTACTTTCTAACGGAATTATGACGTGTTAATTTCCCGAAGAATTGAAAAGCTGAGATACTTTTTGGGCCCTGTGTAGAATTATTTTTCGGCCGTAAAATATCCTGACAAATGAAAAAGTGTGCGGCTAAAAATGGGGACGGGAGAGGGAAGTTTTAATGTAGAAAGTGGAGAAATGAAATCCCTCCCCCCTCCCGGGTGGCAGAAGTTACCGGGTAATTTGAACAATGCATTTTCGGATCTGGGAATGGTTAACTTTCCGGAGTATTTTCATCTGTTTCGTGGCAGAGAGGCGGCGGCAGCTACGCGTAATTTCATATTTCATTATGGATACACACGCAGGCGCGGGGGAAAGTTTCGCAAGCTCCGCGGAGCTCTCGGAAGCATCGTCCTCTCTCTCTCTCTCTCTCTCTCTCTCTCTCTCTCTCTCTCTCTCGCCCTCCCTCTCTCATTTGGATGCTAGCGGCGGAGCCCGTTTATTTTAGAATTTCGTAATTCGGGACGAAGACGAATTTATTCGATTGCTGAAACACGTAGTACGCTCCCGGCTTGTACGTGTCGTGATAATGCAAGATTTGTTACGCCAATAAAACTCTTAATTTACAACCGGGGGTCCGGCGACGTTTGTATCGAGCTTCGCTTTATTTAACGCGACGCGAATAGTGCGCCGTTATCGGCCGCGACAGGTTTAAATAAACCCGATCTTGTTTAACATACAACTGACCGTAGAGACAGAGACGCTTCGTGAATGAACTCGTCTACTCTGTGACGGGATCCGATCCGCGTGAACATTCCTCCGGCGAAAGTAACCACGTCACTTCTCCTCCGTCGGCGACTGCAATTTCTTTTACGATTCGCCGGATGCTAAAAATTCATCTCCGTGGGAAAAACGTAGAATTGCATTATTTAGTTGTACCAACCACCAAAGAGTCTACAATCTTTCGGAATTAAAAGCACGCCCGAACTTTACTTCGGGAAACCGGGAATTTTCAACTTTTTTTAACGTAATCCTGTAGACTTTGTCGAGAGCATTCCGAAAATCCAAGTTTCAGTCCTAGGGGAACACTGGTTCTAACGTTTTGCGTGTGTGGTGCGGTGGACTAGTGTCTCCTAGAATTGAAACTTGGATTTTCGGAATTTTCTCACCAAAATCTACAAGATCAAATTTTAAAAAGTTGAAAATTTTTGGTTTCCCAAGGTGAAGTTTAACCAAAAACACTGAAAATAGTTAAAATTGGATTGATGGTTAGATAAGGCTCATGTTTAAAATTCGTGTAATAAAATCGACATTCTCCCGTCGCACAGCGAAAGGCGGAACAGCGATGAATTATAAATTTAACATCATCATAATCACGCCGCGAATCGCACAGTTTGCGCAACCGAATAAAATCCGCGTCAATTCGATCCGCGACGCGCCGCTGTCAAAGTCGTCGTCGGTGCGGTTAGAAAGCTTTTCTTTGTACTTTCTCGGATGAAACCGACAGCGCGCACGCGGGCAGCGTGTGTGTTTCGCGCAAATGTCAGTCTCTGTTCTCGGCGTTGTTGCGTGTCTCTCTGGGCGCATCGTATCGGTGCGCATAGTGCACACAGCGGTTGCACAAGCCGCGCTCGCGAATAAAGCGAACGGGGAGACGACGGGGGACGTCAATGGTGCCCGCGAACGAATACAACGCGCGCTGATTGACTCGCGGTTTCCTCCTTTTGTAATTACGATTTCTCCGCGCGAGCGATACGAATCGGGCCGCGTTTCACGGGAAAATTAACTCGTTAATAGGAACGTTTATCTGTCCCGCGATTCGCCAGAGGAAGCCCCTCTTCTTCGCAAGCATGATCGAAACTAAAGAAACAATTATCTCTCCTGCGAAACGCAACGCGCGTTTGTAAACGTTTTCCATAGTGCCCGTGGAGAGCGAGAGCGGCTGTGAAATGGAGAAATTTTTGTGTGAGGAGTAATATACATTTTTAATTATTTTTATAGTAGACGAGGATGCTTTTGGCTGTGAAATAAATATGGAAGTCGCTTTTCTTGTCATATATGTTTATTGAGTGCATACAAGTTTTTATTAAGGAGAGAAAAAGGGAAAGAAAAATAAGAAAAAGAGAAATGAGAAAAATAAGAAAAAGAGAAATGAGATTAGTGTATTGCAAAAAGTTAAAGGCTGGTCCACAGAGGGTTAATGAAATACCGAAAATAAAATTTACGCAACCCGTTAAAATTGCGCCCTAATAAATCCTCTTCCATAACGCGACAATTAAAGGGTTGATATCACGAGCAATTAAGGGCGCGGAGAAGGACGATCTCTCAGGTGTCCCCGAACAAAAGCGACTCATCCCCTGTCCGGAGAAAAGCCTCGAAAAGCGGACGTTTTAGCGTCGGCTGGGAAAGCATCGGCGTCAGTTCCGGTGCCGCGCGAGGGGAACGGAAAAGTATTCACGCGCAGAACTTTGTTTATGGATCACTGGCTCGGTGTAGATCCACTCGACCGTGATAGACGTCGATCCCCGATGTAGCCAGCGCGCAGACCGGAGCCATAGAGCAAAGGGTAGATCGGGCTTGCTCACCTTGCCCTCGGTGTGTTTCCATTATGCGAGCGGATCCGTCATGCGGGGGCGCGAAAGGGTGCTGGCGCCAAGAAGGGCAACAATGCTGTCAGAAGCCTCCCCTCGGCTCTCCACCCCTGCACTGGTTCATCCCTTCTGTCTTCACGCCCCCCCCCCCCCCCCGATCATAGCATTTCTCTTTCTGTTGCACGCGGTGTTGATAAACCGCGTATCTTGTTAAAAAATCAATCTTCCAAGCTGAAAATTTTTCCACGTACTCCTCGAAGCATCATTTAGATACAGTGAAACTTGCTAAAATTTACATTCGTTTAGTAGTTAAAAATGTCTAAACACGCGCGATCTTGACGACAATTAGATTTTGAAAAAATTATTACTTATTATTATTGCAAAAATTGCAATCGAGAAAATTATTACCCCTCCCATTGGGGTTCCCATAATATTCCAAAGAATATAAAAATCGCAACAAATTTTTTAAAACATTTTACCATACCGATTAATGTATGTTAATAATAGATTCAAAAATTAAATTTTTATACAGCTGCTTCGCAGTAATCCCTGTGTTATATTGTTGGCATTTATCATGTTCCGTCAAAGCGTCGTTCTTGTATCACACTGCGGCGCCGGGAAGAAGGGCACATCGCCTCCATCAGAAACCACCCTTCACTGCACGGTGGCATTCATCCTTTCTGTCTTCGCAGCCGTTTTTTTCTGACCGTTTGATTTCTCTTTCTGTCGCACGCGCCCCCGGTTCAGCAACCCCCGTTGTTTTTCCTATCCCCAATGGTAAACGTTGCTGCACCCTGCTTGCCGGTTCGCGTCAGTATCGCTATAGTCGCTGTTCTGTTCAGAGCCCTCCTTCTCGCAGAACAAGCAGGAAAGTACGCGTAT
The DNA here is from genome assembly GCA_028454245.1 of Halictus quadricinctus. NCBI lineage: Eukaryota > Metazoa > Arthropoda > Insecta > Hymenoptera > Halictidae > Halictus > Halictus quadricinctus. The sequence goes on from CM052124.1 coordinate 3,127,189, forward strand.
CGGGCGCCCCTTTCGCGTGCCACTCGAGCACAAAGTTTTTTCAACAACAACGGCACGCGTGAAAAATGCCAGCGATCATGCACACAGCTCGACAATGCTTCCTCTCTCTCCCTCTCTCTCTCTCTCTCTCTCTCTCTCTCTCTCTCTCTCTCTCTCTCCGCGCCATGCTCGCAGCCAGCTCGTGGAACAACGGGGACCGAAACGTACATTGTACGAGGACGTTCGAGCGAGAGAGGAGAGATTGGATGAACGAAAACGTCCGAGGAAAGTGATATTCCTCGAACGCTCGGCTCTGTGCTCTCTTTCTTCTCGATTCCACCAGCCGATCCAACCCCTCGCTTTTTATTGTTGCGTAAACCGGGCCCTTTGACAACGACCCTTTCCCCCCCGCCAGCTACCATTCTTCCAGACAGACGATTCTTGGCAGAGTCAATTTTTACTCCCCTTTCTACGCGAACTCTTCTTTTCGAGCACTATTGCAGGTGGAGACGCGCGTTTGCGCGAAAGTAACGACTTGGATGGTCAAACGATGCTGCTCGATGCGTTTCGAAAACCCTTTGTGTTGCTTTTCGGGTGGAATAATGGGTTCATAGTAAAGGAGGTTCAATCATTTCGAAATTTCGGAGCACTGTGATGGGACACAGTTTGGAAACTTCGATTGGCTTATTCCTGACGTTTTTCTGGTTAAAATGAGCCCAAACACGATACAATTCGGTTCGTATTTGCCTGTTTAATCCACGATATTGTGGAACCTCGATTATCCGAACCGACGATGGTCGAATTTTGATTCATTAATTGTTGGCTACAGTGTTACATTAAATCGTTACCGATTGGTACAGTAAATCATGTTATATACAAATCACTTCGGATTAAACTGAAGGATTTCAAAGTCAGTTCGGATAAGCGAGGTTCTACTGTACCTTCTATTTAAACAGAGATAAATAATCGAAATCGTATCGTGTTTGGTATCGTTTTAATCAGGAAAATGCCACAAATGTGCTGGTGAACATTTCATAAAGAACAAAAATTTGTATGTTTAACTTAATGAACAAAATAAATATGTAGGAAACATTAAAAAAATATATATATATATTTTAGGAGCATCCACAAAAGTAATGGACCTTGTTCGGATTCGCAGTTTCTCCAATATCCGAAGGTTACCGTTTCCGAATCCGTCGACTCTGAAGAGTACAAAGTATTTTTTTGCGGGTGAAAACTATAGGAAAAAATTGTAAGGATTCACGAATCGAGAGTTTTTGTGTCGCATCGGATGTATTGGTTCTTTGATTTTGACGCGAGCGTGCCAGTCTGACCAATAACAAGCCATTTCAATTGACACATATTACACATGTGTGCGCTCCTGCGCGCGCGCGCGCGGTTGAATATACACACAGACGACGGTTTAACGTGTGTGGTCACGGTTGGTTGTACGCGATCTCATTGTCCGCGGCATGATTAGCGAAACCGGGTCACTAGCAGCGCTGCACAATGCAATCATTTCGCATGCAAACTAATCTTCCTACCACCCACACACTTATCCTGCACGTTCGACTGGATCTACTTGTGTCATCGTCGCGGGGGTGCTTTTTGATACTCTGTATTAATCTTGCGAATACACTGGCGAATCGATACGCGTCTCTGTGCGTGTACATGTGTGATGGATTGTTCCCAGTTATCGCTATTCCAACGCTATGACACTGATTTTGATTAGCAATCTGTGCTGAAGACAGAAAACATTTCGTTTTGAAAGTTTTTAAACAAGTTTTCAAATTTTTTAAACGGGTCCTCGTAATATGATTATATTTTGTTAAAAAATGATTCTTCCAAGCTGAAACTTTTTCTGTGAACTCTCCGAGGTATCGTTCAAATATAGTAAAATTTTCAAAAATTTACGTTCGGCCATTTAATAATTAAAAATTTCTATATACGCACGATTTTTATAGTGATGAAGACTCGAGGTCTTCGTGCAGATGTGATTCATAGATTATTTTAAAGGTACTCGTAAAATGATTATATCTTATTAAAAAATGATTCTTCCGAGCTGAAACTTTTTCTGCAAACTCTTGAAAGCATCACTGAAATATGGTAAAATTTTCAAAAATTTACGTTCGGCCATTTAATAATTAAAAATTTCTATATACGCACGATTTTTATAGTGATGAAGACTCGAGGTCTTCGTGCAGATGTGATTCATAGATTATTTTAAAGGTACTCGTAAAATGATTATATCTTATTAAAAAATGATTCTTCCGAGCTGAAACTTTTTCTGCAAACTCTTGAAAGCATCACTGAAATATGGTAAAATTTTCAAAAATTTACATTCGGCCATTTAATAATTAAAAATTTCTAAAGAAGCACCATTTTCTGAGTGATAAGATTGCAGACATAGACGTTCAGCAGTTTTTACGAAAACTGGATCCGAGAAAATTATTATTCCTTATACTCGAAGCTGTGCAACATCTGAACAAGATTCCGAATAAGAAGCTAAACTGACTGTTAGAATTTTGCGCATTCTACGGATCCGAGGCTGGCATAAGCCGCAGAGGGTAGCTATCACGGAATCAATTTCAATCATATCTATCCGATAGCGAAGAAAGGGAGGCATGCCGTACCTCTATTAGGTTATTTCCCTTTTCACGGGTTCCCTACGGTTGACGTTTACTCAACACGCATACATATATGTATACATCCCCGGGCTCGGAGCCCTCTGTTATTTTTTCCGGGCTTTGGTAGGAAGCTCGTAAAGCGTTATCAGCCGGCGGAGTAAGCGTCAAAGATACGTCCGAACGTCCACGGTGGATAGAGGACGTCTGTCGGGGCGAGGGACGTTGCGGGGATAGCTTGGAAGAAGGTTACACGCAATCTTATTCGAAACGGGGAACCAACCTCTCTCGGGGATGAAGATAAGACACGAAGCGCCACGTAGGTAGGTGTCGGGGCTTATTTGCATACAGAAGAACGAAAACCCCGGGATAGAGACAAGGAAAGCACGAGCTGCGTGTACCCGGGCCAGATGCACGGGGAACCGTTCTCACAGAAAAGCTCATTAGATTCCACCATTGTAAACGCCCTTGCGATAAAACGACGAGTATATGGTAATACGTAATTGGAAGATTTTTCGCCGAGACCCCGCGAAATTATTTTACAAACTTATCTTTCAGTCGGCGCTCCCCAAATCCCCGGTCTCCCGGTATCGTGTAAAAGTCCTAATAAACTTTCACATGGGCTAAATGTTTCTCAGGGTTCAGCAAACTTTCCAGTTTCTTCGGAGTGTGCTATGGATGTTCCGATTCGGCATTTTTAATTATTTCTTTCGGAAATTTGATTCTTAAATCTAGAACGTGATTCGTTGCATGAATCAGTTGCCAAAATTTTCGTGACATTTTCCCGATTAAAACGAGCCCCCACACGACATACTTCCGAGTACATTTGCCGGCGCAATCCACGATTTAGTATAACCTCGATTATCCGAACCGATTTTGTCCGAATTCTACATTACACGTGTTTCGAAAGCGATTTATACGCAACGGGTCTCACCATTGATTCAAGATTGATGCAATCTTGCACTGTAGCTAAGCAACTGTTCTATTCGATCACGTGTCACTGGCTGGTTCGGATAAGCGAGGTTCCATTATACCGTGAATTAAACGAGCACACATGAACCTAATTGTATCGTGTTTGGACTCGTTTTAATCAGAACAATGTCACGAACGTGTCCACAAGAGTTTCATGAAAATATAATTAAAGTTAAAAACTTATGGATATTCCATGCGCACGATGCCATTTCGGAAATTTCCCAATCAGTCCAGCTCGGTAATTAGTATGATGCACTGTTAATGCTTGTTAGTTTCACCGCTAATCTTCCCAATTAAAATAAAAGAGCTCTCGCGGGCCTCGTCATCAAAGGAACAAAATCTGTGGTTAACCACGATCGTTGTCACTTCGCGAGTGCAGTTATGGCTTTTCACGAGCACGAAGCATGACGAGGGGTATGAAATCGGTGGTAGGGGGAAGGGGGAGAGGGTTCAGGCATCTAACGTTGAAAGAAACAGTTGCGTCGTCGGTAATTGCGCGGGGCTTTAATTAACAAAGCACAATGGAGGGAACATAACCATTGCCACCCTCATTGTCTTTGCGTTAGGTCCGTCCTAGGTGTGTATAGACGACGTGTCCCCCCACCCCCTTGGTATATATATATATTTTCTATATACAATCTAGAGAGACAGCTATATAAAACGCATACACACAAGAAGCCTCGTTTCCCATGCGATTATGTGTGCGCACGTAAACGCGCACTTAGGGTCTGTACACACACGTACTCATTGTACAGGGTGGCGGTTTATCTCGGAGTCTCTCTCGGTCTTTCCGAGCGACGCGGTCGATTATTTAACGCAATTACCCCGTCGTTCCATCGTGAACTGCTCGCGGTGTTCTCCGTCTTCAGGGTTCTCCCCCACGTTCCGGGGGGAGGGGTCGGGGGGAGGGGGTGCGGCCGCCATTGTTTCTTCCCGGTCGTATCGATTCGAGATACTGGTTCGACTGGTTTCCTATCCTTTCGGGACGAAAAGCGGCCGCGGCGCGAAACCGAACAGGGAAAACGGTGTTGGACGCGGCACGATCTTTTTCCCCAAGGTGAATTTACGACCCGGCACGATCGATTAACAGGGGTAGATCCCGGGCGTCTTCAACGCGATCCACTGTGAAAGCGTTTCGGTGTTCCACTGATCACCGATGCGCTCCCCGCCTTCGTTGACGCGGATCCGGTGAACGCGACCGAAAGACGCACCGAAAGGAAGAGGAGGCGGAGAAATGATCGAGGAGTCCGCTTTCTCCGCGAGACAATCGGTACCGCGATCGGAATCGAGAGATCGCGATGTGATCCTGAGATCTTGCTTCTGTGCCGCTTGCTCGCGGCTGCTGGTTCTCTTAACACTACGGGTTTGTTTTTAATTTAAAATAATTAAGATTCTACGGGTGCGTACGTGAGAAATTATTTAGCAAATTTGTTTCTTTGGGTGTATATTAGTTTTTAAATATTGCTATCAGTGGGCGTAGGTCTTGTTAGGTTTGTAAAGTATTGAAAAATAGTCACTTTTAGTGCTGAGTAAAGCTAGTGTTGAAGAATTGTGTGCCGGGCTGGTGAGACGATTTTTAACTCTACGCGTTGTTGATTAATAGTGCATTCATGGCGAGAAATTAGTAGTGCAATAGAAGAAAATTATTAAGAGAATAAATCAATTTTTGTGGAACTTCCCTTTCGGATAAGGGACGCAGACAATTTTTATTTTGCACAAAAATGTTCAGTCTAATAATGATAATTGCAAGATACAGGGGTTATAGTGACATCCACCTCCTTTCTCAACAATTTTAATGGGTTAGCAGTAGAAGCTTTAAATATTTTCTCTGTTTAGTGTCCGATCTACCCCTTTCTATCATGAAATCTACAGTCTAGCTACAAATCTCAATTAATCGACCCAAAAAAAGAAAAATGGTGCATCAAGTGTCAAGGGGGTGTTGAAAGAACTTGAACCTGTGCTTCAACCATTAAATCCATGGGAGGTTTCAACCACGAAATAGTTTCAATCGTCCGAGTCACCCACATTTTGCAAGGGTTAACCTAAATGTTCACTCCGTCCGAAAAAAGGACGATTCTCCTTTCGTTGTTGGTACAGAAGAAGTCAGAACGCTTAGCATCTGAAATTTTCACCGGAATCTCAGGTTCGTCCCCCGAATTGCCAGGTCCGCTTGGGAATAACCGCGTCAGGGACGGAGAAGAAGGGGTCGCCGGATTCGCTTCATGATTGTTATTCACTTAGATGGGGTTGTTTTAAAGTTCCCGGGCACAGAAGGACTCGCCGTATTCCCCCGTGATTCCCGGTTGGATAAAGGAAACCTGCAAATTGTTCTTGCTGGAATCGAGGACACTCAGCCGCAGATTCTCCTGACAGGGGATGACGGTAATAGCATTAGGGTTAGTGGCGTATCTCGAGTGGTTCGAGTTGCCGCCGCGCCGCGCCGCGCCCCGTGAGAAAGCCAAGTACGAGATCCGATTGCTATAAAGAACCGGGGAAACAAAAGTCAAACGGCAAACTACAATAAAACAGGAAACCAAGTCTCATGTGAGACAACCCCCACCCCTTCCACATCCTTGATGTACGCTCTGCAGACACCTCGGGTCGTTCCAGCTCCGGTAGATTCGTTTTGAAAAATCGTACAACTTTTCTGAACTCGTTAGAAAGACGAGAGACCGATCCACAATTCGATAGAAAAATTGTTTTTGCTGTATTGGACATTTTTGAAGTAAGAAGAAAATTTTAGTGAAATTTTGGGGGATTTAGGGGGATGAAAAGTAGAGTCACTGTGCTCTTTAACATGAGCCCAAGTAGATTGTTTTAATAATTTTTTTTGGGAAGTTACAACGGGTTGAATTTGTGTCCTGGGGTTTTTATAGACTTAGCAATTTATGGATTTTATTTTTTATTATCATTTAGTTTTATTTTAGTTTTATTTTCTTATTGGTATTATTCGCAATGTATTAGAACTGTTTAAAAATAGAGTATAAATTGATGTAGAGCGGTGGTTCTTAACCTGGAGTGCGTCCACCCCTGGGGGTGCGAGAGTAGTTCTAAATTTTCCACGGAAAATTTATTTTTCAATCAATGAATGAAATAAAGAAATGGAAACTCATTTCTCAAGAGGGTGCGAGAACTTATTTTTAGATTCGAGGGGGATTTAACAAACCTACCTGGTATCTGGTAAATATTGCCTTACAAAAATGGCAACCCTAAATTTATCGGGATTGTCTGTAATTTTCAATCTAATAAATGCTTGGACAAGGAAACTTATTCCACAATTCTCCATAAATAATTTTTCATAGTTCCAATAATTCTAAAATATAAAACCGGTCATTTCGACCGTGGTAAGTTTAGCGTCAAAGGTTAATCACTGACGCAGACAAACAGGTAACGTGTTTTCGTTAAGGCGGATCTTTCGGGACAGTAAATTTGCGAATTTGGATTTACCGGGAACGATGTCAGGTTTGTTGGATCCTCCGTAACGTCTGGGAATCGACGTCGGATTAATTCGGTCGGGATTTAAGTGGCCATCGTCGGAATCACGGTCCATTAAAAATGATAATATTTAGACGGCCGATTACTCTGGTTGGGTCGTTCCGGCCACTCGATTTTTCCCCTGTAAATTAGATTTCCCGGGGTGGAAAAGTCGCCGGCGCCGGGTCGGCCAGTGGCGCGATAAGAGAAATCTTATTGACCTTAAAATTGGATCACGGGGAGAGAGAGAGTATACTTTCACGGGGGGGAAAGAAAAAAATTGCCGGCAATTCCATCGCTGACCCTGGCCCGATTTTTATTCGGTTCGGTAATAATTCGCGGCGATGCTATCGGCGCCGTTTAATGGCGGAAGTTTCCGCGGGCTTGTATCCGATCCACGGGAGAATTTTACGAGGTTCGTTATAGTGTAACGCGCTGCTCCGCTTCTTCTTCTTCTTCTTCTTCTTCTTCTTCTTCGTCTTCTTCCTCTTCTTCTTCTTCTTCTTCTTGCCGACTTCTTCGGGCCGAGAATTGAATTTTATTGCGGTCGGGCTTGTTATTACGGTGAAAGAGGTTCAACGGAATCTTAAAATTGAATTTCTTCTCTTACATCGGGAAACTCGCTAAACCTTACACCGCTCGAGTTATTACGTTAGATTGGATGGGAGGAATATCGGGACGGAAATCTCTCTTGCCTCCTAATTGCCCGCGGGTTTATTTCGCTTGGAGAGCACACCCCGAGCGCCTCGCCGGGAGGAGAAAACGGCCCCGTTCGTTAAAAATCATAATGCCTCGCGGTGTATCCACGGTTACCTCCTTTCGGAAATTGCAAGCTTAGCTTTTCTTTCGCAAATCAAATTTCAAGGGTAATGGGATTACGCCGAGCGCGGATCAGGGGCCCTGCTTATCGCGAAATTACAGTTCCTCGCCGTTCGCCGCAGCAATATCGCCGGAAAGTTCCCTGCAAAAATAATCGCGGCGCTATTGCTCCTCAATTTTAGTGTGTACCCATTTTTTCCAGTATTCGTCAATTTTAACTACGCTCCCAGTCGCCGTTTCATCGTCGATTTGTGGCTCTTTTACGACCTCTCGAGATAGTATAATCAAAGTAAAATCATTTACTTTATGGATTGTTGAAAATTTTGAAACTTACGGTAAAAGAATTCATAATTTTATAGTTTTTCTCTTTCGAATTCAATAAACTCGGAGATATTTTAACTCCAAAACGAAACATTTCTTCCGACCTAGAATATTTTCCTTCTATATATTTCTGTTTCATGTTCAATATTGTAAAAAATATTTTAAATGCAGCAAGTTTTAGTGGCGTCCAAGGGTGAACCCTTTGCACTAGAAACCATTTTAATATTTCCCTTCTGTATATTTCTTTTTCATGTTGTACGTACGAAAATGGTGCAGTTTGCTCGTACACTACTGAAATGTTTAGCAATTTATTAAACACAAATTTAATATTGTAAGAAATATTTTAAATACTGCAATTTTTAGTGGCGCCCAAGGGTTAACCCGAAGTCATTTTAACTCCAAAAGGAAACATTTCTTCCGGCCTAGAATATTTCCCTTCTATATATTTCTTTTTCATGTTGTACCTACGAAAATGGTTCAATTTACTCGTACAGTACTGAAACGTTTAGTAATTTATTAAATGCAAACAAATGTAATATTGTAAAAAATATTTTGAATACAGCCACTCTTAGTGGCGCCTTACAGTCGCCATTCGAGCGGTAAAGGGGGTTAATTTCCCTAATAAAATTACCTGCATGGGAACAACCCCCTTCAAATCGCTTTGCTTCGAAATTTTAGGGTTGGCGCTCGGCTTAACCAAATGAACGAAATTTCTGAAAAGGCGTCGAACGAAATTTCCCGGTGACCAGGTGGATCTCCGATCCGCGGGCGGAGCCGTCGATATGAGATCTTAAAATTGAAATTCTTTCCTTTCATCCGGAACAAAAGAGATCTCCGGGAGAAATTACGGTCGTTCCCGGGGACGCGTCGCTTCGTCTCGCGCGATATTACGCGGCCGGTCCGATAGGCGACGCGTCGCGATGAAAATCTCTTCCCTGATCGTTTCCTCGCCGAGAGAGAAAGAGAGAGAGAGAGGGTGGCTGTAAACAGGACGAGCTTATCTTTCCCTTCGGCCGAAGGGCGGACCCTTTAACCGAAACCAAGCAACCTCGTCGATAAACCTTAAGTTCCGGGAGGGAGAGGGTTGCTGGTGCGCGGCAGACCCGAGGTAAAACGAGAACAGGAAGCAGACTACACGCGTGCGTGTGTCTCCCTTTTTCGGCCCCGTGTTTAGGGGAAGAAAACTCCGTGGCCTAACTGTACTCGAAGTATGAGTCAACGTGTAGACTGACTCTCTCTCTCTTAATCTACCCTGCCCCATAACTCAATGCAAAGCTGTTCCCAAAGCAGCCCGTACACGGCGCGCGATTTATTGTACGAGTCCCAACCGATTACTCCGGCCGAGTTGCGCGGCAGTTTTCGCCATATTTGTAACGAAATGCTGCTCAATGAATCGTACCGGAACGCGCTAGACTTCGGGCCCTCGAATAGATTCTGTCGCTATCGATAGCAATGTCCGGGGAGCTATTCTTGCCGTTTCTACCCATTTTTGGGGACTATTCGGCTGGCCTCCACGGCCAATTTTGCGGCAATTGCTATGGATCGTGGGCGATTTATGGCTGATTTGATTGGGACGTTTGCGTCACGTCGTGTGGGAGCAATATTCTGATGCTTCTCTTCTCTGTTCACTCAATGAAATTACGAGGAAGTACTTGGCATTTTTATTGATTATTCTTCGTCTGTCTTGAGAAATTAATTTTTCTCGTAATAGGGTGGTGGAAATCAGAGTCCAGTGGTATTTATGCGATCTGAAAGGGTTCTGGAATTAATCACTATGACTACTAGGCCCTGAGCCATGGGGCCCTAGGCCCCTCTCTGCTAGTCTACGATTTTAATTAGAATATTATCATTATTATTTTGATTTTGATTTTATTTAAATTTGTCGTAACAAAAGTCAAAAACAAAAATCGTAGTGCAGAGGATCGCATATCAAGGAACAGAACAAAATTGTTTACAATCGGCACTGTCCAAGGAACTTTTAAGGTACATTCTAAAAAAGAAAAAACCATGTAGAATGGCAGGAAATTGTTGGTAACAAAAATTGGAAACAAAAATCGTGCAGAGGCTTGACTCCATAGTCAAGGATCGCATATTAAAAAACGAAAAAATTGTTTAAAATCGGCACTGCTGAAGGAACTTTTAAGGTACATTCTAAAGAAGAAAAACCACTTGAAATGAGAGGAAATTGTTGGTAACAAAAATTGGAAACAAAAATCGTGCAGAGGGTTGACTCCATAGTCAAGGATCGCATATTAAGAAACGAAAAATTGTTTAAAATCGGCACTGCTGAAGGAACTTTTAAGGTACATTCTAAAGAAGAAAAAACCACTTGAAATGAGAGGAAATTGTTGGTAACAAAAATCGTAGACCAAAGGGTTGAAAAGCATTTAAAGGATCGGTACCGAAACCTCCCAGTGTAAATCCCGTTATCTCGCCGTAGCAGGTTCTTGTGGACGAAGGAGCAGCTCGGGAAACAGAATCAGAACAGTTCGTGGCAAATGGGGTAAGGTTGTCGTTCTCCAAACAGAATAAAAATTCGCCCCATCGAATCAAGAAAACTATTTGCCCTGGCTCGGCGGCTGTAGGGCATGATTGCCGGTTAAACATTTGCTTCTCGGAACGGCGACCGGAGAAAAAGCGAAAGAGAGAACCGGAGCGAAATGGGGCGGCCCCGAGAGTGCGAGAGAGAGAGAGAGAGAGAGAGAGAGAGAGAGAGAGAGAGAAGCAGGGAGAGAAGTTTAGGAGCGTGCCGCAATTTTAGCCTTTTACCCTTTTATGAATTCTAGAACTACCCCGACGGGACCGGGGTCCGAGTTATGCGGTTATGCAAAAGCTGAGTCAAGCGCGATCGGAATTACGCGCGGCGGCGTCGGCGGCCGGCGATAAAGGTATACAGAAATTGCAGTTTCTGAAAGTTCCCCGACGTGATAGGAGCTGCACGGGGGAGGGGGGTTGGGACACGGGGGTGTGCGCGGAGGTCGAAGCTTGCGGGGTAGGAGGACAAGGGTTTAGTCACCGGCTGCGACCCAGGGCTCGTCTGCGGGCTTTCTTTGTGCAAGCTTATACGCTTCGCCGGTAAAAGACTCCGGAAATGCGACTGCGACGCTCGAAGGGCTGCAGGGCGAGTCTGGGCGAACTTCGAAACCGGAGGGCTGACTCTCCTCTCTCGCTGTTTTTGTATTCCAACATCGATCTCGATACAGAAACCCCTCCCCTCCCCCTCCCCCGTTCAGTTTGTTCGAGGGAGGGTCTCCAAGCGAAACTTCACAGGGGATGAAAGATTTGACGGGAATCCCTGATTTCGCGAATCGTGCTAAGTGATTCAGAAAACGAGACGCCTCGCCGGCGAACTGCCAATCTGCACGTATCCCTGGCATGCTTGCTGTAATTTAATAAATATTTACACCCTACTGGCAATTTGCGATCGTCGCGACACCTTGCCTTGTCATTTTTCGGACGAATGCAAATTTTTTTGCCGAGCTATAACTTGCAGCGCAAGGGGTTGGATTAACCGGTCCGGAAGTATTTCAAGTTTACTTCCCAGCAGGTCCAAACTATTTTTCATGCGTTGAGAAACTGTCGACTCAACATTTTTATATCACGTGTAGAAGGGAAAATATTTATATTTTAGTGAAAATTTATTAATATATATTCAGAGTAATAGGATATCAAGATGATTTAAATTTGATCTTTGCCACCATATACGCGTCATTGGGCCCAGTAAATAAAAGTTCCATGCCGTTTATATGGCGGCATTAAGGGTCCGTTAAGGGTTAACGCTAAACCTGCCACGGTAAAAATGACCGATTTTCTATTTCACAATAGTTGAAAATATAAAAACGTTTTCATAGAAAATTACCTGACTTCTTTATCTAAGAGCAAAATCGTACAAAGTTTAAGGAAATGCAATCTTCTCCATTCTATAAGACGTTTCACTTTCATATGTTCTGTGCCTGGTAGGTTTAGCGTTAAAGAAGAGGGCTCGTTTAGCGAGAATTTTCGTACCGATACAACGTCGCAAACGGTTAAAATCATGATCTACATACGGGAGAACCGAAAGGGAGAAAGGGCTCGAGCTCCCCTGTTTGATTCGGTCTTATCCCTTCATGGTTCCTTCGCGCACCTCAGAAAATCACGCGGCGACGATCCCCATAAAAAAAGAAGAAGATCTGACACGACACACATTGACCGGCTCGGTGTGTCGCGAGATGTTCGCGAGATGCCAGTCATCCCGTCGGACGTTTTATAGGGTTATAGGTAGAGCCTTTGGTTAGGGGCTGAAGAACGAGAGGGTGACTCTGTCGCGAGGAGTTATTGATTCCCTAGGCTTGGGTCTGGAGAGAGAGAGAGAGAGAGAGAGAGAGAGAAGAAGAAGAAGAAGAAGAAGAAGAAGAAGAAGAAGAGATGAGGAGCCGAGAAGCGTATGCGAACCTGGCCTTAGTTCGTTGCAGTTTCACTCTCTCCCTCACCCCTTTCTCCCTCTCTCTCTCTCTCTCTCCCTCTCTCTCTCCGATCTGTCTGCCAACCTTCTAAGAAAATGAGTAGACGAGAAAGATTCGGCCTGATTCGATGTACATTCTGAAATTGCCGGCCGGACTTCCGGAAGTAAAAAGAGGACTCCGGGCTGCCTCGATATCGACGGACGATCCCGTGATCCAGGATAGGATCGTTCACGGAGAGTCCGAGACCGTTCTGAATCACTTTCACTCGGTGAATCAGCTCCGTGATGGAATGAATCACGATACCAGAGTTTTTGCGCGATGCTTTCACGCTGATCTCCGAGGCTAACGAAATTCTGCTTTGACGTATCTAACAAGAAACTGTGGATTTTACGACGTCAGCTATCACACTAGACTCCCGTGCGACCAAAAAATCGTTTAACACTAAACCTACCGAGCCTTAAAACTAACTGAAACACGTTGTCTTATAAAAATGGCGAGATTGAATTTAATTGGATTTGGTGCGGTTCGTTTTATAAGCGCCTTTATAATTTCAGTAATTGTAAAATAAAAACTCTGGAAACCGGCCATTTTGACCGGCGGTGGAGTGTTAAAATGACTGCATACACATGCATCTTCCGTGGCAGGAAGTGCCCAGTCGCTTTAAAAAAATTTTCACACACTTTTCACATGAAATAAATCAAGACTTTAATCTATGCCGCGGGTCCGTGTTGTGACATGTATCGTGTAGGGCTACTGTTCTCCTGTGAGAAAAGCAAAAAAGCAAAATATAAATGACGGAAACAGCGGCCATTCGTTTAATTAGTTCCATGCAGAATTCCCGGGCGAAAGAGTTCCGTTGTCGTTCTGTTAAGAAAGTTTCGAGGCGGTATCGCAGAGTCGGATTCGCATCGAGCCTAATAAATTACACGGCGGAACGGCCGTAACTAACGCGAATATTCTATTCTCTAGAGAGCCCGGGTCGCGGATAGCTATCGCCCGGTAATTTATAGCGAATCAACGGTATCGTAAAACACAGAACGGTGACCGTGATACCACCAGCACAGTGCAGCGACCAGGGCCGTAGGGGGGCAGGGTGGAGAGGGGCGCACACGGTTTGCACGAGAGAGAGAGAGAGAGAGAGAGAGAGCGCACGCTCGCTCCGCGAAAATGGAGTTACACAGGCGAACGAGTAACATCGCTAATTTATTAGATTCTGGAATGCGCGCTCGTAATCGCATCGATCGATGTATTTGTCCAGCCGAGTGCACCCGTTAATCTTGCGCAAATGAAATAATGGTTTCAAGCTTTATCGACGGATAATGAATTTTAAATCGGATCAGTTCGACGGCATTAATTCCGCGTTCGCCGCGCGTGATCCGAGACTGGATTGCAAATTAGATTATCTGTCTCTATCTCGGTCCTCTGTCTCCCCCCTCTCTCTCTCTCTCTCCGTCTCTCTATGCCCCGTTTCTTTTCCCTCCCGGTCCGTTTCCTCTCCCTTTATTTATCCTCCTTTTTCCCAACCGGATAGACACATATCTGCCCGCGACTCGTAGCTAAATGGCACGATAGCACGGAATAAAGGCGCGGCCGACGCGCCTCATCTGCATAATAAAAGTAGAAACCGCCAGATACCGAATCTTAAACAAACCTACCGTGCACGTCTTTCAATCGCCGCGAGGAATCTCGAGGCCCGTTCACACGTCCGAAACAGGAACTACGTCGGCAGTGCCAGAGCATTTTAACATTGGAATTATTGAGCACAGTGATTTCTCTCTATATATGTCGCCAAGGTCTGGATGATAAACGTCGCGGAACTGTCCCCACTACCGGCGCGGTATACCCCGTGAGGGACCACGAAGAGAAGCCTCGGACGCCGAGGTGTGTAAACATAAGCTAGGTATGTCTCCTGGACGATACAAGACGCTGGCGAGACCCGTGTTGTTGACATGTATCGAGAAGTACCTCGGGCCCGAAACTTTTCACACTTATTGTGGCGCAGACGCGATTTGGGAACCTCTAAGACTGGGAAATGTAACACGATACGAGTCAGGCGTATCGGTGAGCCAACGCTAATGCGGTGACAAAACATTTTTGTTTTTTATTATTTTCTATTACAGATTTACCAACATTAATAATTAGACTGCGGGTTTTGTGCATTTATGACGATAATAGGTACGCATAATTTAAAGTAGTGGTCATATTAAAGAGATTTAAGGACGTCGGTGTATCAGCTTCAGTTGAATAAGATAATTAAGACAAGAAAAAATTTTTTATTTGGCTCCTGTGTCTTGCAATCGATGCAAACATTTTTTATTTTGCATGAAGATCCGCAGTCTACTAATAATAAGTAATTTCGATCATATTAACTTGTTCACTTCTTTGGAACATTTCGGATTTTCCATCTGAAATTATATATAAAACTACCTTACCTTTTAAAAGTCGACGAAGTTTTTAAAATAATTTTAAAGTGTTCTAATAATTCAATCTCTTCTGAGATAAGCGTATACATTTCTGTTTGCGGTACAAACTAGCGATAGGGTGGGTGTCTTTTGTCGCAAAAAAGAGAACTATCGGGGATCGTTATAAGTCGCAGGGGGAAAATCGTTCGGCGAACCGTGGATCGGTACGGTGTCGTCGGATATTCACGGGAAGGGACGCGAACAGGAGACAGTTTTCATCATAGAATGGAAATCCTAGACGTCGTATATTCGATTTCGCGCGATACAGATATTACGAGGGGTGGGGTGGGGGTTAGGGGGGGCCGTTAGGATTCCATATCGCGACGCTTGACACAGCTTTCGTGCTTTACGGCCCAGCAATTTTGCGCGCCGCGATCCCCGGGTAATGCGAATTTACGTAGCTGTCTGGCACCCCTCGTAAGTCTGCCGTTATCTTTTTCTCCCTCCGCGTTACGTCCACCGACAAATTGTTCACACCTAACGATTGTTTAAGAGGCTTCGGAATTCCTTTCACATGCAATCGGAAAGACGCGTCCTCCATCGGGCTCCATCACGCCGGTTCTTCTTACGAAAGATTCATAACAGATGCGACTCTTCGTCCAATCAAATACCACGGTATTTTTCACAAGTTTTTTTTTACTATCTGTTTCTTGCTTTCATTGGTTTCTGTCATGTCCCTGACTTACAGTATGGGTTCTGCGAATATCAATTTTTATGGGATAATTATCCTATTAGAAAGTATATTGTACTCCAAAGGAGACAAAAAGTATACTTTGTCAAACATTTTTGTTTGACCAGGTTTGAAGAAATCTCCACTCTACTGTACCGTACTATTTCGTTATATTTTATTTGTATATTCTTTCGTGCTCTGGAAACGTTTACAAGGAACATAAAAATCTAATTAAACTTCGTCAAACATTTTATGTGACGAGGTTTGAAGAAGTCTCCAGTATACTGTACCGTACCATTTAATTATATCTTGTTTCTATATTCTTCCGCTCTGTTGAAACGTTTACGAGGAACATAAAAATCTAATTAAACCATGTCAAACATTTTGTTTGACGAGGTTTGAAGAAATCTCCAGTCCACTGTGTCACAGACTGTTTCATTGTTCTTTAAACAAGAAAAAACCTATTTCCTCGAAACCAGTACAGAAAAATTTTATTTAAATTAAAATAATTTAAGAATACGAGCAGATGAAAATGGATGGAATGTCTAGGTAGTAGTGATTCGTTGCAACCGGTGGGGAAAATTTTTCTTTCGCACAAAGATTCACAGTCCGTTGATAGCAGACATTGGTCGATCTCGTCGGGGAACACGGACGTCTTTGTGCGTCTAGTCGAGATCCGGAGAGTCTACCTAACGAGAGAATTATTGCGTTCGGCCTGTTGATGGGTTTAATCGAAGATGTCGAAACCCCGAGCAGCTGTAATGCGTTTAGCGGCGGCTAAGTTTCGATTGGCAGCCGCAGCGTCGGGCGTAGTTGCTTGGATTCGTATTGTGAGACGGGCGAATTGACGGTAAGTGGAATGGTAAGAGGATAGAAGAGGATGAACGGGTCACGTTAACCCAGTTTCTGTCCGAGTGATCGATACAGCCCACAGTTTGCGCGCCGTTCTAGCCATTTATTCGTCTTGAAAAGTTCAACGTTATTTGCTCTCTCCGCGGACAGATAAATGTTATTTCGTTTACGCCCCGGAGAGAAACGGGGACCGAACTCCGTTGCCACGTTGTTTTCGTTCGGTCTCGAGCAGTCGTTTTCCACCCCATTATCATAATAATTGCTGGCAGTTCTTAATTGCCTTTGTAAATATCGAGCGTCGAGTTTGCGTTCGACGTCTTCGCGGGAAAACGGGGCTGAAACACGTTTGTGCTCTCCAGTTTGACGAAGTTTGCGATGAAGTTTTCGATGGGACAAGGTGCGCGATCACTATGATAAATATTGCTTTATTCCGACCCCCTTTCACGTATTTTTCATTAATTTTAGATAATGCATTTTGTGACAGGTGAAAAAATATATTTTAGTAAGTTTAAGTGATGACCTTCGGGTGACCTTGAGTATCAAAAATGTGATAAAATTGTAGAAAAAGAGATTGTAGTAAAGGAGATATTTAGGTGGCTCCCTTTAGCTGAGACACCCTGTATAATACCAGTTTCTTTACACAAAAAATAATATGATAATAATTTTATTTTGTTATTTTTTAAAGATTGAATTCTAATGAGGTATAAATGCAAGGTTTGCAGTCCAATAATGACAGACAGAAATCAACGAAAAAAAATTCTGCCGAGCATCTGATATTTCTTAATTGAACTTCCACCAACATCACGGGCCGTAATTAAGCATTCATTCTAATCGTTTTCGTCTTTTCTGTTACAGGTACGTACACAGCACCGGTCAATTAATCATTTCCGTAGAGTAAACGGAGGTGAGTGTTTCCATTATTTGTGTGCCGGGCTGAAATTAAATTAATCGGTTTTTTCCTTCCCGAGACCCTAGAAGCAAGAGGTATTACCGCCATACATCATATTGTCGTAATAGAATTCTCAACTGTTCTCGCGAGTCATTGGGAAACCGGTTACGGCTCGCTACACCGAATTTATTTTTTATCGTCCGCCCGATCGTGAACCGTTACCGGGAACAACTTATTTGGTAACACACCGACAGTTTAGATTCTTCGATTTCCATCGGAGCGTTCGAGATCTTCGGCTTCGATGATTAGGGGAGTCACCGAGGTGGAGAGGATTTGCATTTTGTAGTTTCGAGAGATATTTGTGGAATTAATAGGGTTTTGGGAAGAGTGTGTATGGTACACCGGGAGATGCTGTTATGGGAAGTTGTTGACACAGGGGGAACCATTTTGTAACTTGTTGAATCGATTTAACGCTATTCACGTTGCTGTTGAAATTGTTTAAAATTATATTGAAGGGGATGATCCGAATCGAGAAATTTCAATCTCTCCGGCGCCCGGGTCCGCCTTGACCCAGAG
>CM052124.1:3145368-3167272 GCA_028454245.1 Halictus quadricinctus
TTTGTGCCCTCGTGTGACAGCTAGGAACGTGATATTTATGAATTTTTCCGCAGAATACAATTGGTGATACAGAATTTATATTTTGGGGGATGTATGGCACACCCTTAATCTACAGGAAAATAGTTTTCTAAGCTGCATTTGGTTAATTGTTTATCGGAGAAAATATATTTATTTGTGTCCTCGTGTTACAGCTAGGAACGTGATATTTATGAATTTTTTCCCAGATGACAATTGGTGATACAGGAATCAAATTTTATGGGATGTATAGTACATCCTTAATCTACATAAAAATATTTTTTTGAGCTGCATTTGCTCATTTGTTTATTAAAAAAAAAAAGATAAAGTCATGTGGTAACATGTTCATTGTGTCATGCGTAAACGCTGCATCGGTGATGGATCGGACACTGAAAGTTTTACGATTAAAACAATTTTCCAATTGCGTTTAAATCCCCAATTACAGCAAATACGCAGTAATTGTACATGATGATACCATTTTAGTAAATACAGAATGAGATACTGGAAAGAAATGAGCGAAGAGATGGTTAATGTACATGATCCCGAGTCCCGCATCGTCGCAAGCGATCCGACGCAGAACTGCATACATTGCCATGGGTATTGCAGAGTTGAGTCTCCGATGTATGTTTTGATGCGTCCGGGGGGGTTTAAGGGGACCCATGGGAATGTTTCTCGAGCGGATTAACGTCGAAGCAGAATCCTGAAGAAACGGGCAAGTATTTGAACGGGCGTTTACACGGTGCTTCGCCGCGGCTGTTGCTGCGCCCCGGCTCTTCACGCGCGTTTATCACAATTTAATTGAATCCGTGGCAACACTTACAAGGCTTAATCCGGAGCGCAACGTTTAATTTTCCGGTTAACCAACCAGTGTAAACTTCGGCGCACCGCCCCGGCAAGATCATTGCGCGGTCTCTCTAATATTTGTCGAGCAATCGAATGGGCGCACCGTCGGCCAACACTGCCGCACGATTATATCAACCGATAACATACGCACACGTTGCCTCGGGCAAAAGGCACTTTTTATGCAAATTAATTGGCAACGTTTTAGAATAGTCGCACACAAATCGGTGAAATTATACTGCACGTATCCTATGTAGATTGCAATCTCGTTTGCAACATAATCTCGTTTTCAATTTCGATATAATCATAAAAATGTACGCGAAGATTGAAAATTATCACCGCAATTTCGAAACTTATATTGCAGATATTTATGCAAATTTTAATTTGGTTCATTCAAGTATAACTTGAAAAATTAACCCTCAGAGTTCCCACCTAAATCTTCGAGCTTAAATTGCAAATACTAAAATTGTGAATATTGACTTAAACACTGCCTAAAAATACACTTAAATATTTCCTAAAATTTTTTAAATTGCGGATATTTCCGTCGCCCGGAACGTGGTTCAATGAATTCGCAATTAAGATAATTAAACAGTTTTAATCTGTATTTTAATATTTCATAGTGTAACCAAGATTATGATACCAGTATACCGAGAGTAGCATTAATAGACGGTATTAATCCTGCAATTGAGCGTGTTGCCACACGCGCTGCCCTTTTCCATCGCATCTCGTCGTAATTGTCAGGCAAACACAGAGGCCCGCCGCCTCTGCATGCCAAGCCGAAGTTTGCATTGGTTGGTTAACTGGAAAATTAGACGTTGCACTTTCGGTTAAGCATCTTGGGCACACAAGTGCGCGCGTGCAATTACGGCAGTGGGCAACTATGAAGCGAGTGGTAGCCGGCTATCCGTTCGCTATCTACCCTATATGTGTGTGTATATATATATATATGAACCTCGGTCAGGATATCGCGTGCGGACAATGATCGCGAATTAGTGATTGCAAATTATTAACCGAACCACCCAGCAAGACGTGATCCTCGGTAAAGTCATCGTCACTTAACTGCGTTCAGGTTCAGGAGCAACTGCAAATTGCTGAGGATTACGCGTGGCAGAGAATGTTGTACCGCTCTTGTCGGCAAATTGCAATAATCGTGCAAAAATTCCAGAAACTATAATTATAACATGAAAATATAAACTCGATAGTATAATATAGGTGTAGAAATTAATTTGTAGCCTTCACATATTAATTTTGTGGTAATTTTGTTTTATATTTGACACGTGTAATAATGCACAGAATGTGGAGGGAATTATTTTTAAGGATTTGTTTTGATCGTTTGTAGACGAGTGACGAGATAAAGGCGCCTTTTATTTCGAAATAGGAAAGTTCCCGTTTCTTCTTCTTGATCCGAAATAAGACGAAAGTCGGTCCCAAGCCATCGCCTTATATCAGTGATGGGCACGTATGCTTGCGCAGGCAGAACGCTTCCCCCACCAACGTCTCTTTCGCGCAGCAAAGGTGCGCGCTGCACGAAAGAGGCGTTGGTGGGGGAAGCAGGCACCTCAGTGGCCACCACTGCCTTATATAGAAATAAAGCTGTAGTGACATATGTATGTCAGCGTGGGTCAGAAATGACTCCGGCATAGGCCTAGAACTCGCAGGGAGGGTTAATTTTTACACCTAATTCTACCCCAATGAAAAATTTCAATATCTGAAATTTGTTCAATAGTTTAAAATCTACAGTACACTAATACAATTTTTTTGTTTTTTCTACCGGAAGAACTGCCGGAAGAAAGTGTAATTCCACTTGCTTAATTTTGAAACGTGTCGGTAAAAATCCTAAATAGAGATAAGTTAGTCTTATAGCAACCCGAATGGCGTGCAGTGACGTTCCCACAGAGGGATGAGTCAGAAAGCAAAAGCAAACATATTCATTAACGAATCACGGCGGGAGCATCGCAGTTTATTGTGATCGGGGCGGTCGACGCTGGTTCGCCTGATCACGGCCGGTCTTTCGGCCTCGTTAGAAAGGGAATTATTTTATTCGCAGAACGACGCCGCAAATACAATCGTGGTAATGGACAGTGAACGATCAAAGTGCACGGTCGCAATGCACGCGGCACGATACAAAGCAACGCGAGAGAACGTTCGCGCGCGAGAACCCCTTGGAATTCCTCTCTGATGTCTGTCAGTCACTCTTAATTTACGACGATAGCGGAACGCCGCAGTTAGACGGGCCACAGGTAACCCTATCGAGGTGCAACGATGTCACGACTGAATCTCTTTTTCTCTCTTTCTCTCTCTCTCTCTCTCTCTCTCTTTGGATGAAACGCTAAGTGCCGCGGGGAGAACAGCATCGAAGGGGACACCCGCGTGAACCGCATCGCTAATCTGCAAAACTCTTGGTATCCCCGCGATCAGAACGCGGCAACAATCGACGTTAATTAACCGTCGCATTCCGCCACTCGAGAATCGGCCCTGATTACCAACCGACGACTTGCGCAGTAATCTACCGCGAAACAAGAGATCCTTCGCGCATGTGCGCTAATGTACCGTGCACGATCAATTTATCAGGCTACCAATACGAAAAGTATGTTCGCAGTACGATGCCTTGCGCGCCATATAGAGCAATTATTTCTTTATGGAACTTCGATCAGCATGTCCGTCACATTTTTCTGGTTAAAATGAGTCCAAACACGACACAGTTTAGGTCGCATTTACGCGTTTAATGCGCGATACAGTGGAACCTCGATTATCCGAACCGACGCTGCGTTCTCCGTTACCCAGTCTGAAAGAGTCCGAATTTGATATACAAATCAGTGAAGATTTCACCTAACACTGTAGCTCTATAACTGTCCCATTGTCCGAGCATTTGTTTTCTTAGGCCAGTTCGGATAATCGAGGTTTCATTCTATCGTGGATTAAACTGGTAAATATGATACAATTCGTGTCGTGTTTCGACTCGTTCTAATCAGGAAAATGTCTGGAATATGTCGACAAAGGTTTTAGAATAAAAATGATTAGAAACAAGAAAATGTTGGTACATGATGATAACGTAAACGATTAATGTCTGAAATTAAATAAAATTAGCTAAAATTATATAAAATCCGTGGTGATTATTCTCGTAGTACTATTCATTCCGTAAAAATTGAGAGTAAAGATTTGGGGTGAAAAGCCTGAACAATCGGAAGACTCGGGGAAACAGATCGGTCAGTGACTCTATCGCCGTGTGTACATACATGTGTGCGCTAAAGTAAAGCGATCGGAATAGATCTACAGCTAAGAGACCGGTAAATCGCGTTTGATGTTCCCCGGTCGGTTTCACCGATCACCATTCCGGATACTTTCTTCCCGTCTATTGGTCAATGGCTCTGATATTTATTTCGAGCAAAGAAAGCGGATCGGCGCTGAGGATCGCGCGTGCGTGTATGTGTGTGTATGTGTACGAATCAGTCCGGTGAGATCGAGTGGGACGGCGAGAGACGGCGGAGAAGAGTAAGAGGCCACGTAAGGTCGCAAACGGCCATTATGCAGCAACAATAGCCTCATTGTCCACTGTTTGCAATGTGACATGCCTAAGAGCCTAGCTAGGCATCTGAGATCGTATCGCGCGATAATATTGTCCTGTATACTGCTCACTGCCAGCTCTCCTTCCTAACCTTCCGGCTATATTCCTTTCCCATACATAGAGGAGAGGAGGATGGGAGGAGGAGATGAGGGGAGGGAGGGGAGGAGGAGACGTCCTCCTGTGCTTCTTCGGGGTCTTTCCTCACTTCCACAACCACGTGAAATATTTTATAGAGGCCCGTTGCTTCGGAACGTGCCGGATATCTTGCCACCACCAACCGCCTTTCCTTTACGGTTCTTTATTTCTTTCTTCTTTCCTTTTTTCGACCGAGTAAATTGTTCCCCGAGCGCAACCGCCCGGAATTCTGTTACGCCTCAATCGAACCTCTTTCGAACCACGATTTTTTGGCATTTAACCCATTTAGGCACCGCCGTGTACGGTTGCTCTGTTCGTTACGCAACCGTTGTGCTCGCAGACTTCGAATATGCAACACCGCGCGAATGCTATGGACTGCGGATTTTTGTGCAAAATAACATTGCAGTAATTAGGAGACACGAGAGCCACATGGACATTTACAGTGTTCACTCGATATTTGTCGAAAAGACGGTTCCAGCCAGAGACATGTATCGACCAGGAGATTCTTTCATCGTTCTGGGACTTTTATCGCAGTGGCATTGGGGACATATATGGAAACACTGTACTTCTTTTCTTAATAATTCTGACGAGTTGGAAATTGTGCGTTTTAAAATTCCTCCTAATGTCTTTGCCATTTTGTATTTGACCCACCTAAAATAAAAATTGTTTGAATTAATTAGAGGACGCATTTATTTCTTTTCTTAATAATTTCAACCAGTTGGAAGTACAGTGAATTCTCGATAAATGCCAACAACACGGGTCTCGCCAGCGTCGTGTATCGTCCAGAAGCCGTGTTATGTTTACACTCCTCGGCGTCCGAGGCTTCACGGTAGTGGGGATAATTCCGCGACATTTACAGTCCAGGCCTCGGCGACATATATAGAGAGATCCCTGTGACGAGTTTTAAAATTCCTCCTGGTGTTTGCTGTTTCGTATTTGAGCCATCCGTTTCTGCCATAAACGCATAAAATCAGTAGCCTAACGATGGCTGACCGGTTGCTGAACGTGACGACGTGTTTGTATCGTTTAAGACCGGCGTTCCGTCGCGCTTACACGCGACGATCCACGCATTAGCGCGTACTTAGCCGAGTATATCAGTTGCCGATAAGACTCGGAACGATTTCGCGTCAATCAGAACGACTTCCGGTTCGAAAGCATTGGAAGGGTCGTTGATCGGTCACTTCCTGTACGGACTGCATTCCGATCGGACTCCTTTCGCCCGGCTCTATGCGCTCCGGAGTTATTAACCGCCGGTTGGGGGAGGGGTTCGGATCGGCGGAGATGGAGATTGCCGAGTTTCTCGGCTACTAAACGAGATCTAGATTTTCCTGCGCCTCGGCACAACTGTCACGTAGGAATGCCATTTCGCGGAACTGCAGCCTTTAGATCCCCTTGATATTCTATCCTCGAGGATTATTCGCCCGCGCACGCGCGCGCGCTCTCTCGAAATCGTCAGCGTGCGCGATCCTACAGGACTGTGTTCCGCTGAAAATCCTCGGGGAAAAAAGCAACCATCTCCACGGGACATTAGTAATTCTAATTGGAGCCTGCAAAGTGATCTTTGATTCGACCGTTTAACCCACTTTTGGCGCGCTCGAACGACCGGAGTCATCCCGCAACCATTAATTTACACAATAGAAAAATTCCGAAAATTTATTCGAGTCTAAAAGAGTTTATTTTCCAGTGTTTCAGTCTGAGAGTTTCAATCAGCCTCTTCAAACCCAGCAAACGAAAAATGTGAATATCTCTTTTGTTTTACAAAATTATTTAGCGTGTCTTCAAATAACAAACAATATTCGATTTAATTTTGCAAACCACCCGAGCGAGAAGCTCTTCGAACCCACCGAATGGAAAATAAGTAATAATTAGACTGCGGATCTTTATGCAAAGTAACATTTTTATACATCCATTGCAATCTGTAGGAGCTAACTAAAAATTTATTTTACTCATGGATAATTTTTATAAAAATGGTGTATCGACATTGTTACACTCCTTTAATCTTTTTACGGTTTTGAATTACATCCACTCATTTCTGTCATAAATGCATAACATCCGCAGTCTAGTACGAGATTGCACGTTCAGTGAACATTAATATTTATTTAGGTGAAACGTCAGTGAGAAGTCAATCGAACACTAAACATACCAAGCACAAAGTGAAACGTCTTTTCAAAGGGAGAAGATTGAATTTACGTAAACTTTGCACGATTTTCATTATAATATTTGCTTAAATGAAGTAGTCAATTCAGTAATTTCCTATGCAAACGTTTCTATCATTTCAATAATTGTGAAACAGCAAAACCGGTTATTTTTATCGTGGTAGGTGTAGCTTTAAATCAAACCAGAAACATTAAAATGAAACGGTACGTCTGTCCGGTTTAATTTTGCTGAGATTTCGCCAGCAAGCTTTAAATTACCAGCGAAGTTGCAAATCCTGCGAGATTGAAAGTAGCCGGTGTAAATTTCGGCGTGGTTTCGCGCGGGCGTGGGTGTGGGTGCGAAAATGTCCACGCGGAAAGAGCGGAGTCGTCGGGGATCGGTTGTAATTTACCGTTAAGGCTGCCGTGTGAAACGGCACGCAGTGAAAAGCATCGTTGCCTCCCGCTTTATCTGATCGCTGTCGCGCGCTGAAAAAAAAAAAGGAAAAAAGAAAAAAAAACATTGCCATTTGCAACGACTCTCTGTTCGTGCCGATTCCCGGGAATACATTTTTCATGGGGACGATTGTTCCGCGTTTTTTATGGAAATTGCCGCGTGTTCCGAACGGTTCGCCGGGTTCTAGCCTAGATTTCGCTGTTACGACGCCTGTCGACCTTCTCTTTCTGCCTACTTCTTTGGATAGCGATCGTCGTTCGTCTCGGCGGCTGTATCGAGCCGGGATCGTAATCAAACTCTCCGGCGTTCGCTTCATTTGCTTTCGAACACGAACACTGGCTCGTGTTTCCGTCCATAATAATGTCTCCCTGCTACACCGAGAAAATATTGAACCATTTACCGTTCCGCTGTGTCTTCAATCATTTCTTAACCCTTCCCGCCAGTTCTACACACCGATATTTCACTGATACAATTTTCCTCCGATATAAGACGATCGTTCGGAACCGCCTTTCGTCCTATTTCGAACGCAGCGGCAAACTAGCGACACAATCCCTCAGCGACATCTCTCGATGGGAAATGATAGATTGTGACATAATCTCTCGGTCGGGAATTTAGGTTTACTTCGAAATAAGAAAATCTCCTCTTTTTCTTCCAAATTGTTCGCTGGACACCCGTTAGATTGTGACGTAACCTCTCGTTCTGGAATTTAAGGAGTGTCCAGCGAACAATTTGGTAAGAGAAAGAGGGGATTTTCTTATTTCGAAGTAAACAGCGCCGTCTTATACCGGAAGAAAACTGTACATATTGACGGTCGCTCGAGCTTGTCTCCCGTAGCGGTCTACGGGTCACGAATGACCCCGGCGGAGCATATTGTCGGTTAAATATACATAAGTATGCACTTTCCTGTGTACTTCAGTATACTTTTTTTGTCGATCGTTTATTTAATTTTTGCGATCGCGTCTGGCATATGGTATCGGAAAGATCGTTAGTAAGTAGATCACACTAACTGCACTGTAACTGCACTGCAATTTTTTTCCTACAGCAACGGGAATTCGGAATATTAAACTTAAATGTACAAACGATAATAAATAATTTTTTGAGTATTTTTCGCCCAAGAGAAACAGTCCCAATTTATATCTTTGACTCCAAAACATTTCTTCCGACCTAGAATACACTAGGTACATATTACTTCTATATATTTTTGTTTTCATGTTATTAATGGTGCAACTTACTCGTGCAATACCGAAATGTTTAGTAATTTATTAAGTACAAATGCTACAGCAATATTCAGTGGTGCCTTACAGTCCCCATTCGAGTGCTAAGGGTTGAGAAAGAAAATAAATTTCTGCTTCACTCCAGTTGCAATTCAGGTAGAAAATTTTGCCTAGGGTTCGAGGAGCCCTTCCCCTTCGGGAGTGGTTAATGCCGCCGAGTGATCGAGCAACAGGAAGACAATTAGAGACGCGTTTTTTGATTTTGATAATCGATTTCGAGCAGAAAGGCTTCACGGTATCCATAGAGAAAGTCACTTGTCACACCGTGGCGGATCGCCTGATCGATAGGTGCATCTATATAGGTGTCCAGAGGTGTATCAGGCGGGACCTGTAAAGGTCTTCGGAACGGCCCATCGAGGGAAAGGAAGAAGGCGAGCGATTGCACCGGCGTCGGTTGCAGCATTGTGCAGGGCCCGCGTGTGCGCGCCGGATCGAGCTGATCGGACGGCTGTTGGTGGGCGATACGCTATTCTAAATAAGTTTAGCTAGCTGGGTTATTGCCCTCCGGTGAACCTAACGGCATGGCCGGCCGGCTAGCATTTGTGACATTGTGATTGCTGGTGCACCGACGAAGCCGCCGCGAATGCATTGCGGTCGCACCGCGGCACTTCGCGGTCTTCCACCGGTGCACCGCTCACACCTATCGAGTGCTACTCGCGATTCACGGTTTCCTGGACTCCTCGCCACGGTTTTCATAACCATCCACTGCTTCCTGGCTACGATGCTCGAAATAACGCGACGTTCGGACCATAAACGCCAGAGCGATCGCCGCCTCCAGCCCGTCGATGCGAAAATCGAATTTCGAGGAAAATCCTGTGAGAACTACACTGGTTTCGACCTGCGCACTATTGTTTTAACAGAACAGAAAAATCAGTACTCATTCTCTAATAGACTTTCTTCGACGCGATCAAAAATATTTTTAAAACTGTTGCGCATAATGTTCACTGTACATATATCTTCTCTGGCAATCTTTCCGATACAGAAAATTCGAAAATATTTGAAAAATAATGAACGAAGGAGACAATTATTTTATTATTTTATTATTTTATCTTCAAAATTATGTACATTCACACGAACACATTTCTTAGTTACACAATGTCACAAAACGTGAAAGAGCTAAGAGTAGATTGTAAGGAGGGCTAGAAGAGAATTCATAAAATTATTCATAAATTGCCTATAAAAATGTATAGATGTACCTGGACATTCCTTGCATAAAACGACTAATAAAATTAGGAGGCGTGCAGAGTAAAGATGGTAATATTGGAAGCGAAGAGTTGCAGTTTCGGCGGGTTGCAGTTAGGCGACCGGACACGGGTCCGGGGATTTCTGGCCGATTTAATAACGGATTAGGTGAACGTATCCGCGTGCGATTTAATAAAGCATATACCGGTTTCCCGCGCGCATCGGTTTTCGATAATTAAGACTCGGGTGCACCGTAAGTGGGCGCATCGCCGGTTCGCATAGACGCGTCCGGTGAATTCAGGGTTCTCGGCGACCTCGATCGACCGCAAGAAATACCGCAGGAACGGCCGAGCGCGTCCGGTAACGCCAGGAAATTAGCACCAGCCCGATAATAAACACAATTATACGACAAAGCAAAGGTGCGCGCGCCGGCAAACACTAATTTGCGCCGCAAACAGATCTCCTCGTCATAAGACCCCGGGATAAACACCGACTTCCACCGGCCTTATCCGAGTTAATAACTATTACGTATCAGTTCGCGAGTTGCTCAGCTCTTACAATACCAAAACTGTTTCCCTCCGTGCGCTGCTGCGCTTCCTCGCCGAATAATTACCGAAGTTAACTGTATCGTTCGTAACGCCGAGATTGCGCTAACGTATACGCTAAATTCGCGTTTTTCCCGGCTAACACGCAGCCACAATACTAATCCATTACGTGGGGATTCAGTCTCTGCACACGTCTCTCTATTCTCTGCTTCTGTTTGTTGTAATTCAATCAATTTAGTCAGCTGTTGCTTTTCAAACAAATACATTCTATCTTTTCTCAGAGGCAGTGATACTCATTTTTTTTTAACGTTACTCGCTTTATTCTGTATTTTTAATTATTGTATATTAGAGCACCAACTTCGTAGTTTATGGTGATATTTTTATCAATTTTTATCAAATCACCACAGAAAATCAAGTGGCAAGATTTATCTGGTGTTATGCAGACTATTTTATATTTTTAGCAATTCTACATTAGAATACAAACTTCGCAGAATATCGGAGTATTTTTATTTTTGTGTATCAACAACGAGAAATATATATAAATCACTACAAGAAATGCGGTAGCAATATTCATCAATATACGTGTCAGTGTTCCATAATTTTATTAATCTTGTGTCCGAGTGTCAGCATCATAAAAGACAGTACAGTAGAGTCTTGATCTAAGTCCAACCCTCGGGTCCGAGCTGTGACAAGTATCGTGTAGGGCTGCTATTTCCTTGCGACCGTGGAAAAGTAAACTCTAAATACTCTATTCGAATTATTATGAAAGTTCAGGTGGTCTCGTCGACCTCCAACGAGTCGAATACTGCAATAATATGCGCGCGCGTGAAAACAGGCAATTTACAAGTAAAACCGAGCATGCAATAAATATCGTAGAGCCGATACATCGGAATTCCGGCGGAGCAGCAGAAAATTGCATTCAGCGAACAGCTCGGCCAAGAAATGAGCACAAAACCGAGCGACTGTTGCGTTGCATTCAAACTATGAAAAGCAAAAATAATTCGCAACGGGCCGTTTCCGACAGAGCTCGGCGCGGTCGTGTCGCGGAATGTTTTTTAGCGGGGACGATTTATGCGAAGGAATTTTCGCGACTCGTATTCGCGTGGCTCCAATCGGGCAAATTGGGGGAGCCCCGGCTGATGGAACTTACGAAGAGGCCAGGAAAGGCGCAAACAAAAGCCGCGCTCGCGCGCGCGCTGCCCTCTCTCGGTGTAACGAGTGTGTGCGAATGAAACGGCAGAAAAGTGGCCTGAAAATGGGCCAACGAATTCGCCTGCTAGTAAACCCAGATTGCGAACGTGCATTTATTACACCGGCGCACCGGAGAGGTTTCGCGGGGGCGGGGGAGAAAGGTGACGGGACAATAGGGAACCGTAGTTGCCTCGGTACCGGGCGCTTTTTAGTATCGAGGTGACAATGTCATGTTGCAGATTACCCATCCAACTATGCTCCTCCTCTCTCGACGGTTTTTCGCAGCGTGCCGGCTAGGGGAGGGTGTCCCACAAACGTTGCGAGACGATTCCAAGTAACTTTTTCCTTTGCGAAAATGTCCCCAGCAGCTTTGTTAAGGAGTTATTAAGGAAAAACGCGTATACCTTTCGAACCAGTGAATTCCTAACTTTGAAGCTTCGATTTTTGGCATTTTCTAGTCAAGATGTGCAGGATTGTATTTGAAAAAGTTACAAATTTCTGGGTTGCCAAGGTGAAGTTTAACCGATTTTAGCGCTCGGTAGTATGTTCGGCGGTAAAATTGCGTCGAGGCACGCACCGTGGATTCGTCGAGTGTCGAGGATCACGTACCGGTTTAGGGTCTTTGTATCGAGCTAACGAGATCCCTTAAACAACGAGTCTGCGACGCGATGGCTGCAAAACAAAGCAAAGCGGTCCGCGTAAAATCCTGCGGTTGCACATCAGCCGGTTGGAACGGTAATTGAAAGTGACCGTGCTCGTACGGTCGAGCGCGTATCAGCCAGACAACCACAGAGAGAAAGAGAGAGAGAGAAGGAGAGAGAGAGGGTGGAAGGCATCAGAAAACGGCTTCTTTCGCGTCAAATAAAATCCTTGCGGTTTTCATGCCGATTTCACCCGGGGCGCTCGATGAACCGCGGTGCCGCACTTCCGCATTCCCGCGTTTATCTGGCCGCGCTGCGTCTCGAAAAAGAAATTTACGGCCTCACCTGGCTCGCCTGGTTCACCTGGCTAGATTAGCCGGCTATTAACATTGTTGTCCGGCTGCGAGACCGGTAATGATATATTCCGGCCTCTTTTTCTCCCATCGTTTCTTCGGGAGAAACGCTTTCACCATGGACCGAGTGGCCCACCCAAGAAAAGCCCCATAGAGATTTGATCGTAATTTATGGGACTCTCTGGCCGCGGCGAGGCGGTAGCCCGGACGATGGCTACCAGGCGGCTCTTTGTAACGGCTCCAGTGCCTGTCGATTGTTTTTCGTCAATAGAAACTGTTAGACTAAGTAGAAAATTGATACCGTTGTACAGTCTCGGAAAGTATTTTTCTATTCATTTTTAACTTTTTTCATTTTGTGCCAGTGAACTGCTACAGGGTGGGGGACCCTATTACTGTGGGGGTACCAATCACTGTGCCTATATTAATTATACTCATTGTTAAAGCACAGTGAATATTAATAAAGAGAGATGTATATATAACATATTAACTGATTTTAATGGAAAAAATTTAATATCTCTTTTTTAGTATTCATTATGCTTTAAAAATAAAATATAAAAATATAAGGGGCACACATATATATACATTTTATAAATACAGGCACAATAACTGGGATCTCCACAGTAATCCCTTATGCGGCTCATGGAAAAAATTTAATATCTCCTTTTTAATATTCATTATGCTTTAAATATAAAATATAAAAATACAAAGCACATATATATATTTTATTTTAAATTATACGCACAATAATTGGGACCCCCACAGTAATTGTGTCCCCTATGTGGCTCCCTTTAGTGTTAATTTTTCTTTTTGTTAATAATTTTAGTAAATTACAAACGGTATGTACCTCTTTTCTCTATGTCGAATTTGATCTATTGATATTGATTTGTTGCCGTAATCAAATCCGCAATCCGGTGATCGCACACGGTATCGCGTCATCTAAAAATCGAACCAACAGATGCAAGACGCGATGCCAGGCAACATCGCACGATCTAAAAACCATAAGGCCCGTATCCGCGTTGTAAGACAGGATCATTACCGATCGTCAGCCTCGATCCGAAGCAGGAAGTCGGTTCGAAACCTTTCGAAACCTCGGCACAAGAGAATTCGCGTCGGGATAACCGTGCTCTTTCTACTTCCGCGACAAGGGAAATCGACTCGAGCCCGAAGATTATGAGTTTCGTGGGAGATGAAACGATGATCGGACAGCTGCGCGCGGTGCCGGGATCGCGAAAACTATTCCTGATACGATTCAGGGATACGATCGTTGCACGATCATCCGCGATGGTGATCATTATTTTCAACACATCCCAAAATAGTCTCCTTTATCTACAAAAATTCCACTCGAGGGTTCAAGCCAGTTTTCGGGATTTTTTTACTGGGAAACTATGAGAGCTTTCGTTATGGGACTTCCTGGGACAGTTTTGGCACTCTTTCGGTAATATCCAGGAATTTTTTGACACGCGAAAAGTCAAAATTGAACGAGCCATGAGCGATTGAGGACACCCCTGACGCGGCGCATAATAATAATATCGCTTGAATTGACTTGTGGGATGGTTGTTATACGACACTCTAAGACGACTAGTGTCTTTGACATAAATAAATAAATTTATTATTACCAGGCCCGTGGCCGGATATGGTTATCTAGGACCGAAAACACGCGAACGGAAACTCGAGAGTGGCGAGAAACTTGATCAGCGCGAATGACAGTGATCTCGGCCGATTTATGCGCCGCTAAAACCGAGACAGAGCTCTCCGATTGTCAGTGAAACTGGGCTCCCTCCCACCAGATGACATTGGATCGAAGGTCCCAATCGTGGCCCTCGTTTCGTTCGTTTCCCTCGGCCCACAGACCGAATTCAGGTCATGGTGCGGAGCGATACGCATTACTCCACGCTTTCCATACGACCGCGCCAAACCGCTATCTTTGTCATTCTCCGCGATAAAGGTGCCGGTCCTCCTCATTATCCAGAGACGCTAACCCTTGCGCCAATACACACCCACCTAACCAGATCAAAAAGTTTTTTGAGTAAAAGAAATACTGCATACAGTGAATTTTCGATATTTGTCAACAACACGGGTCTTGCCAATGTCATATATCGTTCAGGAGACATACCCTAGCCGTGTTCTCTCGGGGTATACTGGTAGTGTGGATAATTCCGCGACGTTTATCATCCAGGCCTTGGCGACATATACAGAGAAATCACTGTATATATATCTTTTATTGGAGGAAGTGTCTTTTTAAACAATTTAAACAATATTGTCGCACGAAATATATTATCATGAACACTTCAGAGATCAGAAATTGTGTCAATTTTGATCTAGAATTAAATTAAAAATACATTTTCTTCTCCGTTATGAAACATACGGGTGACCTGTGAATGGGGACACTTAAGCTGCAGGGCTGTTGAAACCAGTATTCTGCAAATTATTATTTAATTTCCCCATTTCCATAAGAAGGCATTGTCAATAACTTTGCTACAGCTTGTGTTAGAAATTCTGTCGATCATTGCTAAATAAATTCTCATATTTATATTTTATTTTTTAATATTGACCCTCCGCGGTGAATATTATTTTCTCTCATCCGAAATAAGACGAAAGCCGGTCCCGAGACATCGCCTTATATCGAAAGAAAACAGAAATATCGGCGCGGGTCAGAAATGACTCCGGCACAGGTCTAGGACACGCCGAAGACCTGAAGATGAATGTGATTGGAATATTATTTAAAGACAATGAAAGACTTTAATTGTTAGAGACCATGCATCTACTGTCGCAGTAATTCACGACCTGACACTGACTCATTCAAGGCATGTCCATTGTTTGACTGCACAGGGGATTCACTATGAAATCAATTGTCCGATTGAATTATTTATCGGCGTGGCTTTGGTTGTCAAATACCTTAACCGGCTGAACAGTGAATTTACAATGTTGTCCGTGCGCTTACTTAGATTTGCTTCGAGCATGATCAAGAATTAACAGCTCTGTAACCGTGTCTGTGCCGGCTATAGGTGTTATTATCGTTGTTAGTGTTGAAGCAGAGGTAAGTTATAGCCGTAGATAAACAGTACTGCTATCTGAATACGCGAAAGACAATTGCTGTTACCGTGCACTGTGGAGTAGTTGATTGGTACATTCACTTAACAACGTAACATGTTCATTGACCGGTGTAGGCTTATTATTTATTCGCACTCGGGCAAACTGCCCGCCAGTGGAAATTGGAGTTCGTGAAAAATTACGCTGAACAATTGTTAAACTATAGGTCAGGGGCTCCTGGAGCTTTCGAGATAATTTGCAAGTGTGCACAGGTGATTTTTCCAAGCCAACATTTTGCTATTTAATTCTATTGCGCGCGATGCAATAAATATATCATACAAGAAAATTGCATTCGGCTAACTCGAACGAATTGTTTATATTAAACTGTGGTTCACGGACTCCTGGGACTCGAGAGAATAAACAAGTGTTCACAGGTAATTTCTCGAAATTTGATTTGCCATCTAATTTTACTATGCCTAATGCAATAAATATTCGTGGACAACTTGGGACTTCGGAGGAAGTAATTGCAGAGTGTAGGTAATTTTTAAAAAATTTATATTTCAGTTGTTTCATTTTATTATGAGAAATACATACAGTAGCATGCGAGAATATTTAATATAGCAAACTTAAACGTTATTATTTATACTAGTAATTATTAAACTGTAGTTTGTGGACCTTTGGGGAATCGAGATTTAATATTATAGTGTCTTAAAATAATTTTTCCAAAATTGTTAGCATAATAAATGTCTTAAACGTTTAACTCAATTGTTGAAGAAGAGTAATCCGAGAATTGTTTAGCAACGAGTAAAGATCCGCAAGTAATATCTCAAATTAAAATTGCACGTATCATCTAATTGTATTTGAGAAAAAAGCATCGTAAACAACGTATCACGCGATTCAGCGTAACTCTCGATTCAATTTAATAGTCGCTCGTAAAGTCCAAGAAGCCATTAATTTAAACGATAAATCATACTTGATTTACATGCTTCTCGCATTGCAGCGATTATCATAAAGAACAAAATGCTTTGAAATTGATAATCTAATCGGTATATATATTTTGCTTTTGAATCCGTAAGTGATTCGAACGTCTCATGTGCCGCGTAATGATTGATGGCTCTCAAGTTCAGCGTGTCAATAACTAATAGATAGCCTCAAACTGGAGATATCTTGTTTAGATACGAGCAGGCCAAACACATTTCCAACGCCCGTAGTTTCTTCAAAATCGTTATTATTAACTCCGACGGGAAGCGTTCGATTCTACGTCGAATCAGACGGATTATTTGCGAAATTAAATAGTTAAATAAATTTCGACATATAAACCCATAAAATAATTGAAATTATAAAGAAAATATTTAGAAGAAACCCTTTACAAGAGAAATAAATTCTCAATCCTGTGATTCTGTCATTTTCAGAGTTCAGTAGATTTAGTACACAGTGCAAACTACTGTGCTAGTCTCAGTGTCAGATGAGGGGAGGGAGCACGAATCGAGGGGTAAAAGCTACCCTCTCTCTGCCTGTAACCCCGGAGTATGCAGAAGTAGGCGTGGGGGATTAGCGCGGTGGAGGGGGAAGTTAGAGTGGGGGAACCAGTCTGGATCTGGCGATTGCGCATGCCCGACGGAGACTGAGCGCGTCACGTGACCGGGCCGGGGCGGAAGAGTGGGGGACTAGCGCGGTGGAGAGGGAAGTTAGAGTGGGGGAAGGAGTCTAGAGCTAGCAGCACTGGTGATCCTAACGAGATACACTTCTGTACTTTCCGAGCTTGGCCAAGCGAAGAAATTTCGCGGACTTTTGCGGGCGACTGTACTCGAAGAGATAATAGTTCGTTCAGATAGCGTTCCGATGTAGTCATAGTGGCGCGGAAACCTGCACAATGTCGCGAGCGCAAGACGCTGATGCGAGTTGCAGACGCTCGAGAGGGAGAGAGAGAGGGAGAGAGAAACGGAGCACACGTCTCTTTCGATATTTATAACTTGTTTAGAGAAGCATGCACCGAGCTGAAGTCCTCGCGGAGAGTCAACGTACGAGCCACGGCGTCGCCGTGAAAATATAATGAACGATTGTCTTGCTCGAGCCGCCTCAAGGATTGCCGTATAGTCGCGCACTCGCCAAGTCGTCTCGAATCTAGAGTAGAATCGTAGAACGCCAGGGCGCTTAGGCCAGCGTGCTTCTATGTGTTTGCCGCGGTTTCTTCGTCCCCTGTACCCGTTGACTTTTGCCGGTCGGATAAACGGTATGGAAATAATATGCAAATGGACTACAATGTTGTCTCGGACAATGTTTTATGGACCAAAACACAGTCGTTGCATATTGTCCTCGACGCCGGAAAACTGCGCATGATTTCCCCGGTATACTCTCCGGTGCTTGTATATGTGTGTTGTGCACGCCGGTCGCGTTAGTTTGCTTGTAACTATGGCGAGTGTACTCGCGTAATGTATCACCGTTTCGTGTGCACAGCGATGCTGCTCGCAATCAGTTTTGCTTTGCAACAGGACGCTGAAGGCCATCTTCTTCTTTGGGGACGACTAAGTATGATCTTCGGAGTGTATAGCTAGTGATTACCAGGCTCCATTTAGGCAAATTGTTCTGGGAGATTTAATAGATTTGTTTTCTGCTTTTTCGGAGGGGAGTATTATTTTTTGTAAAAGATGCTTCAAATAATTTTTCTTTCATCTTTTTCAAGGATTTATTCACCAGGCACCAGATTGCTTGATCTTTAAAAATTTATTTTGCATTCAATTTTTCAACTTTAATTCTTCTTTTAAAGCATTTATTAATCACAACGTTTCTAGTATCCTAGCATATTATAGTTGGTAGAAATATTGTAAATAGTTATGGTAATAATATTTTAGTTATGGCATTGATATTTATTCTGGAGGGACGTCACCACCTCGTGGATATAAATAATAGTAAAAAGATTTGATTAAAATCGATGTACAACGCTCGAGTAAGGTCAATTAGCAGGGCCTGCAGTAGCAGAGCGTATAATTAGATATTAAATTTGAGGGGGTACTGAACGACCCGGGAATAATCTAGGAATGATCTAGGAGCGATCTAGAAATTTTTAGTACGCGATTACAGGGTTCCACGGTAGAGAAATGAGCCCATTCAGCCGTGTCGGAGCAGAAAATTGAATTTATCACGAACAGCGAGGCGCGATCGACGCGGGAACCTCGCGAAATTGGCGAATTGGACTTTAATGGCGCCAGTTAGAATCTCTGAATTCGCATTCTGGGTCACGTGTGTGTCGTACTCGCGGAGGTGAAAAGGGCTCGAGAGAGACTTGATCGTATAGCTCTATTAGAAGCACGCGATCACCCCGGGTCTCTCTTCCTCTAAACGAGAGTGAGCGAAAGAGAGTGATCGCCAAAGCGGGAGTGAGAGAGGGAGTAGGAGAGGGGAAGAGAGGGAAAAGTGGCAAGAGAATTAGGCCGCTGAGATCGTTGGGTATGTTGTCGGACGGGTTATCTTACAAATGTTCGGTCGAAAACCTGCCCGGGTAGGTTACAAACGTGTTCTGTAATGTCGAGCCACGAATTCCTGCCTCACACGCCGACGTATCTTTCTGCCCTTAGAGGGACAATCGAAACTTGTCGAGTGTGTGCGTGATACGGGACCTAAACACACCGCTGGAGTAGCCTACTGAACCATTGTTGCATTTTTTCGTGTCCCAGTGACATTATTCTTCTCACCTTTTGCAGATCTATTATGTTTACTGCTTCCTCACGAGCTGTTATATTTATTTTCATCATTATTTTTCTATTATATCCACCGACTCCTCCAGTTGTTCCATTCATTATTTTTGTATTCGTTCTAATAGTAACTATCTATGTATTCACTTAACTATTATCTTTGCTATCTTCTTTCTTTTAATATATCATTTATTTTTGTTTTAGTCTATCCACTATTTTTATGTTTATTCTGTTTACTATTTTTCTATTTACTCTATTTACTATCTTTTTTTGAATCTATTGTACAAACTATTTGTGTACTTATTCCATTACATATTTTGACATCTACTTTATTACTTATTTTTCTATTCATTCCATTCACCATCTCTTTTCGAATTTATTGTATTATTTCTTTTTTTTATTGTATTAATCTCTTCCCTGGTGCATATCAAAACCGGTTTCTTTTCGTAATATTAATAAACATATCAAGCAGTTAAACTGACCGGATTTGATTGTGTAAAAAGAGTTACAAAATAGCATTTATTTAGATTCAAGAAATCTGTACTATAAAAATTACAAAAATTTAGGTTACATTAGTTTGCATTTAACAAGTCAATCCATGGAATATTTTATCCCATTTTAATATTTTATCGTACAAATTACATGTATTCAGGCTTAACGAAGCAACATGTTCAATAAATTCCCACAAAATTAGCTTTTCGCTTCGAACACCGAACCGAGCACTATACGAAGATGGTTCCCGCGCGAAACGATTGAATAAATGTCTGGTTTCGTGGAAAATCCGTTCGAATTGAATTTCGTAATTTTTCTACATGCCTCCGGATAGATTTATCGCGGAGCTAGAAACGTCAAGCTGTCCAGGGCGAGCTCTGGTCGTTAATTTTTGTTGAAGAGTGAATTAGTACACCTGTTCCGAGCGTTTCGAATAAATAGATTGTAGAACGGCCGATGCACACCGCTGATAAATGAATGTTAACGCGGAGATTAAATTCCTCGGCGCAGATTGAATCTGCGGCCGCGAGTTAAACGTTCACGTCAGTAAAGCAGCTCAACGCTCGAATTAAGCTTTAACGATGATCCGACGACCTCGGAATTCGTAGACTGTGACGCCCGTTGCGTTTCAGCTATGAAAGAGCTCGATTCTCGGTTTCCTCTGTTCCATTAGAACGCGATTACAGGAATCCGTAAAAAGAGGAAGACGAATAGGGAAATGGATTCTCCCCCGAACACGGCGGCCTGTACCCGGGGCCCGGAGCACAGAAATACCGTTTAATTATGCCAAAGAGAAGCTCATGCTTCGCGTTGCGTCATGCGATCCTCACCGTCGGATCCTAATAAATTTCCACCGAGACCGAATTCTCAACAATTTCGAGAATCGTCGAAGAATTTCATTTCCTAACCGGGGGATCCTATTCTGCTAATTTTGTCCATTTTTGTTCTGTCATAACTGCGGATTTCATTGTCATAAGTACGGAAGCCGGTCAGATAATGTATGAACATTGCCGCACTGTTCTCGTCCGAATTACTCAAACAGGAAATATATATTTTATTTGTATTCTTTACAGTTGAAATTTTTATTCTGTACAAGTAAAATTTTCTACCTCGATTGCAACAAACTATTTATTTTCTTTCTCAACCCTTCACCTACCTGGTGACCTAGTAAGAGATTTTTCAATAATTAAATTAAAATTTAATTGGTCAAATGTCTCAGTCACAGGGTTCCAAAGATTACCGATAGGTCGAAACTAACATATTTTAAAATTCCTCTAATATTTTGTAAGTACCGTTTGAAATTGCACCAACGAGAAAAAGTCATGAAATACTCTCCCAAAAATCCTGTATTTCCATATTTCGACTTTCACTATCGACAGGTCCGGCACAAAATTCGGCCCCTCGATCGAGCCCGGTTCGTTGAGATTCCCCGTCGCTTTATTAGGCTACCAGTGATTATGGTAATGCTGTTCGATCGACGAAAAAAAAACTGCGTGGAAGAAGAAGAAGAAGAAGAAGAAGAAGAAGAAGAAGAACTGGTCGATCCTGTCGGTGCAGCGTCAGGCTCGATATTCAAATCTCGGTGTGGATAGCATCGATACGTCGAGAGGGATGCGTAGATCGATACCGTCGATAGACCCGGGGATCGGACTCGGTCGATTTGCGATAAGAACGTGAGCGGCGCGAACCTCTCGGAGTCATAAGTAATTTCGAATGCTCGCCGCCGCGGTGAATTGGCGAGCCGACCGGGGATCTCGAAAATTGCACGGTTAAATGCTTGCACGAGTAATTTTCCGTCCATCTCTCGACGCGATTCGGAAGGATTCCTCTCCTCTCGCGGTTTTCAACCGAGCTAACGACCTGACGTCGTCTGCGCTTCGAAATGGAAATGGAATGCAAATCGGATTCATTGCATTTGGAAATTGATGAGTTTCTAGCCTTCCCTGAAAGGGGACCGGGCCGTTCCGTGCTCTCGGCGAATTAATAGGAACAAGCAGCGTTATTAATAGAGATACTTTGCGCCGGTGCGCCTGCCCTCCATTACATAATTTCGAGGAACGATATCTTGATTCATGAACCAGACGGCGGAGCTGATCTGCTTCGTTTCCTGAACCACAGCTACGTACATTTTTCGAATTTATTAACCCCTTACGATTTATTTTATAGCGATTACTACTTCTTCGTCGTCCACTATTGAAACTGAACAGCGAAACAATGTGGCATAAATATCGGTATAGTTTTTTGGGAAAGCAGTGTATCTACGATCTTCGAGACGCATCTGAAAGTAGAGATTCCACGCTTTCGAACGGCTTTTTAACCGTATCAACATGATCATTTCCTACGAAGTTATGGCTCCT
>CM052124.1:3167372-3177785 GCA_028454245.1 Halictus quadricinctus
CCAAGGCCGATGGATCTCTCGAGTTACCGGCGATTTTCCGCCATTACGGCGGACCTCCAAAGTAAATAGCGGCATAATTGCAGTCATTATTAAACGGCCGAGCGGCGAACGAAATCGGGGGGCGGGGAGGGGAGGGAAAAGATGGAGGACGAGGAGGTGCAGGGGCCGAAGCTCGTTTAAAGTTTCTCTTTCGTTGTCAGCGAGCCGACGATCACCGGCGTTGTCGCCTCGTCCGAGATGAAGAACCGGGTGAGGGGAGGGGAGGGGAGGGGAGGGGGCTTAAGGTGTACACACGCTCCGACCGAGAACGATGCAATTACCCGGGTAATGAAGGAACTTTCTTGGGAAGGTTATCTTTCGCCGAGTCACGGCTGCCAACCCCGAGCGTGCCGAGGACGATGACAAAAGGGGGGCCATTCGAAGTTTCACGCCTTATCGGCGACAAGTATCTTCGCTCCGACACTGACAACCTTTATTTCGCGCGCGGAAACCATCCTTACCTTATCTCATCCCCTACCACCCCCTGGAATCCCCGTTCACTGGTCTAGGTGACAGTTACTCTTTTTTTCTGCCGAAAATGATCGATTTTTGCCCGTTTCTCCCAAGTGTATAAAAATTGTACAAATTTTTTAAATAATTCATTGACAACATAGAAGTTATTAACCACCCTCTGGAAACCCCATTGACAGATCTAGGGGATCACCAAATGGATAGCTGGATATGGAAAATTAATGGATTCAAAATTGTGTCAATTTTTAAATTATTCAATAACAACGTACAACTTATTAACCACCCCCTGGACACCCCGTTGACAGTTTTGGGGACCAGTTTCCCTTTTCCTGCTGAAAACTATTGATTTTTGCCTTTTTTCCCCATATCGATAGCTATATCTAGAGAAGTAATAGAGTAAAAATTGTGTAAATTTTTAAGCAATTCAATAACAATGTAAAACTTCTTAACCACCCCCTGGAAACCCCCGTTGACTGATTTTTTAGCAATTTTTTGAAAATGTAGCAAACTTTTTTCTTGAAGTGTTTAAAAATCTGCTATGTTCCTGGATTTGTAAAAGTAAGAATTATCAACGATTACAATGCAAAAGAATTTGTTCGGTCAATCAAGAAGCCGGTATATTTAAAATAAAGTGATATCAATTTTGTACCCGCATGTTATTGCGAGGTACCGTGTGCTTAAGCAAATTAAAACGAGAGTTCGACCGTATAAACAAGTTGATAATTGGTGTTATCGCCGAGGCGATACTCGTGCATCCTTTATTAGCCGCGAGCTATTTTTGATCGAGCGTATTTCGCCTAAACGCCGAGTGATCCGTATCGCCGAGTTAATCGAGGCTCTCTCATAATTCGATAGGAGTTCAATTAAATCTATAATGCGATGCGTCTGTATTTTATAAACGCGGATAGTAAATGCTCGAGATATCGGGAAACCGGTAATACATCGGAAAAATTTGCATCTCATTCTGCTGTTCAAGTTTTTTTTATTTCGCTGCAATATTTTCTTGGGAAATAATGTTATTAACTATATCTAGATTGCAGATCTTTTCCTGAATTTACAATTTTGTGGGCTCATAAAAACTAGGAAAATTAAGACCGTGTATTATTTTGCTAAAAATTTGATTTTAATTCCACTTAGTATTCCACTTATGTGAAACAGTGGCAACACATTTTTAAAACTTGTTGAAACAAAGTTGCATACAAGTGCAATTTTGTGCTGAAACGCTTTGTTCTAAAAATTCTGTTCAAAATTGATGTTGCATTAATGAAAAGAAATAAAAGAATTGGATTGTTTACACTGTAATGAAATTATGTAAAGACTGTAATGAATTTTGAATTTTATTTGAAATAAAATTAGTGAGGGGTTAAATAATTCAATGTGAATTAAAATGATTTGAATA
Organism: Halictus quadricinctus; assembly: GCA_028454245.1. Taxonomy (NCBI): domain Eukaryota; kingdom Metazoa; phylum Arthropoda; class Insecta; order Hymenoptera; family Halictidae; genus Halictus; species Halictus quadricinctus. The sequence continues at coordinate 3,169,282 of CM052124.1, forward strand.
CCAGCGTGTTAAAGAAACTTGTTTATGTGATTTTTGTGCAGTTTACCCTGACAAGTTCGGCAAATATAAATGGCTCGTTTTAGAAAAAAATTGCACCCACTTATAGTCGCAGTTTTTAGAATAGTAAACGACCTATTTGCAGCACATGCAGATATCGATGGTCGAGGCTAGTATGCAGCATACATTTAACAGCGCGTTTCCACGCAACTGGTTCAGGTTTCATCTTCTCGAAGCTATTGCAGAAAATGATATGCATATCGTATCGGTCAGAAAAACTGGTATACGATCGGACGGAGCAGGTATGCTATACAAGGTGTCAATCGCAATTAGACAGCATCGCGACTGGATCACTCCGATAAAAAGTTGCAAATTAAACGGGTTTTATGTTCTACATCGTGTTTGTATTCTATTTTCGTAGTTGGACGTCGTTATCCTAAACATAGTAATTGAAGAATTTACCATCCTACTTAACGGTTCGATTTACGTGGAATGCTTAACAAATCCAGTGAAATGGCTATATGAAACCGTGGCATGAATATTATTTAAAATTATATACTCACAATACTCTAAATGAATTCTCTTAGAATTCATTTAAAGCTGAAAAAAGGGTTCTCTGAAATAGTGGCTATACTTTCGTCGATTATGTGGAAAGTATGGCCTTTCATATGTGGAAGGAACTGTCGTGAAATATTTGCAGGCTTTTTAAAAAAAATTCGCGAAGATCGCGTTTCTTAATTTCACATACAATCCAGGTGTTAATAATGGAATAATAGCGAGTCTAAGATAAATCATATCTTTGTCAATTATTAATGTCTATTATTGCAAAAATTGGGATAGTTGCTCAAACTTATAGTCTTTCGTATAGAAAAGGATTTATTTGGAAAATTTTACAAGGTATCTAAAAAAAAATTCACAAAAATCACGTTTCTAGCCTTCTGGATTCATACAATCTATTATAACTCTCCAAGAAGGAAACCTCCTCTGGAATATTGAGTATATCTTCGTCAATTGTTAATATATGTTAAAGTAAAAATTCGTATAGATACTTGAAAGTATGGTCTTTTACATAGAAAAGGAACTATTCCGCTAAGTGCATAAGTTTCCTAAAAAAAATTCCCAGAAATCACGTTTCCGGCTCTCAAAATTCACGTTAACCAGGTCCCCGAGATAGAGACCTCTAAAAAATTGTGTATACCTCAATTGTCAATATATTCGAAAGAAAAAATTCGTACAGTTGCCCGAAAGCGCAATCTTTCATATAAAAAATTGTTTATCGTAAAAAGATTGTACAAGAATTTCCAAAAAAAAAAAAAAATTCATAAAGACGATATTTTCCTCTCGGTGACCGAGCGTGATCTAAAAAAAATTGTGCACGGTTAAAAGAGCAAATATCGGGGCACCAGCTTCAGTTTCTCGAACGAGAGCGATTCTATCTGCAGCGTAGTCGAGCGCGTTAAAACGAGGCATTCGAGCTTTCCGTGGTGTTCAAAGGAAACCCTTTAGCAGAGAGCGATAGAGAGTTTAGTGTCCCGGTGTTCGCGCAGATCGCGCGGATCTCGGATCCGTCGATCCAGTGATCCCCCGGACTCACTCTCCTTCTGGTTCGATCAATCGGCAATGGCCGTTTGAAAACCCTGAGTTGGCGTAGCAGCAGTCCACGAGGATCCGTGAACACCTCGTGGCCAAGGATTTGGAGCGAAGCCAGAAAGCGATACCTGGAAATCTGTCGGACAACTCGATTTCGTCGAGAGCACGCCAGAGAAACTTGTTTACCGGTCTGATAATGGTATTCTGTCGGTTGCACCGACGGCCCTCACGTGTTTCTGCGGCGCTGTTAATGGACTTACGACGAATCGCCAGGATTTACACCGGATTACAAACGCATTTACGACTAATCTCTTCGCGTGTGACCAGCCTGTCCCTCTGGTGCCCCCTTTCTTTGCTCACCGTATCCCCCCCCCCCTCATTCTCTCTCTCACATATTTTCTCTGTCTCGTTTTCGCTCCTTCTATGCTTCCCTTATTTTCAATCTTTCTGTTCCTGTCTCCTTCATTTCTTTTCGCTATGTGCTACTCGTTTCGACCTCTTCCGTTCTTTATTTTTCCCCTTTCTAGCTGTTTTAACTTTTAACTCTGCTTCTACACTTCCCTTATATTGACTAGTCAGTCGATCGGAGAGCAATTACTATTTTATAACGTTTTATAGACGTCAGGAAACGTTTATTTCACTGTTCTAAATTGTCTGAAGCAACGAGAATCTAGAAACAATGCGACACCTACCTTCAATGTATTTTTAATACTGAATCAATACATCTGTGCTCCCTCGGTTTAAAGAGTTGGCAATCGACCCAATATATCTGCTCTCCGAGGGGCAAATCAAAATGAAAACCGTACGACAATAATTGCCAGGAAAAAAATGACGTAACCATAGCCGAAGGTGTCCACCGAGAGGATAAACAATTTAATTGCACACGAGACGAAGCTCGCTCGTTCCTGAAGTCCGATTCGGAGTCCCCCGGGTGGAATCGAAGAACGGCGTGGGTCAGCGAAGCGTAATTAATGGGGATAATATCAGGCTCGCGAAAAAGTGATGGAACCCGAGCGTAAGAGCGTGATTCTATAATTGCAGTGTTTCGAGTCTGTTCGCCACCCAACGCGTTCCCAGCAATAGCCCGCAATTATCCCCAATTAAGATTCGTTTCAGACGAGCCGGGGCGCGATGCATCGCCGATGCAACTGGGGGGTTGCTCGTCTCAATTCTCATCCTGCACCGGGCTTTTAGCTTTAAAATCAATCCAAATTTATCGGTCTTACCATCATTTCTTCTTTCATAAATAGATGCAGTTTGAAAGAGTGCAAAGATTGACAGAGAATTTAATGGTCTCGGTATGTAGACAACTTTTGTAAAGATCCGCAATTTATGTTGATAACACCAAATTATATAGGCTGACCAGAAATGTGATTCCTGAGGTGATTTGAAGTAACTTTTTCCTTTGCGAAAATCTTCTCCGAGGCTTTGCTGAGGAGTTATCAACGAAAAACGCGGACCAATCAGAGCGCGTCTACAGCGGACGGGTTCCGGCTCGGCCAATGCCAACTCCACGCTCAGCGCGACCTCTGTCGCCGGGGCGGAACCCGCTCGCTGTAGCTCCGCCCCGATTGGCCTGTGTTTTTCGTTAATAACTCCTTAACGAAGCGGTGTAGAAGATTTTCGCAAAGGAAAAAGTTACTTCAAATCACCTCAGGAATCACCCCCTCCAAGGAAGTAAATTTTTGCGACACTCTATATTCAAATAACGAAGAACTAAATCCAGTTCTCAATTTTCTAAGTCCGCTAACGACACAATTAAAAACGCGAGGCATAATTGTTCCGCGTCGAAGGCAACGATCGCGGCCACGAGGAAGTGAAAGATCGTTTCTCCAGCGAGCAAAAAACATTTGCATTATTACCGGGGCGATTACAGGTTGGCAGCGCGCTCGATTCGATACACCTATCGATCGTGGGCCGGCAACGAAACTTTCACGAGCGGAGAGCCACACGACTCGAACAGCGTTTTCCGCTTAATTTCTTCATCTCGATCGGCGCCCGATAAGACTATCCGCTTCTGGTGCCCGGTTAAATGCAGTTAACCGCTTCCGTAACCGTGCAGGTTGCAGGAATTGCCGGCCGGTTTGCATTATCAACGACTCATTGTACAGGTTCCGAGCGCCGACAGAAAGATCCGCGAACGGGAATATTCAATCGACCCGTTCTACACACGGACACGTTCCACCTGACCGACAGCGACTTCCTCGACAATGTTTACGGTCGAAATTAATTAATCCCTTTGCAACTCAAGTTTTTCTACGAATTTGTTTGCTTAAGCTGCTTCAACAAAAAAATATCCGACGTAAAGATATTCCCAGTAAGCAATTTGCTCTGGATCTGCTACAAATCTGCCGACAAAACTTGTCGACAAATCCGTGCCAATTCCGTGCCAAGTCCATGCCAATTCCGTGCCAAATCCATGCCAAACCTTGCCGTCGCGAAGAGGACAGGCCGGTCGCGCTGACCTTGCTCTAAGAGTAAATATCGACCAGAGTTTGTCGACAAGTTCTGGCGGCAGATTCGTAGCAAACAGGGACCAAATTCTGCTCCCAGCATGGTCTTGCCACCAAAATGACGGACTTTTTGACTATGACCGTACAAGTGCACGGATTAAATGACAAAGATCGACGAAATGACATTGTATTATTTCTCTTTCGAGTGACAAGATGAGTATGATTTGCGACAAACGTAATTTTCTCACAGGAGTCTCCTCGGGGGGCCGATCAATTTCCAGAGTATAGCATATGGTGTATTCGATCGTGGTCTCGTACCACGTCGCACCGAATTATCGTTAATAGCCGGTATAACTCGGACGAAGGTTCTCAACCGAGACTAGTGCGTGGGAGCCGCGCGTGGGCGTCGCATTATGCAAGCAAATTGCCTGATCGCAGAAACTACCGCTTCTGGTGATACAACAAGGCTGGATGGCTTTACCATCGAACAAACGCCGCGACAAAATCGCCGGCTGATCGTTTCGGCACCGTGCCCGAGCCCGAGCCCGAGTCCGAGCCCGAACAATTTATGAACAGTGTCGTTGAACACTTAACACTGGATCTTTATGCAAAAGAAAAATTGTCTACCCGAATTGCAACAAACTGAGGTGAAATAGAAATTAATTTTGTTTCTTAAGATGTTTAATTAGCTGGAAATATTTTTTAAAGTCTTCTAATGTTTTTACTGTTTTGTTTGGTAGTAGTGATGTTTTTAAAATTTCATATTTTAACCACACATTTCTGCTATTTAGAATTCAGGAATTATGAATTAAAAGTTATGATTTTGTGGTTTCACTTTCTCAGATGTTGTTATACCAATTACCACCATAATGAATTTTAAGCATTTATAATAATTCTAAAACTACTATGATAAAATATTTCAGAGCATTTCATAAGATTTTAATCTCCCCCAGATACGTTACAAAGTATAATAAACTAACTACTTTTTTTCCCATTCCAATTGTTCAAGAAGATAAGAAAACGTCTAGTGAAAAAGTTTCTGAATGAAAAAGTTTAATATAATCATAGTATAAATATACATTTTGAATATCAGATTAATCTGAATTAAATTTCGAAAACACGAAAGCAACAGTACAAGAATATATTATATACGCTCGAGGTTTCAACAGGACGATTATTATAAATATTCAATCTGAATATCTCATTAAATTTATTCAGCGCTAATTAAGCAATTACCTACGTCGAGATTCTCTAAAATACCATTTACATTATCTTATATAATGTGTACATAAGTAATGCTATTAGATGGGGAGAGATAAAGATCAGCCGATTGAATTGTTGGGCCGGGATTCGAACCCGGATGCTACATTCGCCGCATGACTACTCACGCTAATTGAGCTAACTACTTTGTTCACGGAGGCCTTTAGACGCAGCTTCTTTATTTTCAGGACTAGCTCTCTATCTTCTAGAGTTACCTAGTTATAATGTACCGAACACGATTACACCGCTTCCTTTCAGGAAACTCGTTTCCTTTTTTAGCTAACATTACTTTCCAGAACAATTTAATTGCAATACACACGTTCGTTCCGTCCCATGGCGTTTTCTTTGAGAAGATACTTATTGGGAATGCAAGAAAATCTTACAAATCTTACAAATCTTACAAATGTTACAGTTTTTAGACAGTATTATATTTTTCGTGCAAATCTTTTTGTTATCTCCAATTGCTTCGATTTTTACAGCCTACTTATATAAAAATATGGAAAATTCAGCCATTTTGTGAAATTTTCCAGCACGAAAAATTACAGCAGGTTCTCCAATATGTGTATTTTTAAGGAAGGTATTTGTAAAAGAAAAACGTCAATTGATTGCTTCAGAAAAAATTCCTAAAAGTCAGGTTTTTGGATAAAACCCCTGTGTGATTTGGCAAAAAAGTGGCTTCTGGCTAACCACGTTTGGAAAAGAAGCTTTTACTCCGCCATTTTGCAAGTTTCTGCAGCGAAAAAATTACTGCAGGTTCTCCAATACACGTACTTTCGAATAAGACATTTGTTGAAAAATAATGTCAATAGGTTTTTTCAGAAAAAATTCCTAAAAATCACGTTTTCGAAGGCTGTCATCCAGTCTTCAGGAAAACCTTGACACTCGGACGGAACAACCGCGTTAATCAGCGAACAATAAACCTTCGCGTCACCACGTGATTTCTCAATAGAATACTGTGTAAATGCCAAACTTCATAAAGCGTTTATTGCAATCCGTGGCCATTAAGAAAGAGGTGATCGGTTCGGGAGAGGTTTTCACAAAGTGTTATCAAAAATAAAAAGATAATTTACGACGACGAGCAAGCGAGGGTCCGATCGGGAGGGGGCCCAAAAAATGTCGCGTTTCTTTGTGCAGGCGGTAAAAGATGGATGGGTTATAAAGTCGAGATTGAATCTCGCGACGAATGGGAGCCGCATTCCGTCCGGACGCCAGCTAGTCAGCTTCCTGGTATATTTCAAAGGATTCGCGGCGCGAGGCGACAATAGAGAAAAAAGCGCACGCACACCTTTTGTGCGTCGTGTCTATTATATAATCCCTGGGTATTCAAACAAACCCGGCCGAGCAAGAGGGAGCCCCGGCACGCCGGAGGAATTGCAAAACACCGATCGTCAGAAAGGGCTCGCCGCGGCGGCTGGTTATATTCCCAGCGCGAGAACACGCATCTCGTTAAGTGGGAACAAGCGGCGCGAAGAGCTACGCGGCGTACCTACAATTCGCCTTACGACCTTCGACGATGAAGCCCTAAACGAGTTAAGAGGGTCCGTGTCTGGCCTAACCGGCCCGCGCAAGAACCTGATTTTTGCCAATTTTTCCGGAGGAAATTTATGGGCCTCCGACGATTACCTTCTTCAAAAGTGCAGGTAGCGCAGAATTTGTTGCAACTTTTTTTCCCTTACAAAATGCTTAGGCGCCCCTAAAAATTGCTATATCATTATTCAAATTACATTTGTTTGGATTTAATGAATTACTAAAAATTTCAGTATTGCACGAGTAAATTCCCCCATTTTCGTAGGTACATGAAAAAAATATATACATAGAAGGAAAATATTTTAGGTCGGAAGAAATGTTTCGTTTTGGAGTTGAAATAACTTCGAGTGCAAAGGGTTAATAAGCCTAGCCTTGTCAGGGACGAGAATCATTTCCATGATAAATCTTATGACACAAACAGCATCCTTTAACTCTCGGACTAGTTTTCCTTCGATATAAGGCGATGGCTGGGGACCGGCTTTCGCCGTATTTCGGAAGAAGAGGGAATAGCGATTTTCTTATTTCTTATTTCTTTTTTAAAGAGTCGTTTTATATCGGAATAAAATTGCGTTTGAGTTTATCCCCACCGCGACGGGTCACGTTAATTCCCAAATTGTCAAAGTACTCGCTATCTCTGTATCACTTTCAAATTGCAGATATTCTACGGGATGCACTTTCCATCGACGGGACAATAAAGAGTCGCGTCTCGTGCACCGGTCGCGTCATTTATCGTGGATTTCTATTTTCTATACCGGCGAATACCGGTTACCGTCTGAAACAATTCGTTCTCTCCTCTTTCTTTCCGGCGGGATCAACAATGTTACACCCGCTCGAACATAGATGTCTATCGCTTTATGGTTCGGACGGGGCCTCGATGAAAGGTGAATTACTTTGACTCTTTGATCTTTATTGCTACAAGTATCGCTTGTGCGTCAGATTTCACCTTTGTGAATTAGAAAGCGGTCGAGAGGTATCAACGCGCCGCGCGGTGCCATACTTTGATTCACTTCAACGCTCCGCTGCCGGAAATTCATGCGCGCCAATCAATAACGTGACACAGTCCTCGATCGCAGTCATTTTGTTTCCTCATTCCACCGGCAATTAGCAACACCTGAAATTGGAAATACTCGACACTGCAATCGAACATTCTTTTATTTCCTAAATGGGTACGACGCGAGCGCAATATTTAATAACAAATTAAATGTCGCACGTCAAGCTATATTCGACGCTAAACAATTTTAATTCCTTCCCGAGCAGAAGTTACTTTTTAGGAGTTACCGGAATTCAGGAAAAAAACATAGGACACCCCACTAAAAAAACTGAAGGCCCCCCCAAATAAAGGAGCAAAGTAACAAAACACAGATTGCAGCACTGTCCCCCGTGGCAACCGATGTTAGTTTGCAAAATTGGTTGGTAGAAAAAACAACTGGTGAGGTAATGGAGCTGGTCGTGTTGCGAGACTTGGTCTGTACATATTCGATTCTAAACGCAACATAGTAACAGCGACGTTTCGCGGCAGCGTTAAAGGGTTAAGCTCCCCGGCACGCTATTAATAGTCTTCCGGTAGGCAGAGCGTTAAAATATGAATGGACAATCGATCATGGTGCCTCGTTGATAAAAATAGAATGGCAATTAAAGGGTTGTTGAAAGCGTGAAAGAATATAGGGGTCCTCGGGC
>CM052124.1:3177885-3194832 GCA_028454245.1 Halictus quadricinctus
ATTTATTTAACTAGTGATCATAACGTCGCTACGGTGTAAATAAATATGATTAAAATTCTATCGAGTTTGGTCTCCTTTCAAAAAAAAAATCTTTCTTTCTCTTTCAGAAAAATCTCGCAAAGTGTCGTACAAATAGATGTAAAAACAAAGAAATTACATTGTCATTTTTCCGATGATCACTCTCGGAATAGTAGAAGCGAATTTTGACCGCTGTCGGCGGCGAAGGTCGTTCACTAGGTCTAAGTTATGTTTACATCGCTCACTTTTTTTTTTATTTAATGCAATTAGAATCTCCAAGTAGAGATTATTTTGCCATACATTATTTTCCTATACATTACACATTATTATAAACTATACAATTTTCTCAGATATTTAGCTCACAGGCATTCAGAAACGAGTAGGTTATTTTACATACTTCAACCGTAGGTCTGGATAAGAGAACATTGCATGAGAGCACATCGCTCACTTCTGGAGCAGTAGAAGCGATATCGCATGAGTTGACGAAGAGCTGGACTTTCTCTTGTAACATTTCAAGAATTTTCTGTGTTTGGTTTGAAAATCGTAGAAAATTTCGAATATCGACACCGAGGGTGAAATAGATATTTTTTGCGAATTATGAAATCCCTTCGCAACCCTTGGGGTGGCTGTCGATCAGCCGGGGTAAACGAAGCCGCAGCTTCTCCTGCCTGGAAATTTATTTTGTCCCGGCAGCGAGACCAGACGAAAGAACGCCGAACCTTCTGCCACCCTCTACCTTTCAACCCCTTTTTCCATCCCGAACGGCAGGTCACGGCAAAGTGGAAAATCTCTTTTGTAAGCCGGAGCATGTTTCCGCTTCTCCCGCTCGTTTATTTTAATATTTGAACGGGCCCGAACAGCTTCAGCAACGGGGAAAAGCGTTGAAAGCGACGCTAAAAGCGACGCTTTCAACGTCGCGGAGCGTAGCGAGCGTGTACACTACACCGTTTCCCGTTGCTCGAGAGTATCGTTGTATCGCTAATCAAACGCTCGCCGATTCGATTATATCGTCTCATCCACGTCGGCGTGTTTCATACTCTGCCTCGGAGCCGCCAGTATTTGCCTCCGGGAGCTAAGGGGCCGACAATTCGAACGCTTTTTCCAAAAAGTTATTCTTTTCTTATGGTTCTTCAGGCTTAACTTCACCTTGGCAACCCGGAAATTTCTAACTTTTCACGCATAACTTTCGATCCAGTGAAATTCCTCGCCTCAAAATCTTGATTTTTGGTCTTTTCTCCTCAAGATGTACAGTATTATGTAATAAAAAGTTAAAAATTTCTGGGTTGCCAAGCTGAAGTTCAGTCCCGATTTGTTTTACTTTTCTGTCAATGAACGAAAAATTCGTCTGTTCGAAATGTATTTTACGAAGCACTCCAGAACCACACAGAACTGAAATCGTCAAAGTCAAAAATGTACTTTGAATAAAAATTCGGACTATAATAATTCAGAAGCGATTATGACGCATAGTAGCACCGCCCGAGGCAAACTACGAGTGACACGTCAGACACGACTCTGCCATACAAAAGCGCACGATGATTAAATCACTCGGACACTTGATTCAGAGGGCACACCGACGTACACGCACACCGTTCGCACACACGTCTCCGGAATGATCGTCTCCCTGGCCGGGCAAGGTGTGCGCACGCGCGCGTGTGCGACATCGGCACGTGTAATTCACAATTCATGGAAAAACAGGGCCGTGGGGATGGAAAGCTCCCTCGATCGGTCTTTCCCGCCGGTATAGCGCTGCCGGTATAGTGACCGGTGGGAAAAAGCGCGTTCCAACCGCAAAATCGATTCCACGTGACAGACCAAATGTCGCGTTTCTTTCCGTGGCTGTTCGGCCGCGTCGCATCAAGGGGTTGAAAAAGTGGTCAAAGGGTAACGAGATTTTCTGCGTTCGTTATCAAACTGGAAACGGTCTCGCCAGCCATTTCTCCACTAATCACCGGCAATTCTACACCGTTCACATCTTTGCGCTTGATAATACTCCCTCGAAACAATGCTTGTAATCGTTGCACAAACCTCCGTCAAGATCATTCACCCCCCGAGCACCATGATCGACCTTCTGCAAACGGGTTTGTCCTCGAAATCATTTTTACTTCTTCTTTCTACCCGATTTCATTGATCAGTATTTTTAACATGGACAAAAAAGGTTTTCTTTAATCAGGAAATAATTTATATTTTATTGGGACGATCGTACTAGGAAATAATTTCATTTCTTTTATAGTTAAGAAGGACAGGATAGAAATTCTATTAAAAAATTTGGGTAGCCACGTCTTCAATAAACAGAGAATTTTTATTTTATTCTGTGATCATCCTGGGGAAAAATTAATTTTTGTTTTCTTTGATAATTAAGGGGCAAAGAATTACAATTCCCTTTTTAAATTGAATTGAAATTAAAGGGATTAAAATTGTTTAGATTGTTAAAACTTGGGGCCGGTTCAGACTGAAATGTTCGGTAACGCTCTTTTAAAAATTTCCCAGGAATTGTCGTATAAATAGATTTGTGGTGGAACTGTAGGCTTGTAAAAGAGTACGCGGAAAGTTTTGCTGGATAACGCACGCGGAAAGAATGTCTCGATCGCTGGGCAACACGTGCTGGTTCTATTTTAAAAGCCGATCGCCGCGTCGATCCCAGCGTTTTGCGTCATTTTATATTTGAATTAACGATTCGTAGAACGATGCAGTCCCGTAAACTGGTTTCCACGGAACGTCAACACGTTCGAACGATTCGATGATATTTCCGTTTTCCCTCTTACTCAAACAACCTTTCGGAGGATAAGTAAATCTGCCTCTTTGATGTGCAATTCGCATGCGAACACGCCGAGCGGCCGGAACATTTTTGTTTGTTTGTAACACAATGTGCGTATCTATCCTGGCGGATAACTCTCCGCGACATAAACAGACCGCGGAGTGGATAATTTATTTGTAGGCAGCCTGAAAGACGAACGAACTCCAAACAATTACTTTGAGTTCTATAATTTTTACTTTAAATATAAAGATTTCAATATGACCATTATTATTTGCCTTAAAAGAAATTAAAAATAATTTCTTTTTCGTAAACTATTTTATAGACAAACTGGAGAAACATCTCCTCTGTCGGTGAAAAAATTTCTCGTCACAGAAACACAGTGAATATAAATGCATTTCATTCTAAAATTCAAGTTAATATGAAACTGATCGTGAGAAAATTCTAAAGACCTCGCAAACGGATCTTAAATGAAAATAATGTACACGTAGAATTTACACATAATTAAGAAATGTAATTTAAGATGTATCTTCAGTAAACCGTGTGCAGCTGTACGAGCCTCGCTTACAGGTTCAACAGGCTTAAATAAATCTACTTAATTAAGAAAAAGCTACTTCGCGGGTAGCGAAAGAGATGTTCTAAAGAAATTAAGAGGCGAGGCTAATTACAAAAGCGAGGATAAAACCGGCTCATTAGCGCTTTGAAAAAAGGAGTCCAACATCCATTCAGCCCGGGCAACGCTCATTGTCTATGAAACTGTAAAGGCCACGCCGCTGTCGCAAAAATGCACACCGTCGGAAACACCGGGCGGTGCACGTTGCAACGCGCGGTGCATATTCCGCTCGGATAACGAATCGCGTCTCATTTGTGAAACGGATCGTCATCGGGGCCCCGGGGATAATAATATTAAAATATCACGTGTACCCAGTCCCGGTTAACGATAGAGTCATATTTAACGTTTCTTCTCTTTTGTGTTGCAGGTACGTTCAACGCATTTCTCAGCGGCTCGGAGCTCGGCGATCGTGCTATTCTCACTGCGATCACGTATGTATCTTTGCACACGTGTGCAGCGTGTCGATATTAATAATGAATGAAGCGCTGTTGCATATACAGTTCGTCTCGTTCGTTCGAAATTCGCGCATGATTTTACCCTTCCCCTCGCCCCCTCCGTTGGTCGGCTGTTGCCGCCGTCATAGCCGCCGATCCTTCTCTCCCGTTCGCGATTATTATGTGCATATTTCATTCGTTCAACCATGCCATGGAAAAGTATCGTTCCCATGCCCGGGATAACGCAATTACGACCATTGATACGATTTCCCGGTCCCGCCAGAACCTTCTTCTTCCAGCAAATACGTCCGGACACGGATTATGCAAAATTCACGATTTTTCCACCGTTTTCGCGACACGGTTCACCATTCTCCACGATCGAGTTACCATCGACGTTTCTTTCGATAACGAGAACATATTTTTTTTTGTTCTCGGTTGACCGGGTTGTCCGATTTAAATGACAATTAACCGTTACGTCAACCCACGCTGTTACACGCGCTGCCCAAGCGACAAATACAGTCAATATATTTTGAGAGAAAATCGAAATTGTCTGGGTACTTTGGAAATTTAAGTTGTTTTTAGTAGATAATTCGAAGTGATAGAAATTTTTCACAAAACTGATTTAATACAAGATTTCGAGTATTTTGGGATTTAATAGGAAGAACCACTTTATTACCGAGTAATAGTACTTTTAATAAAATTGCTCAAATAATAGATGGTCCTGTAGAATTTTTAATCGTGTCACTCAGAAAATAGATGATTTAAAACATTCTCAGAAACTGATAGTACTTTTAATCAAATTGCCCAGAGTATGGATTTTTAGTATATAGTGGTATATTTTGAATCGTGTCGCTCAACATTTTTGGAACTCTCGCATAGAGCTGTTTCTTAGAGAAAAGAGAAATGTCTAGGGATCAATTTGCGTGCAGGCCTCTCAGGTGAACAGCGACCCCTTATTTTCGCAGAATTCGATTCCCTTATCAGTTTTATCCGGTTACGCGACGCAGAAAATCAAGATGAAACGAAAACTGAGGAAAGGGAAGTCGCTACGCGATGATTTAAAACGATAGGGGGGAGGTTCAGAGAGAGAGATTGAGAGGGGGAGAGAGAGAGAGAGGGAAGGAGATTATAAGTGTCTCGTTCCATTCACCACTCTCTCCTCCAGCTTTATCCAAAGAGGTTTTTACGCTCGACTCGAGCCCTGCTCCGGGCAATATCCATAACAGAATCCGTCGATCCTTCTTGTCTGCTCATTTTCGCAGAGACCCGTTAAATAAATCGGCCGTGAAAGAAAGAAGCAGTTTAGCTTAAATTCGAGGCAAATTGCCGGAAAAAAACTGCACCCCTGTCGACGCCTTTACATTAAATATCGCTTAGAAGAACTTTGCGCGGTTTCCCTTCCAAGTTCCAGCGAGCATCTTTCGCGTTCAGTAGCTCTCAGGCCAGAAGACAGGGAAGAAGGCTGTCAGCAGTCTTCAGGTATTAAGATCGATCCTCAGGAAGAGAAGAAATACTCTTCAACACTAACACTTGGTACCTGCTACAATCACCTGCACACGAAACGGCCCTTACCATGCTACATTTTGGTTCTATTCTGTTATATTTTGTACAAGTTTTACATTGTAATTTATTTGGTAAGAAATAAAGGATATTGGTTGCAACAGTTAATGTGTGCTACTTGACCCATCCTGGACATGAACATTTAATTTTAGAATTAAATTGATGTCTTCGAAAATTTCGGGATCAGCAAAATGGTTGAAATTAGAGAAAATTAAGTGTTGTATCAGGAGAATATGATAGTAAAAGAGGTGCCACCTCTTTTGCTGTCATGTTCGCCTAGTAGAAATCCGAAGCAAAAAATTTTCGAAAATCCCGAAAATTGAACTTTGTATTAGGAGAACATGATATCGAAGGGGGGTGGCACGAAATTCAGTAGTACAAGTCAACGACAAGTCAGACCGTCGAAATTTTCCGAGATTTTTCCACATTTTTCGAAAAATCGGAATTTTTATTAGGAGAATACGATATCGAAGGAGGTGGCACGAAATTCAGAAGTACAAGTCAACGACAAGTCAGACCGTCGAAATTTTCTGAGATTTTTCCAAATTTTTCGAAAAATCGGAATTTATATTAGGAGAATATGATGTCGAAGGAGGTGGCACGAAATTCAGTAGTACAAGTCAACGACAAGTCTAATACTCAAGTTTCTGCAACGTTGACTGCCAAAAACTGATGAAGTTCTCGTGAAAAGGCGACGATATAGATTTCCAGAGCGAAGGTTCGCATTTTCCGTGGAGGGTTTCATCGGCAAACGTATCGCCGCGCACATTTGTTTGTTTTTCCCTGCGCGGACACGTAGCCGGCAAACATCTAAATTGTCTAAGTAAACGTCCGGAACAAAAACTGGCTTGTTCTCCGCGGGTATTATCCGGGGGATGATCAAAGCACGCGTCCGGCTTCCTCCCGGAGCCCTTTTCGGAATGGTTTTATCTCGTCGGTCTGTCGCTGGAATCGGGCAACCAGCAGCAGCAGCCTTGATCCGTATTTGTCCTGGCTGTTCCTTTACGTGGTAGTGGCTTCCACCAGTCAGCCGGAGGTGGTAATGCACCTCGGTGGTGGCTCGAGGGTGGCCGTTCCGTCGATCTTCTCCAGGGGGGTGATAGTGGACGGCTGGCAAAGCTTTTACGAGGGCGTCTCTGTTTTTCTGTTTACGCGGAACGAGAACCGCTCGAAGGAGCCGAGGGTCGCGCTGGATACACCCTCCGTATCTGCTGCGGTAAATACCGAGCTTATCTAGCCTCTTCCGAGGACGTTTCTGTTGTTCGCTGCCGTTGATCAGCCACGCGAGACTCCCCTTTCGACGCTGACAGCATCCTCGCTCAGTTGTGCACACAATCCTCCACAACTTTTGCGCGTCTTTTCCCAAACATAAGTTCGTCGGTTTTGGCGCCGATGATTGTCATCCTTCGTGTGAATTGACTGGGTCAGTGTGCGAGTTACTAGGATATCTATATTGCGCAGATAACATAGTGTATTATATAGCGCAGATAGAGGGTCAACCAATTAGTAGAAAACATTTAACGACGAGAAAGAGCTATTCAAATGGTACTCTTCATCAAATCGATCAGTTTTCGCAGTTAACAACAAAGGATTTTCTTCAAAATGCAGTACAACCTAGTACATGCATAATTAGGGGTAGTTTAAGTCATGATTTTACTGATCTCGAATTTATTTAGACAATACAGATTTTAAAATTTTTGCTGATTTCCGTGAAAGTTTTTATTAGAACCATTTCGCGTCAAATCGATCAGTTCTTGCAGTTAACAACAAAGGATTTTGTTCCAAATGCAGTATAACGTAGTACACACATAATTAGGGATAGTTTAAGTCATGATTTTGTTGATCTCGAATTTGTTTATAAAATATGAACCATTGAATCTTTCAATTTTCGCCCCCCTGCACGAAAACGTGCCTACACATTTTTATCTCGAGAACTATTTGCCAGACCGAGTTAAACTTTTTTGTTATTTTAATACCGAAGATGTGGCCCGTAATAATTTTATTGTTAATCTACAAAATTATTGTTTCTGGGTTATGAGAAATAAAATCAGAAAGCTTTTGTGGTATTTGTAACATACTGAAACTCACCCTCGATGGCAGCCACCGTCCAAATATGATCCAGCACGATCAAGCGATCGACGGATTCGGCTCTCGAGTGAAATTCCTCCGTCTCTGGATCACAGGTGTCGCCTGAGCGTGTATAGGTAGCCGGTCGAAACGTGGCGGTATGAAAAAAGTTCGCGATGATGTAAGGTGGTCTTCTGGGGGGGTGGAGGTGGGGAGTCCTGATAGAACGTTAAGTGCATTTGGCCAGGTTCCAACCGAACGACGACTTGCACGGCTTTCCTGGGCGTGAAATCACCGTGGCATACACCCTCCCCTTCCCGCCCCCGGACCCCACCCACCTGTCTCCTTTCTTTCCTCGATCCCTCCGGCACGTCTGTCACGATCCTGCCGCCGCGTCCAATCCCTTCGAACTTTTCTCGAAACCTTTTTCAACAGTGTCTCGTCTACTTGAATTCCTCGTGGCGATATTCCCTGTCGCGGCCCCGAGGGTGGCTCACCCTTCTCCGAGATGATCAAGGGATTCCCCGTGAAATTGTGTATCGGGGAAAAAACGAATCGATGCCTCGGATCCACGAAGCCTCCCTTCTCTGCAAACAGTGTGATCCTTGAACAGGACCTCGTATTCCGTGTGTAGAAACACGTTTGAGGATTGAGGGTTGATTTTGTAGATCTTTTTCTGCTGTCGTCAGTTCTTAAATAATAGAGCACCTTCTGATGCCTTTCTGGACGGTTTTCGAGACAATTTATTTGTTCAGCAAACCCTTGTTTTATTGTTGAAAGCTGTGAAATAAGGTTGGACGTGTAATAAAAATTTCGATTGACAAGGGAAATAGAATGTACAGAATACAGGACGTGTACGCGCGTCTCCAGAAACGTCTGGTGATTACCTCCTGATTTTTCCGGGTCGCGGGACGTGCTCAATTTCCTCGGTGAGCACGAGGACGCAAATTGGGGATCTTTGAACGAACCTTGTTCACCGAGGCGCGTTCGTACCAACGCTCATTCATCAACGTGTCTTATCCCGCGACTTCTTTCATGTGTCTCCGTGACGAGGTCGTCTAACGAATCGTCCGTCAGGGCTCCTCCGTCGGGGGACACTGTGGCAACGTCAAAGCCGCTTCCCGTTCGTTTGCTTTGAATCATCGCGAGTCTCGTTGGCAGTCGTGCCTGGTCGGTAGTCTGCGGAAACACCCGTGCGCTGTGCTCCGGATCAAAAGAATTTTGGGCACATTTCACCGAAAAGTCCGCTTCTTCAAAACTGTGTCGATTGCACCGAAAAATAAAGAACACCTAATATTCTTTCTGGATAATCTCTAATTCTCACCTCGAATATTCCAAATAAAAAAAGTACTGTAATAATATACAAATGAATTAGACATTAATTTCATTAAGAAACGAAAAACAATTGAGGCTAGAAAGAAGAGAACCTTCAGGTCTAGTAGAGTATTACTTACCCTCGGATAAGTGGCGAGTTCGGAGAACCAAGAAGAAAATGTTCCAAACGAAAAGGTGCCGACTGCAATGTAGACAATATTCATTAGTATTCGAATTAAATATTAATTTTATGAAGCAACAGAAAACCATCGAATTAATTCAGAGATCCAAAGTACTGTGAGCTTAAGCTAGCTCCAGATAAGTGTCGAGTCCTGAGAACCGAGAAGAAAATGCTCTAAACATAGATATACACCGTAAAGTAAATACTCGAATGAATTAAACATTAATAAATCGTCTGTAAAAAGAATATTGCCTTCAGACCTGCCACGGTATTTTGAGCTCGAGTTAGCCGCAGATAAATGTCGCGTTTCAGGGCGCCAAAGAGAGAATGTCCGAAATAAAAAGCTACAAATAGCGATGGAGACGAAGGGGACAGTTATCCGTGCCCCTGTTTTCCTCCGAGGTTCCGGCAGCAGTATAGCACGTTTGGTCAGAGTATACCGAGCAGAAGGGTCGAGCATTGTAAGAAGAATTCGTGTGACGGAACGCGAAGGTGCGCCGCGAAGGGATGCGAAAAAGCTTGCCGAGACACATTAGTCTCGGCGGGGGTCAACGAGTGAAAATAAATGGGCCATTACTTCGCCGAGAGAAAGAGCAAAGAAGGGGATGGTGGTGGTGGTTGGTTGGCGGCTATAATACAATGTCCTCTGTGTCTGTGTGTGTGTGTGTGTGTGTGTACATATCGCCGGTCGCTTTCGTTCCTGTTGGAATTTCACGGAGCAACGATATATACGAGCCCCGGGCCCCGGAGAGAATAATAGAACGTAAATACTGCGATGAAACGATAGAACCTGTTACGCCGTTATTATCGGCCCTCACGGGTTCCTTGTTCCGGCTGGCAAGGGCAACCCGATCGATGACCATTCCTTCTGCCCCTTTCCATTTTCGTCGTACCGGCCGGATCCCACCCACCATTCGAACGATTCAATTGGGAAATACGTGACTCATTGTTTGATCATTTTCTTAGTTCTCCACAGCCCCGCCGAGACCGAGTCTTTGCACTTAGGAAATGATACCGTATTCCAACCCCCCTAATCTACTGATGCCTCGAAACGACAGTGATCGATGATCCCTTATTGGTTTTCAAATGTTTGCTCAGTGGGGGCTACCGACTGGTGATTGTTTTCTGATTATTTTGTAATTCCCGTGAATTTCTCTGTATATGTCGTCGAGGCCTGCATGATAATCGTCGCGGAGTTGTCCCCACTACCGCCGACGCCGAGGAGTGTAAACACGAAACGGCTCTATGTCTCCTGAACAATACACGACGCTGTGTTGTTGACATATATCGAGAAGTATATCCCCTCGTAGTGGGGTCAATTCCGCTGGAAACATGCTGGAAAGTGTTGTTGACATATATCGAGAATTTACTGTACTGACGTGTCTTTAAATTATTTTTGATTTTATTTTAGGATTAATTCTATTTTGTTTTCTTATCTCATTTGTTAGATTATTGTTGGTGTATCAGGAGTGAGGAAGAAGTAATTGAGACCGTAGATTATTTTACGTTATTTTTACGAAGTCCTCGGATTCCCCGAAAAGACCCAGCCGCGGACAGGTTTAACCGAGCGTCGGCTAAAAATCGACGAGCTTGTCGTTTCGTCTTTCCAGTGGCAGTGAAATTAATCGGCGAGGCTGTCTGACGCGTGCCCGGAATCACTTTCGCGATTCTTTTTGTCCCGGGAACCAGTCCCGATCGGAATCGCAGCGCTCGCCACGGGGATCCTTTCGAATTCTGGTTCCGATCCGACGGAGGACAAAAGTCCTTCGCGATCGTTCTCTCTCTCTCTCTCTCTCTCTCTCTCTCCCCTCCCTCGGATTCTGCCGAGTGTTTAGGATCGGCCGACTCGGATTCCTGCGATTCCCCTGAATCGTGAGCAAGCAGAATCGGACATCACAATAGAACGATCGGGAGAAAACCGTATGGGGCTGTGGGTCGTTTATGGGACTCGCGTCTAAAGATGGATATTCGACGCTGCACCTCGCTGAGTTCCTAACAACTCAATCGTTATGCAGTTCATTTTTACACACGCATAACTTTCGAACTGTTGATCTCCTGGGATTGAAACTTGGATTTTCGGTACTTTCTCGGCAAAATCTGCAGAATTACCGTAAGAAAGCTTGAAAATTTCTGGTTTCCTGAAGTAAAGTTTAGCACTTTCTTTTGTTTCAAGCTGTAGCTGCTCATTTTCGTCATAAACGCATAAAACTCTTTAGTGTTCAAATACTTTCTGGATTACGTACCACAGTAAGTTTCTCGCGCAATCTCCCGAAAGCTCGAAGATAAAAAAAAAATACTTTTTAATAACCGGGGGGTGGACGGACGCGTTTCGAGTCGACCGCGAATCCGAAATTCATCTGCTAAGTTGCTCTGGTTCGTAGGTTATTGAACGATTTATTTTCAGATTGAATTGATGATTGGATTCGAAATTGAACAAATTGTCGGGGGACGCAATTAAGGGAATCGATGCTGCCGGAGTAATTAATTAGACAGGCAATTCATCGGCGGTAGATTTCCCGGGGTAAAAAAAAAGAAAAGAAAATTCGATCCTCGACGGACGGGGCCTCGGTGAATTAAAATACTTCAGGGGGAGAAAGAGAGAGAGAGTGAGGAAGAGAGGAGTTGGTTCCGGCTGCCCGAGGTTCGGAGTTATTTATTACCGTCAATTACATAAACGTTCCTGCGCGAAGATAGCCGAGAATCTTTTTATATCGGTGAATGGCGGCCCGTCCTTTTAATAACGACGCCGTGTATCGGCGCGTGATTGACGTCTCGCCGATGCGATGCCTTGAATGAAAAGCGAGGAAAATCGTGGGGGGAAAAGAGCCGCGCACCTCGGCTACAGACCACGCGTTTACTTCCGACAAGCATTCATTAACACCTTGCAACGCGCGCCGCATTAACGTCCGCGGAAAACAAGACCGCGCCTACGTGTGTTTGCTATACATTTTTCAAACGCCGCCGAACCGGTGGATCGAAAGTTCCAACACACTGGTTTCGTCGTTTTGCAATTATTCAGAATTCTACGCTCTGAAACTTCATTTCCTCGGTTTCGAGAAATTCATTCACCGCCGTGCGCGCACTGCTCCTAAATATTGTACAGTTTCTAATTTCTCTCCGACCATTGGGTTGGAACGAAAGTTCGTAGCATTTTTAAATTCAAATTCAAATTTTAATTAAATTCGACACAAATCGCAATTTTTACTCAGCTTTATAGGAGGGTTTATTAGTATAGCCCTTATTTTCAAAATTCTAATTTTTCTTGCGCTCACGTCAAGATTGTCCCAATTAATGAAAAAAAAAAAAAAAATCTGTGCAGAGTTTCAGCTGACAAATCAACGAAATCGTTTCCGTCGAATATTTCCTAAATTATTTCGAAAACCGTTTGTTCTACGAAAAAAAGTAATACTACATGAAAGTCGCAACCTGTCCGGATCCACAAGTTTTGTTTAACATATTTTTCGATCCAGTCAATATTTCCGAAGATATATTTATAATGACCCTTAAGAGCTCACAAATCTTTTTTTCTGTTATCCTGTTATCGCGCGGATTGCACAGATTTTTATTTATTAATTCGAACAATCCTGGGTGGATGATAAATTGACCGGCTACCTGTTGTAATAAATTGATTCTGCCATTTCCCAGGACATTTTCCCGGTCTCGCTAATAGAATAAGAAAGCCGGACACTTAACTGCGGCGAGTTTAGTATTAAAGCAGCCGAGCAGCATTTATCCGGGCGCATTCGAAGGCAGTTTCTGGTACAGCGGAAATTAAGAAACTTGAAGAGGCCCGGCGCATTGTCCGAGTCGTAAAATGAAAGAAAAGTTTCTTGTCTGGGAGTTTCGGGGAAGGGGGGGGGGGGGGGGGGGGGTGAGAAGAAATTCAGGCGTCGCGGCGTCGGCGTCGCTGCCTTAATTACGTTAGTCACATTATGCGACGTTTCTCCCTTGTTTCTGCGTCGTCGCCATGAGATCCCCGGTAAACGACGCCAGGCGTCGATGTCGGTATTGCGCCAGCTCAGCGTCGTCGTCTCGCTGCCACTATGCGAGAACGTCGGATCGACCTGTCGTCGCTGATCCCATCCCCACCCCTCTCCTCCTATGCACCTATTGCAACGTACACTCCTGTGTGTGCAGCTTTCGAGCCGTTCGCGTTTCTTCCCTTTGTTCGGCGAGGCGTTAATTTTCAATCGGCCGGGTGCAGCATTAATTTTAAAGCGCGCGACGCTTTCGCACGCGACGTTTTTTTATTTACCGACGAATCGACATTTAACACTCCACCTATGCGTGATGTACAACGCATTATAAACATTTCAATTTTCCTAAGCAATATTTAAAGGGAGCGAGATGTCTTTGTCGAGTCAGGGGAATTGACTCGAATCGAGGGGAAAAATTGACGCCCCTCCCACTCCCACTACCGGATCAGTCACGTGACACCGACGCGACGGAGACGGAGCGCGTCACGTGACCGGGCCGCGGCGGAGGGGGAACAGCGGAAGGGGAAGGTAGAGTGGGGATGCGTTCTTAAGGGGGCCGGCATGGTTTGAAATCCATATACGTATGCAAGGGTCAAAATCTAGACAAACTGCCGCTTCAATATCGCAATGAGTAGTTTAGAAGTGGTCAATTGTGTTTCCTAAAAGTCCAATCTACGTCTGTATAGAGCCCAAATTGCGAATTTCTACCTCATCGTGGAGTAATTTGTAATATTCGGCAGAAAATTCAAATTCTGAAGCAAGTCTGACGTCACAAGATGGCTCAACAAGAGAGATTCTCTTAATTTCGAGAGATTTAGTGTTCGTATCGAAAAAAAGGCTCCATACAGACGTAGCAAAGACATGTACAAACACGGTGGTATACATTTTTAATTGATTACTTACTTATTTAAGACGTAAAATGTCTAGAAAAAAAGCCACAGCGTAACATAGCGTGATAGTCAAGGCCAAATGCCTGCCGGCCCCCTTAATCTGGCGACACTGCTGTCACGGTGCTTCTAGTTTAAGATATCAAGCTGAAATGTTCTGCAGATACTATTCAAACGCACATATTCAACATAAAATTATTTTATAAATAAAAAAAATTGCTTACCAATCGCTGAAAAGTGTTCGGTAACTCTCTAGTTTCAAGCTCCCCGCACAGCTGCATAGGACCGCATACAAGCTCGACGAGGCACCTGCGCCTTAATCATCTCCTCGATCATCGGATCCGTCGTCGTTCGTTATAATCGCGGACCCGTCGAAATTTCGATACAGTCTCGAAGTCTCGATACAGTCGAGAATCGAGAATCAGTCGTCGCGTCGTTTCCCCCAGCGGTTTTTATCGGGCACGGGGTGTCGCTATTGATTTTTTCCCGTCGGTTTCACACGGACAGGACAAACACCGTGTGCGCCCCGGATGTATCTCGGCTGATCGGGGGCACGGAGACCTTATCTTGTCCCGGGTCTTGATCTCTTTTTATCAGAGCGCGGCCACGAAGAACGACGTTCGACACGGGGAACCTAAGGGCCCGGGTTAGGGGACGGTTCGCCGAAGGGCGGAGGAGGAAAAAAAGAGGAGGAGGACCGGCTTGCATGTAAGTAGGTAACGCTCCGTGCATGCCAATCGTAGGTCGTATATCTCGCGGTACTTAGGCTTGATCGTATCTCGGACGACAGAGGGCGCGCTTGTTCAGCTGCGCCGCGTTGGGCGAAGGACTCCGCTCGCAGCCTTGGAGCAGAATGCTTGGGATCTATGGTCGCGGGGTATCATATCGTCGGGATACAAATTGCGCCTTCAGTTCGCGATGATCAACTACCGGGCCCGACCTGTAATCCCAATGTTTCGGTGGGGATTCCAGCTTCCATTCAACAGGCTGACCGGAGATCCGCTCGGTTAGCCTCCTTTGAAACGTTCACTCCGATAGCGTAGGGAATATCTGCGAGGAATCGAATTCTTCGACAGTTTGTGTCATTGTTTGAGAAAATTTGGTGGTTGATGGAATTCTATGGTCATTTGTAGTTTCTTTGGTTTCTGTAGAAGGGATAACTTTTGAACCAGTGAATTCCTCGCCTTAAAATTTCGATTTCCGGCATGCTATTCTCGACATGTACAGGATTATATGATGAAAAGCTAAAAATTTCTGGGTTGCCGAGGTGAAGTTTAGCCCGGATTGTAAACCATGCATCTTAAGAAGGGTTTACAAGTAGAAAGCGACTACAGATACTACGATGTTACCTTTGTAAAATCATATAGAGATAGAAAGTTCACGAATTTTTGAGTTTTCGCGTTGGAGAAACTGTAGAAAAATCAGATTGTTATGTACGGTGAACCGAAACCGAGGAACGACCAAAAAACTTACCGGTTAAGTGGCCCGGCGCGAAACGAGCAAGACCACAGGCTTGCGGGCGAGGGGACGGAATCATACCAGATTGTAGTGGGCTTTAATTAACGATTATAGACCGTCGTTGGGTCATAACTCAAAGCACGGACCGATGAGTGTCCAGCAGCATCGTTTACCCCTTTCCATGGTCAACCGTGCGGTCACTTTAGCTTCCCCATGAACGTCCTTTTCCTTGCGGCTGCCGTTTGTTCTTCCGCGATGGTTTTCATGCTGCGGTCACATCTGCAACAAAATGTTGATCACTACAACACAGTAACCCTTTCAGTCCAAAAATAATCTATTGAAATAATTGAATTTCATGATTTCCAACTACAGTGAATTCTCGATGTATGTCAGCAACACGGGTCCTGCTAGCGTCTTGTATCGTCCATGAGACATACCCCTAACCGTGTTATGTCCGAGGCGTCCGAGGCCTTTCGAGCTTCTAGACCACGAGATATACCCCGCGGTAGTGGGGATAATTCCGCGACGTTTATCATCCAGGCCTTGGCGACATATATAGAGAAATATGCGACTTGTCATGTAACTGATGCGGACAATTTTTATTTCCGCAGTCTAATTATCATTAGGAGTTTAAAATCTCACCAATTGCAGTTCGAATTAAATTTTTATGAAGTTTTTATTTCGAAAAGAGAATTTTTTGTGGTCAGTCGTTTTATCAGTAGGAAGATTGTAGAATTGACCAGTGCGCGGCGGTTTCATTCGTTCGGCGACCATAAACGCGAGGTTCGGGCCGGGTCGGGCCGGGCCGGCGCTGATAAATTAACCGAGAATCCGAAAGATTAAAAATGAATTTATTATGGTGGAAATTCAAAATGGATGGAACAAGACCGGCAGAGAGAGGACGGCCCTTTTCTCTCTCGGGTGGGTGGGCACGTACGCGTGATCATTTTTGTTCGCCGCGGACGGAGATTTATCGCGGCGAAATTAACGTAAGAGTGGCATGATTAATGCGGGACGGGCCGCGTTCGGGCCGATGAACGGCTTCGCGGAAAAACCGACGGACGCGCACCGGCCAACAGCACGCACGACTCCGCGCGTATCGGAGTCCCGCATCGGTTTCGCGTGCACTCGAGTTTGTAAAACACACCGTGCACACCGACCCGATCGAGCGAACTCTTAATTACATTACAAAGAGAAAAACCCGGGGAGAGACGGCCGGGACTCTTTAATTTACTTGTCTAGCATGTACCGGGTCTTCGGAGACCCGTATCTTGAACTCAGTCTCTGAGAGAAAAGAAAACGCGATATTTAGGAATTTATTTCCGGGGCGGAAAATTTATGGATCCCCCTTTTTTAAACAAGTAGCTTATTTAAAATTACATTTTCTGCTTGCAGTAATTTTCATTCCGCGAAATTTCGAAAATTGCCTGATCGACAATGTTCTACTTTTGTCAGGGTTGATTTTCAGGAATTTTTCCTAGCAAAAAGAATGTACCTTTTTGTTGGTCTTGTTCGAGAAATATTGTGGGATCGGCAACAATTGTTTAAATACAAAACCTTGAAAAATGCCCAAGCCACAATATCTTTAGAATAATAATACAATTTCTGTCTCGTCAATGTCTGTGGCAATAAAATTTACAGGATATCAACAAAAAAGAAGAGCGTATAATCGAATGAATCGCTTAA
>CM052124.1:3194932-3208430 GCA_028454245.1 Halictus quadricinctus
TGCTCGTGCGACGCGATCTATCAAAACGAGATCAGGGGGATCCAGGGGGGATCGGAGTGGTCCGGGAGAGTTGGGGGGGTAGGGGGACGGGTTAATTTATTCGCGACAAGTGACGGCGGGTCGTCTGGAGGTTGAATTGCGTCGCGTTC
Organism: Halictus quadricinctus; assembly: GCA_028454245.1. NCBI lineage: Eukaryota > Metazoa > Arthropoda > Insecta > Hymenoptera > Halictidae > Halictus > Halictus quadricinctus. The sequence continues at coordinate 3,195,082 of CM052124.1, forward strand.
CGTCGCGACGTGTCGGTGCTGGTTGAGAGAGAGATGGGCTCGTGCGAGCCGTGGCGGTTCGCAGACATAAAATGCGGGTCCCCGATGTCGGGAGTCAAGGGTACCGGGTGTACCGTGTACACGGGGTATACAGCGATGTGCATTAAGAGTGTCTTCGCAAGGCCTGCTCGTGTTCGGGCCGTGATGTGCTCGCGGGCCGTTTCACCTTGAACGATTCGCGGAGTTTATGGGTTACCAGCCACGCGTCAGGGCTCTCTTTCTCGGACGCGTGGGAGTCGGCCGGCAATCGGTGAGAGATCTCCCAAGGTCCGTTCTCGGAAATCATTCTTTTCGAAAGAGTCGCAGCATACGCGAAGGCCTGCGGGGCCCACGTACCCGGAGAACGCCGAGAAAACAGCCGGTGTGTGCCCCGCGGAACGATTTATGAATTCCACCGCGGCCACGGAAAGATCAAGATTTATTCGGCCCCCGCCATTGTTTCGCCTTCACGCTGCACCGGGACAAGTATTAATTAATTTGACGGCGCGCCGTGGGCTTGCCTTTCCATGGGAATCGAATACCCCGTATCGCTAACGGAGGCCCCGATCGCGGGCCTCACGTCTGACTGGACCCCAAGGAGATTTTTCTTCCGACCGACAATTATGTTGTCACAACTATATTTGTTATCCTCAGAAAATAAAAAAGAATATTCCTACTAATTCTACAATATATGTACTCTTGTACAACCCATTCGTTGAAAACCACAGGCTCCTACTTTTCATAAGAAAAATTCTCAAATGTACGATCACTTAGCATATCTAAAAAAATTGTCACTCAGGCATTTTGGGAGATTTGGCAACAAAAATATTTCCACTAATTCTACAATATATGTACTTTCAAACAGCCCATTTGTTAAAAAATATAGGCTCTTAATTTCCCCGAGAAAAATTCTCAAAAATCACGTTTCTCCCAGATCGTGTACCATGCACTTAACAAATCTAAAAAATCCTCACTCAGGCATTTGATAAGATTTGGCAACAAAAATATTTCCACTAATTCTACAATATATGTACTTTCAAACAGCCCATTTGTTAAAAAATATAGGCTCTTAATTTTCCCGAGAAAAATTCTCAAAAATCACGTTTCTCCCAGATCGTGAACCATGCACTTAGCAAATCTAAAAAATCCTCACTCAGGCATTTGATAAGATTTGGCAACAAAAATATTCCTACTAATTCTACAATATATGTACTTTCAAACTGCCCATTTGTTAAAAAATATAGGCTCTTAATTTCCCCGAGAAAAATTCTCAAAAATCACGTTTTCCCCGATCGTGAGCCCCAACCCCTAACAAACGCAAAAGATATGAATGTTCTTGGCGGTTAAAAGTTTTCTGCCGGCAAGAACAGACAATCCAAGGGCCAAGGGGCTCGGTTATGGCAACGTTTGCGATGAAACGGTACCGTGGCTCTCTCAGACCGGATGTCGCCACGGTCTGGCCGTCGCCCTCGGCCGAAAATGAATTTCGAACGATAAAATTCACGGGTAAAGAAATTCCGGGTCTCCTATCCGGGCGATGATAAATTCGCGGTCCGGGTCGGCCCGAAGCGTAGAAGAAAGAAAGAAAGAGGGGCTCTGCGAGCGAGTAGGAGGAGGGGCGGGCTCCCCGGCGAAATCGAGGGAATAAAAATGTGGGAAACGAATCGCCGTCCGGGGAGAATCAGACCGTGAACGAGTACGGACGGGATACACGAAGAAGCAGGCACATTTGGCCGTCGTGGGTACTGACATTGCCGAGCCAGCGGACCAGCACAACCATCTGATAGACACGACACACCGTGCTCCGTCTGGAGGTTAAACCGTGTGGCGAACCAGGGACGATGGCGACCAGCGGGAGAGGCCTCACGGACACGGACACGGACACGGACACGGACACGGAACACAGTTGGGTCAAGGATTCCTTGAATTTTCATGAGAATCGGCACACAACAGACCCGAGGAATCCCTCTCCGGAACGGGCCGAACGAATGCACGAATTGATACGCTTCTGGCAAATTTATTACCGGCTCCTTGATACACTAGAATGGGTCGTTGATCGTCAGAGATAGAGGATCCTGCAATCTTCCATATTGCCGAGTCGCGTTTCCTGCTTTTAACAGTCTTTCGTGGCTCCGTTTCACCCTGCTGTGTTTATTTCCTTCAGTCATTCCTATTTTCAACAGTGAATCAAATATTTGCGATTTTTCGCGTATCCCTTCAGAAGGACGATACACTGAGACAGCTTTTATTACACTTTGTCATATCGTGGAGCTCTGTTTCCCCATTTTGTAATATTTTTTGCAGTTCATTTTAATCCTGCTGCACTCCTCCGGGTCTATTTGACCCATCCCATTTCTCTCTTCAAGGAACAAGAAGGATGACACACTGAGATAGCTTTTATTACACTTTGTCATATCGTGGAGCTCTGTTTCCCCATTTTGTAATATTTCTTTTGTGGTTCATTTTAATCCTGCTGCACTCCTTCAATTCTCAACCAAAAATGTGACTTTTGATAGTTCCTTCGGAAGCAAATGAAACTTGCAATCGACACAGCAATTTCGACTCCACATAAAAATCTACAATCCATTTACAACATTTGCAGTACATGAGAAGACGCAAGAAACATGTGCTGATGGAACGCATTCTTCTGCCAGCAAACGACGAACGATTGAAAATAAAAGAGAGCTCGCCGTTGTGACCAGAAATTCTCCCCGAAACATTTGTCACGTTCCGCAGTGATTAATCGCGTCGACGATGGAAATCCGCCGAGGGAAATGCTAGAAAAACCGCGCGCATAATATCCGTAACTCGTCCGGCGCGCATTCATCGATCTTCATTCGGCGGTGCGGCCGGCGAGGCTCGTCACTCATTATCATAATATTAGCATCGACGAATTCGTGGAAGCCGGTGATTTACATTTCTAGCCCGGTACACGTTCCAGTCGTACATCTCCATCGAAGCCCCGACGAGTTTCGCTGACTATTCAAGGTCAGCTAGAACTTGCCACGTGGCGGTGACACGCGCGTTTACACGCCCGGGCCGAGAGGGCCGGAGCCGAAGAGGAGACCACCTCTCCGTTGCGAACCCTGTGCGTCATCTTCGCGCGCCGTTCCCATATAAAAGATTTTTCTCACCGGTTTTTTGCTCGCGGGCGCCTCGTGTGCGCGACGATCGAATCGCTACGAGCAGCTATGAAAGTCTCATGCTCTCCGTGTCCGGCCTTCGAATCGTCTTCAATATTTTTTAAGCTTGACGTTCGAAGATTCCCGCGAGAATACCGGAACATGCATAATTAAAGAATCACTGAATTTTAAGTGCAGAGTTGTGCGCGTTCAAATTGTTGTAACTTGGAGAAAAAAAATCGTACGGCAATGAACCAGAGCTCGTTCGAAAGCGCGAAGACTCTATTTTTACCGCCTCGAGGTGATTTTTCGCGCAAATATTTTTTCCTGATCATGTAGCGGGTGTGAACGTGAAGATACCCTTCTATTTTGGAATAATGGAACTTTACCGCTTCAAACTTTCCTGCGGATTGGAAAACATTTTTTTCGTCACTGAAACCACCGCGAACTTCAAAGTTAAAGCTTTCTCTTTACAACGAGCTTTTTAAAATTGTTGTACGATTTTTTTTCACCAAGCTGTGACCGTTTTTCGTTGATGCCAATTTTTCATCGGACGTTTACATTAGAATAGGCAGGATAACTTTTGAATACACGATTTACGATCATTGCAGAATGAACGATTTGCAAGTCGAAAATCGTCTGTAATTCAAGGTTGGAGATTTGTTTGCAATTCGAAAGGGAAGACAGTGTTTTCTGTCTGGAATCGCGTAGCAGGAAAACACGAATCTTTGTTCAAGATAATTCGGACGATCCATGGCATTAAGGAGCTGCGGAAGCTTGTCGCTTAACTTTTATCACTTGTATGCGCTGTAAATATTAGCTACTTGCATTTAGATAGAGCGAATCTACAGATCGTAATTATCTGAACGATAGTGATTTCATATTTTGATTTACATTTGAGAGGTTCGCATTAAAAATTTTGCAGTAGATGCTTATAGTACATCATTATTTAAACGAGCATTTCTGACCAGATCTAACAATTTTTGTACTACTACACTGATGTATCATGCAGTATACGCGGAATTGATGGGGGTTTAAGTCATCATTTCACTGGTTTCGAATTTGTTTATAAAGTACGAAGCCTTTAAACATCACAATTTTTACCTATCTTCGTGGACATCTATATAAGACTATTCTACGAGAAATAGATCAGGATTTCTGGGATGACGTCGGGCAATTTCATTCAAAATGCACTATAATGTAGTTCGTGTGAAATTAGGGGGAGTTTAAGTCATCATTTTGCAATGATCAAATTTGTTTATAAACTACGAACCTCCGAATCTTGCAATCTACAACCATTTTCATGGAAACGAGCAGTACCAATGAATTTTTATCTCGAAAACTATTTGTCGGATCAAGTGAAACTTTTTTTTATCTTAATCCCGAAGATCTATTCTACAATAATCTAATTTTTAATTGAACCAATGACTGTTGTATTATTATTAAAAATAACTGTAAATAATCCTTTTCCCCGTTCTCGTATCTACGAAATCATTGCTCGAAACCGAGATTTGCATGAAGATCCCGCGGTCTAATAATAAGATAAGAGAAATCTGAGTCGGAAAGTTCACGAACGGTTGGCATTATACCATTCTCCATCAATTTCGGGAGTCGGCGAGTGTCTGCGGATCCGTGTGTACCCATCCTCGTTCGGGGAAGTTTAATCTGCCTCTTTTTCCCTTAAATCTGTCGGTTTATTCATCCGCAAGCACGTCGAATATACCGTCTGGGATTCCTCTGATCGATCGTAACTCCCGCATGCATTTACCGATGGATGAACTTATAAAAGTTTCCGTAGGGCCAGCGCCGCTCGATCGTAAACTCAATCGCGATAGGCGGACGAGTTTCTGCCGGATTGTACGGCAAGCGAAAATTGCCAGTTAGTTCGAAACGTGCGATTGCGCCCGACGTTTCGCAAAATATCCGTCTCTCGCAACCGCTCTTTGTCGGAAGAAATCATGCGCTTTTTCCCCGGGAAACTATCAATTGGCTCGGAACGGTTCCAGATTTTCTAAATTACATTTTACTAAAAAAAAATTACTTTACTATAAAAAATTCCATATTTCTCACAAGTTGACTAGTTCCCTTAAACAAGCAGCTCCTGGCATTTATTGTTTGCGCAAACATGAACAAAAAAAAAACAGTAACATTTTATGCTAGTTTTCCCGCAAACGACATCCTAATTGGCAATTAGCATAAATATGTGTGGTCTAGCGATTACACCCAATTGAAGCGATCGCGAGACAGTAATTGCTACAAACCGGTGCAAATTGATGATGAACCGTGGCAAAAAATAGATTAGCATTCGGCGCGGAGCAGTGAAATCCGGGATAATTGAAATATCTCGCGTTTCGTCAGGTCGTCGGTACGAAATTAGTCGGGATCTTTTATCGATTCGGCGTCGAGAGCCGAGGAGGGACTATTAAATTGACGCAAAGACGAGCGACGTGGAAAATGGATGAGACGCTGTCTACGTGGCTCAATGTCAAGCGTCAATCAGCTACTGATTGCAAGCCAGCTCCGGCAGAGATCCAGATGACGAGATCCGCGGCGCTGTAGATCCTCGTGCTCGTCGAAGTGAGATGTCGTTACCTCGGGAGTGATCAAATTAATTAAACTGCTTCGGATACGTAAACTAAATTTCGTCTCGCTGTTTTATTTGGAACAAGCCGATCGAAAATTACGTTTCCCGTGATTGATTCGAGCCTTTGCACCGAATCTATAGACATTGGAGAAGATACTTCTTAACAAATACGCCATAGTATTCCCCTACACAGAGTTCTGGATAAAATAACATTTTAAATCGTAGTCTAGAGCAATAATTTGTGAACGCTATTTTTATAGCTGGTACACAAGAGTCACACCAATGCAGACAGAAATAACTGCACCGAACTAATAACTAAACAAATAAAACTAAAAAAAATATTTTCTCGTACTTCAAGGATGTACCTATAAATCTCCAAAAAGTTTATCTCCGTAGCGCCGGTAGTTTTCTAGAACAGAATTTGTAAAAATCACTCCTCGAAGCTGTTGCACAAGAGTTCCATCAGTGCAATTAAAAAGAAATAATTCTACCGGACTGATAACTAAAGAATTTCGACTAAAAAAAATATTTTCTCGTACTTCAAGGATGTACCTATAAATCCCCAAAAAGTTTATCTCCGTAGCACCGGTAATTTTCTAGAACAAAATTCGTAAAAATCTCTCCTCTTCGAAACTGTTGCACAAGAGTTACCCCAGTGCAACTAAAAAGAAATAATTGCACCGATCTGATAACGAAACAAATGCAACTGGAAAAAAATATGTTCTTGTAGTTCAAGAATGTATCTACACATCCCAAGAAAGTGTATTCCCATAACGTCAGTAGTTTCCTCAAGAAAAATTCGTAAACAAAGGATAGTGAACGTGCACCAAGCGAAATAATTTTCTCGAGAACAAAGAGACTGACGGATCCGAGGCTACCTTCTCTGCGGATTTATTCGAACACGAAGAAGTTGCATAAGACGAAGAAGATCGCGCCCGTCTAACGCTAAAGGGGCGCACTTACGACGACATTATTCTCAGTCACGGTTCCTGCAGTCATTCCCAATAAAAGAAACAGTTATCGTCCTGTGGATCCGGAATTAATTAGAATTCCAGACGCGATGTGCGTGTTCGTTTCGCCAAATGGCGATGGAGGGGGGAGGGAGGGTGAGGTGTAAAAAGAGATAAAAAGAGGGGAAAATAAGCGAGCTGCGCCCTGTCGTACAATATAACTCGTCGAATGCTATTTTCGTCGATCCTAACGCGATTCTGTCCACGAAGAAAGGGAAAGGGGTGACTCATTATTACCGCAGAGGTCACGGGGAAGACAGTATAGACGAATTATGCTCTCCGAGAACCGTCTTTCGAATAACCACTGACCTCGTCGCTCTGCCAGAGGCGTCTGCAGAAGAACGTTCTTTTATGTCGTCACGCTAAGAACCACATCTTCTTCAAAATATTAATTATTCCTCGCCTTGAAACTTCGATTTTTGGCATCTTCTTGTCAAGCTGTACAGGATTATATAATAAAAAGTTAAAAATTTCTGGGTTGCCAAGGTGAAGTTTAACCAACTTTTGCGATACGATCTCGTCACACACAAGTTAAGAAAAGGGTCTTTATACAAATATTAATTACCTCTCGATTTATTTCGAAAATTAAAATTTCCAGAACATTGCACCATTAAGGAAGAACTTTCCTTCATCTTAACAATTTTGAATGCTTTTTCGCGCATAAATTAGCGTTCTCAAACCAGGTGAATTAATTTTCGAGAAACGGACCTGTTCGCGAGTGATTTACTGCACTCATTGATCCATAACTCGTGCGTTGATCACACGACGTTGATTTCGCCTCGGAAGTTTGTAAATCACGTGTGACTAAAGACCGCGAATACTGTTCGCATAATTAATCTAAATAAACGCGGCCTGATCCGGAGGAATGTAGATTTATCGCGGGACACGTGTAGTTGTGGTACACGAATACTGGAGCATAATGTCGAAAATCATTATTTTTGCGTCAACTATCCCGCGCGAGTTATCGCCAGCGAACGAATTCATAATTTTTGTTTGACTTTCCGCGCTGTTATATTCGTCAGTTGCATAATTATGCTAATAGAAAAACATTAGTAGCTCCTTAATGTCGTTCCGCGGACAGTGCTGTCTATATATACCGACATTCCCCGGAATCATTATATTACTGTCAAAGTCAAAGCGTTAAAACCTAATCAATAAAACCGTGAGCGTTTGTGCGAAAGCGTACTGCAACAAGGTACGTATGTGACTAGCACACTAATTAAATAGGAATTTACTTCTTCCACGGCCGATTTCACTTCATGGGAACTACCATAAACGTGTGCTTAAACTTCGATAAAACCTCTTATCTCGCTTGGCTTTGCATATTCGCATACTTCGCAGTCACATAAAATCTGTTTACACGTTCACTTTCTCTGTATGGCTGTCCTGAAAATTTACAAATGATTTTGTTCAACTACAAAATAGAATTGTTGCGTGTCAAATCTTCCATTATTAAATAAAAAAAATTTAAGTCGATTCGCTAAACAATTCCTCAAAAATAATAATTCGCAAATACGTGTTCTGTTGTCTGTTTGGGACATGACAGAGTTTGGGGGTCTGTATTTTATAAACGAATTGAAAACTAGCTAAATGATGACTTAAACTCCCCTTAATTTCACATGTACTACATTATAGTGCAGTTTGAATAAAATAGTCCGACGCTAACCGAGGAAACCTAATCAATTTGTCGTAGAATAGTCTCATATAGATTTTCAGGAAAACAGACAAAAATTGTGATGTTTTATGGCCGTGTATTTTATAAACAAATTCAACGGGAGCAAAATGATGACTTAAACTCCCCCTAATTAAGCAAGTACTACAAGATACATTGCTTCCTCGTCGCAAAAGTTAATTAACTCCGCGTGAAATGTCTGTTAACAAAAATTCATGCGTTCCGAGAAAATGAGCAAAAATGGTGATATTCAAGGGTCTGTATTTCATAAACAAATTCGAAGCCAGCGAAGTGATGACATAAACTGCCCCTAATTTGGCGTGTACAACATGATCTATCGCTTCGTTATCGCGAAAGTTAATTAATTAGCCGCGGAACGACCTTTACGTAACGCGAAAGTATGACGTACGAACTTCTATTGTGCGAACTAATTTAGCCGGTACAGCACGAGAGAGCGGGCGAGCGGGCAGAAAATAACATTCGCAAACACGCGCAGCGTAAACGAAAGAATAATATGATTAGCATGCTATCACGTACACAATGTACACAAGGTAATTCACGCAACGGGGATGGGTTATAAATCTTACCGCTGCTGCGCAGACAGGAAAAATGATGGTAGAAAGCGGTTGCGGGCGCTTCAAACCCGTGGGTGCCTTTCCACGGGACGCACTTTTTTTTTTTTTTTAAGCGCGTCCACATGTTTTCCCGATGCTAATAAATCTTCACGATTATTTTCCGCGCGAAAGCGTTTAGCTAATGGGAAACTAAACTGTTGTATTGAAATGCAACCGGTTCCAGCTCCATGAATCAATGCGCGCGTAACGTAAATATTGCTCGAAAGTAGACAGCGGATTTTATGCACTTATTAACTGCCGAGCAAACTGTACAGTGGAATGAAACCTTTGGGAAACCGTCGGCGCAGCGTATTTTTAATACGCGATCGGCGCTACATGCTTTAGTGTTCATAAATTTATTATTATATTGGCAGAGCCGTTTAAATTAACGCAAATTCTATACAATGCTTCGACGTGTTCAAACATTGTAAGCACACTTTGAGGAGGAACGATGATATTCGATGGATGTTTATACACTTCAGTGTACCCCATTGCACTTCGATGCACTTCATTATGCACTTTTCAATTATGTTTTTATTTTAAACACCGTTCTGCTTAACAGTTGTCTTTCTGACGGCACACCACTCGGTTCACACCTAACCGTACAGAAAAACCCCCCTTTGCAATTACGTTTCCATTTTGTTTAAAATTTAATGCAAGTTCTGGTACAGAAAACAGCGCTGCTCGATAGTCTTTTCTTAAAATTGGCATACTGAAACGGCACCCCATCCTTCCTCCCTGTGCCAAATTTCTACATTTCCACAAATTTCAAATTTGTGCTAAATCCTCGGAACCAATCAGTTTTTCGTCCCCGCGGGCTCACGATCAGTCGTGCTGGTCGCAGGATCGCCTAACCGGCTCGGTATCGCGTCGAGTCGATCCCGTGTTGCGCGAGTTCGCGTCGTCGTAAAGCAAAAGGCGGCGCGCGGCGCGGCGCGGCCCGACGGATTAAACGCGATAATCGGCCCGATAAGAATTTAATTAACGCGTTATATATTTGCGAGCGGGCACACACGAGCCCGGCCCGCTTGTAACCGCTTAGAGAAAAGATATAGATTCTGCGGGGCGCAACACTAGCGGTTCGTGCTCTCATGCGCAATATCACGTGCTATCGCTTTTCTGCGTGTGGTTCCCCTTTCAGGGCCCCCCTCATCATCATCAAAACCCCCCTGCCCCCTCCTTTTTTTTTCCCGTCGGCTTATCGCCGTAAAGATATCGCGCCGTTGGCATTACCATATTATCTCGAGTTCACACCTCGCCTACGGAGAGAGAGACGCCGGTAGCCGGAACCGATACCGATCGGGCCAGCACAAGAAGCATTTATAATCGGCCGGGCAATTAAAGCGGTTTTCTTAGATCCAACCCCCCCCTCTTCTACCCCCGGTTCGTTTACGGCGTCGCGCCGCGTTACTTTATGTACCCGACCGGTCACTCAATTATGCTCTCCCGGAACACCACAGGACGATGTCATCCGGACGACGCGGTTCGAACATCCACGAATCCTTGTACCAGGATCGTGTTCCGCTACTCCCTAACAGCAGTATTTTCTTCATTTTTTAACCGAGAGACACGCTCGACCGGGCCACAGGTTCGACGTAAATACGAGCGGCTAATTGGATGAACGGGTCCGTAGTATTTTGGGTATTATAGCGGCCTAGAGATTTCTAGATTCCATTAGATCGGTGATACTGACTTGTGGTATAATTATCGTGGATTAATGATGGCTGTTTAACCGTCTGTGGGCCTGGGAAATTTTTGTTTGATTTCTCGACGATACTCGTACCCTCCGAAAAGGAATTTTTCTGTGATACGGGGAGATTTTTGCGATTTTTTTCGGAAGAAAGTATCGACGCTACGGAGATAAACTTTTTTGGGATTTGTAGGTACATCTTTGAAGTACTAGAAAATATTTTTTTGAGTTGAATTTGTTTAGTTATTAGTTCGGTGCAATTATTCTTGTGTGGTTGCTCTGGTGTGTCTCTTGTGTAACAGCTTCGAAAGTAAGAGATTTTTACGAATTTTTTTCCAGGAAACTATTGATGCTACACAGACAAACTTTTTTGGGATTTATAGGTACATTCTTGAACTATAAGAAACTATTTCTTTTTATTTGCGTTAGTCCTGTTGTTAGTTCGGTGCAGTTACTTTTGTGTACTGATATACTTTGTTTAGTGAGTTTGGTTTTCCAATTTGAGGTTAGAGTATGTACAAATTTGGGATTAATTTAGGAGTGGAGTATGCACAAATTTTTCTTTCATTTTCCGGGAGACAGTGCAGGGTAAAATGCAGCGTTCGTTTATATTCCAACGCAGGAATTTTCTTTGCAAACACAGCCGACAGAGGTCGGTAGTAATTTCAGCAAAATTGCAGACGTTTAGAAATGCTGAAACCCGTCAAGCTTGATACAGGAATGCAACAACGGTTCTTGGATGTTGCAGTGACTGGATAGCTGCTGAGATGAATTACTGTTGCTACCGTTACCCTGCAACTGTGTGAACTGGTCTCGCCGGACGAAGAATGCCGAATCACTTCCTTTCTTTCAAAGAACCCCGTCGTTACTTTCAGTCGCGTAGAAATTTAACCGTCTCGAAAGAAAAAAGAAAAAACTCCGATGCTTAAAAATTTCCGAATAACAATCTTCCACGTTTGTTGCTTTTATCTCAGGCATTTGTAAAAAGAATAATTTAGTTTGACAGCGACAATATTTTTACTTATTATTTTGCATCCGAATCACTCAACACCAACAATATCCTTATTTCTGATTTTTATTTTAAACATCCACGAGGAATTTAAGTAACAATTAACTGCTCAATGATAATCAACGAAGTTCTAGTGAGATGCAATTATATTACTCAACGACAAAAATATTTTACTACTTTCATACGTTACCTCTAAATTACTTAACAACATTAATATTCCTATTCGTCGTTTTTATTTCGCATACAGGACAATTGTAACAATTATGTTCTCATGGACTGCTGAATGACGATAAACGAGGCTCCAGCGAGATGCGATTATACTGCACACAAATTATCCAACAATTGCCAACGCAGCAGCAACATGTCGCAACCAACAAACAACTACATCTTCATTTACTAATTTCATTTTAAACAGTCGCTAAGGGATCCTCTTAACCGCCAATTAATCCCACATAAACAACTCAACAGCGCTCAACGAGACGCTAATATCCGCCAACCGGGTTACTCAACATCAGCAATCTTCGCGACTTTAACTCGGAACAGGCGCAATGACTATAATTCAAGCGCGATCCAGCCCCCACATCAATGTCTGCCAATGATACCGGTGTGTGTACACGTCGCATCTAAATTACCCGGCAGCGCCAATATTTTCGCTGATTATAATTTTAAGCAGGCACGGGGGAGACAATTTAAGTAACAATTAAAGCCCACACATACACACACACCGTTTGCCGAACAACAACAACAACATTGCAATGGGAAAACAAAGAGTCGCGTTGCAACAGAGAGGTGCAATTTGTGCCGGTCGCGTATAATTGATGTTCCGGGAAGGGATTAAACGGTTTCAATAAATTATTTACGTGCAAATAAGCACCGGAGCGTAGGAAAAGCGAATGGGAAGGTGCTATCGCGGAGAAGAGAAAGAGAATTGCGGTGGACAAATTTTTACCGGTCGCCGGGCAGCCAATTCGATTCGCGGATTAAATAAGGCGGCGTATTGTTCTCCCCCCTCCCCCCTCTGTCGGTTGCCACCCACTAAACGGATCTTTCCATCCCGGTTTTCCAGAAAAAAAATACGCCGCCCACGCGATACTAAAAGACACCGGGGTGCTAATCGACCACGGTCTTGTGACAAGCCGACCGCAAACCGGCCACTTAGCGAACCGTCTTTGCGGCCAAAGCAGTTTTACATCGGCCTCTAAAAAGCGCTCGTTGCGCATAATCTACCCGGGGAAGCTGTCGCGGTGGCTCCGTAACGAATCCGTTTCGGAAAGCCTAATAGAGTTCATTATAACGGGTTTCTCTTCGACGGCACCATCGAAACGGTGGAATTCACTGCTCGCGAAGACACTTTTGCGACTTAACTTCACCTTGGCAACCCAGAAATTTTTAACTTTGTGCTATATAATCCTGTACGTCTTGACGAGGACATTCCCAAAATCGAAGTTTTGAGGCGAGGAATTCACCGGTTCAAAAGTTACGCACGTTTTAAGTCGAACGGAAGGTACTCTTCGCCCCCCCGATGACCTAATACCAACCCCCTCTCATCGAGATCTCGTGTACGATTCCCTATACTATAATCACAGTTCCATGACAGCTTGTCCCAGTACAAAGTATAGTCGCTCAACTT
>CM052124.1:3208530-3220179 GCA_028454245.1 Halictus quadricinctus
GTGGCGTTCAACGTGTTAAGGAATTTGGAAAATACTGCTGGCAATATGCGGTTTGCATGCTAAGCGAACTAAAAATTGTCCACGCCAATTGCAAGAAACCCAAGTTAAACGAAAATTTTCTTTTTAAATCGTCTTAAAAAGTCTAATATTTATTTATTTATGTCTTGTATCACATTAATTACGATGCAAACGAGCGATCCTTCGCTCGGGGTTCCTGTTAGAATCTTTATGTACACCAGAAATTGTCAATCCATTTTACAAATTCGAAATTAAAACTGCATTTTCTCTTTAAATTGTCATAAAAATTCGAAAATAATGGAACGGGACGTCTTTTCCGTTCCGAGGTTCGTCGGAAGTTTCTCAATTTACTTGTTTCCCCGTCGAATAATTTTGCAGCCCGAAGAATGTTAATACACGTTTTTCGTATCGTGCTGCCCCCGGTACTCCCCCCCCCCCCTCCGGCCGCGGCAATTTCTTTCGGGGGCCGACGAGAGGAGAAACTTATCGATGCGGCCGGCATTAATTACGTCGGCGCGCGGACCCGTTCGGGGGAACTTATTTCGCGGCCGAGACTTTACGTCCTCCCGCCGTTGTAAAACTGTACGTATGACGGCGCGAGGGGGTGCTCGCCGGACGTCGGTAATTTATGCGCCGGATTTAACTCCCGCTCCCGCTCAGCCCGTATACGCGGAGCTCAAATGAGTTTCACGTACTCCCAGGAAATCGTCGAAGATCGTTATCGCAGTGATCTAGCCTGCCGCAGTGCTTTCGCGATGGACGAAAATCGTTAAACGTTTGACCAGACGATAGCCCTCGTTAAGGGGGACAATTTTTCTCCGGAAACTTTTTCCCTATCTCTTATATAGGGGCCCATGGAGATCACCGACACCATTCTTCATCGATATCAAACCATTGACACAGTTAGCTCTCGATATAAGACGATGGTGTTTTGTTCGCAATAAGAAAATCCCCCTTCTTCTCTTGAAGTTGTCCGCTCGACGTAAATACAGTGATTTCTCGATATATGTCGCCGAGGCCTGGACGATAAACGTCGCGGAATTATCCCCACTACCCCGGGGACGCCGAGGAGAGTGTAAACTTAACACGGCTTGGGTATTTTTCCAGAACGATACACGACGTTGTGATGTTGACATATATCGAGAAGTCACTGTATATCCTCTCGTAGTGGGGATAGTTTCGCGACGTTTATCGTCCAGGCATTGGCGACATGTATAGAGAAATCGCTGCTGAGCCGATCACTTTATGATTTGCCAGTCATGTCACGACAGATTGTTTATTTATTTGGAAATTAACTAATGCAATTTAATTTAAATATCATGTAATATTGTATAAAGTCGTGGCAATGTGCATATGTATACATATTTCCCATTTTGTTATCGGTTGACTCCACGCGTTAATGATTGTTCCCCGAAATTACGATGTAATTAGCAATAAAAAAAAATAGGGTCGCACAACAAAAGTCATCTGAGGCTTGCGAACGTCGCAATCAATGAGCTGTACATCGGCGGCCCCGATACCGACGGGCCGAACTAATTTCGACAAACACCGTCCGATAATGAGTTTCATCGGTATTGGACGATCGAACGAAGCTGTCTCGATCGAATTGGATCCGTCGCGGTAAAAAGGAGCAACGTTCGATCACGGAGGACATGGGAAAGAAAAGAGGAGGAGGAGGAGAGGGGGCGATGACTATACCGTGGCGCGCTCGATCCACGAAGACGCATAACAAGATACAGCCAGGAGGTGAACGAGAGAAGCCGAGCAATAATTTATCACGTAAAAGGCATCGCCTTCGGGGCCCGATAAATGCTCGCCGATAGGTCACGCCTGTCCCAATGAGAGGCGAAACACGGCGGCGCATACTGCGCGCACGATCGCCTAACCGCGCGCGCGACGCTTAAACAGACCCGTCGGAGACACGTGAAACGTTGCCGATCAAACTCTTCGGAGAACTGGTATTTCTGCTCGTTACGGATTATGCGCCGATTATGGCGCACCGCGGACCCGTCTTTTGTTACGTCGAATTACACGCTTCGCGAGGCGGTTATTCGCATAACCGCGAGTCGCGAAAGGTCGACAAACTCATCCCGCTTCGTGAAATTATTGGGCTCCAAGCATTCTCGCATGTTTTATCCCGTTCTCGCGTTGGCGAACAAATTGTTGGGCATGTTCACATTTATGGACGATGTCGCGTTGCTTCTTTTAGCGACCAACGACAAATAGGGAATAGCAGAAACGCCACTTTACCAACCCTTTTTTTTTTTTTAATTTTATCTAACAGAACTCAACATTGTTTCTGCTTCTTAAAGTATATGGTTGGTACCACTGTACTATCGTACATTGTACTATTCGATGTATGTCAACAACATGGGTCCCACCAGCGTCGTGTATCGTGCAGGAGACATATCCCTAACCGTGTCATGATTCCTCGGCGTCCTAGGCCCCTCACGGGGTATACCCCGCGGTGAGGATAATTCCGCGACGTTTATCGCCCAGGCCTCGGCGACATACATATAGAGAACTCATCTTCAAGATCTCTAGGACCGGTGAATTTCGCAACAACCAACCAGAAGCGATCGAACAACAAAGAAATAGTAATCGGATATCGCGAGCCATCGATGCTTTTACGCGGCAAGCAGTTCGGCAATGGCGCGTGTGCGCGGGTGGACAGCACGAACGGATTTAAAATAAATGAAATGCCGAGGGTAAACTCAAATATTCACCCTCAATTAAGCAGACATAGTTGCTCTATAAACTGGAATCGGCCGCGCACGATAAAACTTTAAATACGAGCGCGTGAACGGGTAATCCGATTCCGAAGGGCTACTTTTCGATACGAGTTCGGGAACCTTTCACCGTGGGATTATAGATATATGCTAATGGTACAAATGCTAATCGGGCTGCACTTCGGACGGTAATGCAAATGTCCCCCGCTGCTCCCCGGGAAAAAGACAGAGAGAGAGAGAGAGAGAGAGAGAGACTTAATTAGACAGATGTAAATCGACATTTGATAACGTTCCACAGTCGCTAATTACCCGGACTTGCCCGACAAGTTTGGCCATCGAAAATCAACCTCGCCTACCATGTAATATTTGATCCGGAATATGCGAGCAGTCCGCTTCGGGCCCCGAGTTATGTCAAATATCCTGTCTTTTTACATTCCGTGGCTGCTTGAGACAGAAAATTATCCCGTTCCACTCGGGAACCGGGACGATTATCTCTTTTTGCGCGACGTTTAAATTGGCACAGATTTAAGCAGCTGCTTTAAAATAATAAGAGGCAATTTGTATTTAGAAAATGTCGATAATACGAAATTATCCATTTACGAGAAAAGCCGGCAGGTGTAATTCAAGTTTGCAGACAGATTAAACGGGTTTAAGAATATCCACAGAATCTCAATTTGGCTCGAGTCTCTCGCAATCGATGCAATTTCGGTTAAACTTCACCATGGCAACCCAAAAATTTTTATCTGTTCATTATGCAGTCTTGTAGATCTCGACGAGAAAATGCTAAAAATCCAAGTTTTAAGGCGAGGAAATCAGGCTGTGTACAAAAGTTACCAGAGATTCTGTGCCATGACTCCCGGACGGTCTCGCGTCAGAGAGTCGCGGCGTAAACGTTGACAATTAGGGCCCGTTTCAGCCCGACACCGTTGACCCAATGGAACAAAAGAGTTTTCCTGAGCGAGCTTAACAGCGATCGGCAACTCCACTTATCCGTCGCGCTCAAAGGTTCCCGTAGCTATGCTGATTATTCGCGGATCAGGTAATCCCATCGGACAGGCCGTGAAAGGAGCAATTTGTTCGTCGTTCGCCGATTACTATCTCGTGTTACCTCTTTTTCTTTTCCCGTGGAACAGCAACGCTGTGACACCGAAAACCACTAAATGCCGCTTAAGTCATTCGATGTACAAGCTAGCCGCGGAGGGCCACCGGCCCCGTAATTGCACGACATTCCTCTCTTCAGGAACGGGCGGAGGGGAAGGGGGCAAGGGGGCACCGTCATTATACAGGTGGGGCACGGCAATTCGCCGTCGCAGCGCCTCCTGCGACCGCCTTTTTCCCCTTTTTATCGGTTTCGCGATCCTTTCTTCGCGATCCGGCGCATTCTGCCGATAAAACTCCGTGATTCTTGCCCGTTCCCTTTGGGACCAAAGGTGTAATTGGGATTCGGAGGCCTCTACCTCCCTCCCCCCTCCCCCTAGATCTCCCCTGGATCTCCACCTTCGATCCCCCCGCCGCCACCCGCCTTCGATTTTGAAGTTTACGCCGATGAGTTTTCAGAATTTCACCGACCATCGCGCCGCAACTTTTTGCTACAGTATGTGTTAACAGATACCATTCGATTCTTCCCCTTCGCGTCCACGATCGAGCAATTGAAACTCGATCGATCGAACTTTATCCTTCTGGGTTTTTTGAAGCGATGCACAATGCACGTTTTCTCGACAAAATTTATTACTACTTTTTTACTTACTCACCGCTTAGTAAAACAGTTCTTGAAAAGAAAAAGTTATTTTTTAGTGAAAATCAAGTGTGGTCGTATGAACTGAAACGTGGAAGAGTTTGGTTAAAATTCATAGGATAATTGCTTTTTATATGACACATTTAAAAAGAGAACTCGATAATTCAAGAAAATTTCTGTTTCACTACCAGATTTCTCTTTCTTTTACATTTTATTGTAAATATGATAACGTGTACCGTTTTTAAAAATTCTCCCTTATTAAAATCCCTTCAGTCTTAATTCCCTTAATTTCCTTTATTAAATTTTCCTTTTCTTCTTTATTTTTATTTTCGCGTTTCGACGATTGCGCGCACACTTGTCGCAAATATTTGTCCTGTGCTTTGCAGGATCGAATAAGATTTTTGTCCTGTGCTTTGCAGGATCGAATAAGATTTTTGTTTGCGACACTGTTACAAAAATCGAATTAGAATGGCCGGATAATGGCCGCGGCGCCCCTAACTCGTTCTCCTCGCGTTGCCGGGAACAATTAAGATCGCCGAGCGAAATCTGCCGGCTAACGAGCATTCTCCGTTCGCGTTCGCCCGTGGCTCGTTATTGTTGTGTACTTTGCTCTTTTAACGACGCGGATTTATCCCGCGATAATCGATCAAGAGGAACACAATGGAGTCGATTTGCTGCAGTCGGCGCGGACCATCGTTGCGTGCCCCGGTGTGTCCAACATCGGCTCGTTATTGCGTTATGCTCGTCTGTTATCCTTTCCTATTTTGCATTGCCGCCATCTTTCAAAGAAACATCGAACCTTTATACAGCTTACACAACGTGCCTCTGCAAGCGAGAACAATACAGTATTCCGTGGAAAAATGAATCAAAGCTGTCCCAAGTATTTTCATGCAAAACTTCGCCTATAATAGTTAAATAAATTTTGATCATTATTCTCTGTAAAATTAAATAAAATACTTCCTTCACGAAGAGATACTGTACCTAGGAATTGACTTTCAAATTTTATCACGCATTAATTATATTTGATAAAAGAGAAATTGTACGAAAGGAAAAATAACAAAGCGGTTCTTTTAATCTTTCGAAGCTCCCAATTCGCAAAATAAAAATCCAAAGAATTATTTTATCTTCATAAATAACAGAGGCTTGAAAAATTGACAGGCAGTAATATAATTTGAAAATAAATTCCCAGAAGCAGCATGTCCTTTTAAGGGAAGTATTATGATCGATTGGTTGACGTTAAAGAATGCACCAGAATTGCATTTCTTTGCCGGATAAGTCTCGAAGGATCCGTCACGTTTTGCCGCCTGCCGAATCCTTTATTTAGCGAAACAAACAACGTCGCCGGGTCCGCGGAGTCTTGATTACGAAACTGATTAATCAAATGTTTGATCATTCGGTCCGCGCGTCATCCAATTAGTTCGGATAATCGAGATCCAACGTTGCGTCTGTGACGTTCCGTGTGCACTCGCGTTAATTATTGCGCCGGTGTATTATATAAAGCTGCACGTCCGCGCGGAATGGATCTCGTACGTGGCTAGAAGCGCGCGTCGCAAAGTAAACTTTACACGATTAGGAAACAGAGTGTATTATGCGTCGGCCACGCTTATTACGTTGCCTTTGTGTGCCGGAAAATCGATGTTAATTGCATACACGTCCCATAATTCGCAATTTCGTGTACAATTCTATTAAACATTTACGGTCCCGCCGTACTTGCCACTCCATTTCCGGAGCCATTTCGCTACGCCGCCGTTTCGTCCGATCGAATATCGAAAAGTGCAATTCTATTTTGAAATTTTTAATTGCTATTCGGCACAAGGTGTCTCACACCGATAGGTTCACTTTCGGATTTTTTCTGGCACGAAACTACGCTAGTTTTCGCTATGGGACCTTTTCGGGTGTTTTTGGCGCAAATTTTTTGGCATAAGAAAATTCAAAATTGAACGTGCTATCAACCCCCGACTCGAGCATAGTGAACGCTACTGCGGCAGTACTTTCAGTGTAAAAACTTATTATTCAACGTGGTGAAAAAAATTGGTAAAGCAAGTTTCCGAAAGAATTCTCGGAAATTCGTAGGTTCGGCGTTATTTACAGTCGTCCGGTTCGAATAACACGTATTCATTTCGTCTTCATTACAGAGCGTGCGCGAGGTACGCTAAGGTCACGCTATCGCCTAGGTTGCATCAATGAGAGGCAACGTGTTATTTGCATTATCTCGCAGGAAAAGCGTGTACCGTGTAAGGTATAATAATTTTCCTTCGCCGAGTCGAGTCTAGTCGAGCCGGAGCGAACGATATTCGCACGTGCGCCCGTTTGCACGCAGCCGATGCATGCAGATGCACCGGCGGCAACAACAGCCGCACGGCCGTGATTCACGGCTCCTGGGCTTTGCACCCTGTGCATGCGCCGCGAGCATTAATGCCATGTTAGCGGTGCACTTTTCCCCGGAGTTAATGCACCAGCAAATTCGCATTTAAAGTATCCATTCACCGGTGCTGATGTCGACGTCCGTTCAAGCTTGAACGCTGTTTAACGACGTCGTCCGCGTCGATGTTCCGACGCAAAACAATAGAAATACCCCGCGGCTGTTCTTCGCCGGGGGAACCGGCTTCAGAAGTATGCCCGGAACCTCTGCCATCCGAATTACCGGAGAAACAATCGCGTTTCGGATGCTAGATTCCGCGCAATTTTATCGAGAGCTCGTCCAAGCGGAAGAACTTGAAAACTAAAATGTCACAATGAATGCACCAACAGTAGCGTTACAATTAAAAGGAATTTTATTCCGAGAACCACTGTTAATTTAATAGTGCAGCCATGCGAAAATTATGAAAATAACTTTACACAGCAGTGTAAAGCATTAGACAATTTTTTAATACTTTGGAGAATGAAGGTAACCGTGCTTGATTTTATTGATCAGTGTTTGGCAGTCAGCGTTGGACAATCTTACTGAAAATTCAGTACAATATAGGACATGCAATATTACGGGGAGTTTAAGTCATCATTTTGCTGACCTCAAATTTGTTCATGAATTACAATCCTTTGAAGTTGACAATTTTTGCTTACTTTCGTTTCGAAGGAATTTCTTTTCCTAGGTGAAAAGATCAACCTTTTTGTTACAAAATTTTATGTCTAAATTCTTCAGAAACGTCTCCACGTTAAAATTCATATTTCCGAATTTATTATGAAAAGTGCGATCAATTATTTTAGTAGAATAAAGTATACGAATTCGAACGCCTTCACTAACAAAACCTTTTTTCTCTGATTGCAGGTGAGTCTCGTTATCGAAATCGGCAGCAGGACTGCGCAAGGGTTGAAAGTTCATCACAGATGAAGTTCCCGGAAAGGTCATCAAAAACTTATCGACCGGCGAGCCGTTTGAAAAGCTCGGGCATGGTCAACTTTCCCAGCATACTCTCGCAATGATTGAATCACCATAGCGTGTTCGATCGCCGGAGGCCACGGTTGTTTCCGAAACAAGGATTTTCCGCGTTCATGGTGTCCCGTCGGCCATTAAAGGGATTTCGATCGTGCCCGTCAACGTACCCGCCCCTCTCCCCATAAATCGAACCGCAGACGCGACGTCGGCGCGTTCGTAAAAATATCGTTATTACCGAACCAGGAACAGGGTGAACTTGCGGGGGGTGGGGTGGGTTCTATGATATCGCCCAGAGGGTTGTCACGTAACAGTTTTAATTACGGTTGTCGGGACTAATGTGCTTACCCAAGCGACGCGAGCTGTTGTCGCTTGCTGCGGTGCACGCGACACACCTAGCACCAGCTGTCTTCCGCTTTTCCCACCTACCGCCCTCTTTTTTTCTGCCTTCCGTCAACAGCGACACGTAAACCGGCCTTTTTAACGATCCAACGAACTATTAAGCACCTACTATAGTGCCGGATGATCGGCGTGATTAATCGCCGCGACGCGGACGCTTGAGAACGCTGCGCAGTCCGTTGAAAAGACCGTTTTTCTCCACAAAAATTACATTACTTTAAAGTTTTATTAGGTTATAGCACACGAAACGATCGATTTTAATGATAGTCTACAAGTTTATTGTATAGGGTGTTTCCAAAAATTACTTTCTTCAGGGAGGTGATTCCTGAGGTGATATGAAGCAACTTTTTCCTTTGCGAAAATGTTCTACGTGGCTTCGTTGAGGAGTTATTAGCGAAAAACACGGGCCAATCAGGGCGCGGCACCAGTGACTGGCCCCGCTGAGCGTAGCGTTGGCATTGGCCGAGCCGGAGTCGGTCCCCAGTAGCCGCGCTCCGATTGGTCCGTGTTTTCGGTTAATAACTCCTGAACGAGGCCTCGGACAACATTTTCGCAAAGGAAAAAGTTGCTTCAAATCACCTCAGTAATTTTTTGGAGAGCCTGTAGATCAGTTTGAGGTACGAAGCTGATTCTCAAGGTCCAATCTTCTTAGAATCTTACGATCTCCATGCGAAGCACGAACGATCGCTAATGGCAAAAATAATTCAGAAGCCATATTAGCGACCGTCGTGAGTCGCACGGACGAGAAACATATTTTCCATAGCGTTCTACTAATTTGATTCGCATCCACTTGTAAAAAGCGGTGCCTCGGCAAGCCCAACAATAAAATGACGGTGCAGGCTAGTTACGGGGACGAATCACGGAGTCAAGGGGTTAATCCGCCACGGTCGCGAAATGACAGTAATCAAAAGCGAGTCTAAGAGAGCGTATAACGATCGTCCCAGTTCGGCGTGGTTGCGTCGCTCGAAATTGAAAAAGAAAAGAAAAATAAAAAAATTAAACGCACTGGAGAAAGACAGCGACAGCGCAATTTGTCTTGTCATTATATCGTTTGTTCGCGTATCTCGGCCCGGTTATTTGCTTGTGGCCGTTGCGCAAATTACCGAAGGGAACTAGTTTTTCGTCCAGGCTGGCAGGCCAGGCAGGCCAGGCAAGCAGACCGGGCGAATTGCGCGAGGAGGACAATTTATAACGCGTGCCGATTCGACGCTTGGCGTCGGCGACGATAAGCGGTGCCGACGGCACTGATACAGCCCCGCAAGCCTGATCGCAGCTGATAAGAATTGACGCGGCCACGTGCGTTCGAATGCAGCCGGCAATGCGTCACGATAACTCACCCCCTGTTTTGTCGCCGTTGCACTCCGCGACGACCGGCCATTACGCTCCTGCTGCTGTTGTTGCTGTCGCGTGAAACTTTATTTTTCATCGCGATACCACCGAGCCTCGAAGCGAAAGTTAAGCAACACTCTCCGAACCCACCCGGCTCCGTTAATTCACTCGGCCAAGTTGACCGACTCATTACCGAACTGCGAATCTTTCCGCGCAATCTGCTTTATTCGCCTAACCTCTCGCTTTTCCTCGAAACGGTTACCAACCCTCCAACCACCGACCATTCTTCTAACTATACTGGGTGTCTAGGTGATACAGGTGCCAGACATCACTTTTATGCCAGATATTACTGTTTTTCTTGCGGATGGACGCGTCGAGGACTTATGAAGGTCAACTCGGATTTCTTTAATGCGATAATCCATGCAGTTTCTTATTCTGTATAGAAAAGAAAAAGGATTGTGTTATTAGCTCTTTTTCTGGATGGACGCGTCAAGGAATTCTGAAGGTCAACTACGATTTTTTAAGAACACTATTCCATGTAGTTTCTTATTCTGTATAGAAAAGAAAAAGGATTGTGTTATTAGCTCTTTTTGTGGATGGACGCGTCAAGGACTTCTGAAGGTCAACTCGGATTTTTTAAGAACACTATTCCATGCAGTTTCTTATTCTGTATAAAAAAATATATTATGTTATTAGTTCTTTTTGTGGATAGACACGTCAAGGACTTCTGAAGGTCAACTCGGAATTTTCAAATGCCCTAAGCGACGCAGCTTTTTATTCTCTATTAAAAAGTATTGGAACCGTGTATGTCGAGAAATGACTAGTTCAGGAGATATTTAAATTTAAATATTGCTTCTGGACAATTTTACAGCATTAAATTGTTAACTTCGAAAAAATTTTCGGAAAATTTACCAAGCGTGCAAAATTGAGCGTATCATGAATGTGAATTACACTTTCTGCACAGTGATTGCAAATTAATCTTTTTTTAAATTATTGAAAAGAGCGTGGTATCTGTGTCTTAGTTTTAATTTTGCACGAAAGTCAGTCTAATTATGATACGACGGGTGTGGCCTAAGCTTCGGGGGTGGTGGGGGGTTATTCGTCCGAAAGAGACAAGTAATGAGCTTCGTTTTGTTCCGCTTTGCCAGCATTTAGCAATCGACGGAACGATTTTCTACGACGCCGAGGGTTCGAAAGAGGAAAAGAGGGTAGCGGTGCGCGCGCGCGCGTGCGCGAGGGCGGCGGCGGAGTTGCTCGGCCGTAGTGAAATTTAGCAGCTCGCGTTAATTGGAATTCAAAAGGCATTAGCAGTATTTGTTTACGTGGCAGGAGCTCCGTTTTGGGGCGCAGCAGACTGCTGCTACGAACCGAGAATAATTTGCCTGTTGGCTGTTCGTCATTGATATCTACGCGGTCGGGCTTTATCTTTTCAATGTATTAATTAGCTTCCGGCGCGGCGTGCCGGTTGACGATTAACGCTTAGCTGGCCCGTGTAATAGACTGGGATTTCGCTGAATTTCAGGCTACGCAAATAGATATCTCGACGCGCGGCCTCCGCTGCGAATCGGCGAAATGTAATGCGTCGGCCATTAACTTTTCAATGCACGGATTCAATCACGTTTCGAACGTGCATCGGCTGTTCCCTGTTGCGTCGATTTTAAGTGGTCTAAATTTACGCGGATTCGTCGTCCACATGTTTTTGAATTCTTCTGCCAAATGCTAACAATTGGATTACAGTCCCATCAAATTATTATCACAGTTCAAATTATGTAGGCAAGTCATATAAACATTTTCTTTCACGTTTACTTACGTTTACTAACATGTAAAAGTGAAACGTCTTATAGAAGGGAGAAGATTCAATTTACCTACATTTTGTATGATTTTTATTCTAATATGTGCTTAAGTCAAGAAGTGAACTCACTGATTTCTTATGAAAACGTTTTTATAATTTCAATAATTGTGATATAGATCAAAGATTTTAGATCATAGATTTGTTCAATTATTGGACGAATTAATCTGCATTTTGTCAGCTCTCTGTGACCGCGATTTACAAAATCATACTAATTATT
>CM052124.1:3220279-3242802 GCA_028454245.1 Halictus quadricinctus
AATTTTTTCAAGGACAATTAATCAGTGAAAAATTCTGGTCTTTCACAGTCTTGTGAACATAACTCTGAACTGTATTCTCAATTTTTCTCAAAACGAAATGCTAAAAGAAGAAAGAGTTTTGCGGATGAATCTGCCCGGTTGTCGAACGCGTGGAGCAGTCCTCTTATTTTCTTCCGACAAGGCGAGCGTTATTCTGCCGCATAAATTCCGCTCGCTTTAAATCTTTCGATTAACGTGTAACCGTCCGCGGGAGCCGCGGCCATTTACAACGGTCATTTACGTCGCTTACGATGGGGAATCCTTCGGAAAATAAAGGCGGCATTGTTCGCGAAATTGCCGGTCGACTAAAACGACCGCGGATTCTCTCGCGCGGCGGAACAATAACGATCTTTGGCTTGTTGTTTGCACACGTGTCTCGAAAATTCCACGGGATCTCCGCGGAGACTCTTGACACGCGAGCCTTCACAGAGGCCATCGAGGGATTTATTTTCGTTTCGTCTGCTATCGCTGTCGCTGTTACACCGACTGACAGTGCCACCGGCGCCGAGGATCCACACTCGACGAGACGCCGTCACGACGACAAGGGGCTTCGCGAGATTTTACTAAAAATAACCTCCGAACGAATTATCAACCTGGTGACTAATGTTCGACTCCTTTTCCCTCTCACTTTTCGATTCGTCAGTGACCAGCGACGAAAACGCTCATGAATTATGGCTGGAACGCGGCGGGTCTTACCGGTTCCGGGATGGTTTGAGTCATTGCTGGACTCTGAGTCATTATGCAAATGATTTTATTTCAGGAGACAGTTCTTTTTTCCGTGGTGATCAGAATCTATTCCGTCGACAAGAATCTTAGGCCTCCTTGCATTTAATTGTCACTAGACTGTCAATAATTCTTTCCAATTTTATGCAAATCAGGACGAGGGAAAAGTTGATTTTGAAAATTTATATGAAACCTATTTTTCAGTGTTCAAAAAGACTTTTGTGTTGCACATTCTTGCACAAAAATCATGTGAAACTGCTCCAATAAAATTGCTGCTTTTGAAGATATTTTCTGAATAGTTTCTGGCAAAAGGAAAAATAGTCAAAAGCCATTAGTTTATTATCTAGTGTTGGGACTTTAGTATTGACGTTAATATAAAAATCGTGGGTGTTTCAAGATAGATATAATGAAAAAGATTGAAGAGTGACAGATGCCAAAATCGAGATTCAGCAGATTTCAATCATCCCTGTCACGTCGAATATTGCAACGAATCGATGCCAGCCTGTTCGATAAACGGTACGATTTAATCATCGGTCGGTGACACATGTTCGCGGAAATTTTATTAATTTATGCATGTTCGAACCGCGAGGACTGTCATTAATACACGACCCGTATTAATGCTTCGCGCGGCGCGTTTGTGCGAGTGTCATTCACGCGAGATAAACGCGGGCAAACGGTTGCTCTGCCTGTTATAAATTAGAAAGTTATCTGGTAAACCAGTCGATGGTACAATTCTATACGTACCTGGTTTAATGCAATTTTATACGTTTAAACCTGTGCCGATTTATCGGGGTAAATGAGCTTACTCTGCTCTACCGGTAATTGAGAGAAACTGCTCTCCCAAGTATCCAGGAAGCATTTAATTCTGATAAAATAGGAGAAAGTACCGCTGCGCCATTTTTTACTCGGAACAATACTCGGGGAAACGCCGGGAGTAAAATGCGAGCTGTTTAGAAAACAATTTATACGTCCGAGTTTAAAGAAGTAAAAGCATGGTTTACATTTATTGTGAACGCAATAAATACATGAATCAATTCATGAATCATTCAGCAATTTATATTTACTGTTGACTTTCAAAAAATACTGTCTGTAAGATGACATTGTATTTTAAATTCATTTAACGAAATTATTTCAATAGTAATCGTGTTCAAAGGATGGTCCGATTTTTCAAAGAGAAAGTAACGAGTTAAGGGAGTAAGGAGAAAATTATAAATTGAAAAATTATCGACATTATTTGCTTAAGAATTTTCAGTAGAAAACATCAGAGAATTGTTGGAACAGAATATCCACAATTGTTTCTATCAGAGCTTCACTTAAAATGATAATACAAAACCGTTTTTAAGAAAAAATTTTCAAATATCGAACTAAATAGAAGTTTGTTTTCTGAGAATTATTACAAATTAAAACAAAAATTGAAAAAAAAAAAACCATTTCCACTTTCAATCCATAAAATTTGGGACCGAAATAGGTGTCTTCAGTTCCCCGGTCGCAGACCGTGGAAAAATCTCCTACACAAAAATGATCGAATGGGCGTCAAAAGTAGGGGCTTCGAGCTTCAAAACGAGTCCAGGTATAATATTCTATTATTTTTTGAAACAAAATTATGACAGTTCCAATACCAAAGAAATTTGCAAAACGCAAAATTCCGACAGAAATCGTTTCGCCGTGGGGTAGTAGGTATTACGGGCCCCGTGTAAGCGATTTCGGGGCCCGGTGTCCCGGGGCCCGTCGTCGAAGTTGGCGAAAAAGTCGAGCGGTTTATTGGCGGGCATCGGGCCGTATCGCGTGCTGCGAACGGTCGTCCTGAAAGTGACTGCAGGAAGACCGTAGGAGAGGCTCATTAGCCGCGGACAATTGACAGAACAAAGCTGAATTGTTCTTTCCCCCCTTCTGCCCCTCCCCCTCGTTGATCCCGTGGTATCAGGCTTTAGTCCGGCCGTCATCTGCCGTCTGCGAATTAAGGATCGACGGTTTCGATGTCAACCGGCAATCCAAACCAGGTAAGCGACATTGTCATCATCGTCCGCTACCGATGTTCCTCAATCGTCCTTTCTCTCCTCTTGTCCGCAACCTGCTTCTCTTTTTCGTCTGACTGCATATACGAGTGTGTGTATGTGTGTATGGTTACCAAGAGACGGCCTTTCACGCACAAAAATAGCAGCAGCTTTGTTCCGCGCTCGCCACTGCTAGCACGACCTTTTTCCGTTCCTCCGGGTTGCTCCGAGGTCTTCGTGTTCTCGTTGCTCTTGTTGCCTCGGTCTTAACTCTTTCAACGAACGCTCGATCCTCCTCGAATGCGATCTTTATGGGACACGCAGAATACCTTCGAAACGACTCGTTAACTGCTTCGGGATCTTTGGGACTGACGATCTTCAAACGAGGTGGACATTTGGTTTCTCTAAACGCTCTGTTTTAGTTCTTCAAAATTGACTTCTGTTAAGAATTCGCACTTAATCGGAGATTAAGATTTGCTCGATTTGAGGTGTATATAGGACTCAGTTTAAGAAACTTTAATCCTCCGTATACAGCGACTTCTCTATATATGTCGCCAAGGCCTGGGTGATAAGCGTCGCGGAATTATCCCCACTACCGCGGGTATACCCCGTGAGAGGTTATAATAGAAGAGGCCTCGGACGCCGAGGAGTGTAAACATAACACGGCTCGGGTATGCCTCCTAGACGATATATGTCGCTGGCAAGACCCGTGTTGTTGACATATATCGAGAATTCACTGTACGTCAGTGTCGCCGGATCGAGGCAATTGAGGGGAATACGGTTGCCCCCTCTCTGCCGCTACCGGATTAGTCACGTGACATTGTGGATGACACGGCTCGTGTCACGTGACCGTGGTGGAAGCGTGGGGATGCTCGCCGCCGGAGAATGGGGGAATGGCGTCGTAGAAGGGGTAGAGTGGGGGAAAAGTCTCGATCTGGTGACAGCGGGCAGTGGTGGGGATAACCTTGAGCGATTAATATTGATGGAATATCGGGTCAGAAATGACTCCTGCATAGGCGTAGAACTCCTAGGAGTCCGAGGGTGAAAAGAAATATGAAATAGAACTCTTTTAAAGAATTGGCGCAGTGTAAGAAACGGTATAAAAATAGTGTGTAAATTGAAATATTCGTTTCGCACGCCCACGAATTTCCGCGCGGAATATTCGCGAGGATCGAAAGGCCCCGTCTCGGGAACCGGTTCGTGCGATATATCGGGAGTTCTCTCGAGCACGCAAATCGCGAAACTAGCTGCCGGCAGCAGGCGTTAACAACCGATTCAACTGCAAATAGGCGTAATAACTCTGCGGACTTGTTTATCCATTAAGCCCCGGCGAAGAAATAATTAAACGGACAGGTAGTCCTGGGCGGACAGAGAACGCGGCGCGACACGAGCGAGGGGGTGAGAACACGTGTTTGCACGGTCCGCGTGTGCGCTCGAAAAATAAAAAGGGGGTAGGAGTCTTTCGGGAAATAAATATAAGCGTCGTCGTGTGGTCGTCGAGCCAGGAAGTGATCGGCACCGACGATAACGGACAGAACGAAACCGTAATATTGGGAAAGGAAAAAATGTAAAGCAAGCGTCGTCGTTGGCCGCGGGGTTGCCAACGAGGATTCGCGAAGAGATCGGGGGGTCGCCGGACACGAGGCGATCGCGTGAGATTAGGCCCTTTCATGTGTGACTCATGTGCCCAGGGAAAGTAAATGAGTGCAACTGCACTGCCGATACCTCTTTCTTTTTTTTCCCTCTTTTTTTTTTTGTTCCGACGGTCTCTTTCTTCTCCTTCCACCGGCGCCGACACCCGTTGACTACCCTCTCTCTCTTCCCCTCACCCCCACCCCCCGACCCACACTGCCATAGTACTACCTTTCACTCTCTTCACGTGCGGCAATCGCGGCACTAACTTATCGCCGGTCACACGCACGAGGTTTCGTATCGGGGGGGAACGCGAACTTATTCTTTCTTTTTTTTTTCTTTTTTTCTACTTTTTCTGAACTCCGGTTCGCCCCCTTGCGTTCGCACCGGGCGCGGAACAACGTCTGTTCGGAGCAGAGAGTCGCTAGCCGAGACATTTTATTTTTCCACCGATGTCCATGCCGAGTTCGACACGTTATCTGACACCTTAACATCCGAATTTGATGATTGTACAATTTTATTTTTCCAAATGTTTTTTTTTTACTAATTTTTACTGAACTTTCCTCACTAATCTTCACCGGTCTATACAGCAAATAATATTCTACACGCGTCAGATGGAACTTTACATGGAACCAGTTTGGATTTAGAAATCGCGGGTTCGGATAATCGAGGTTACGTGCACTGCGCAGGGAAATACGAACCAAACTGTGCCGTGTTTGGTATCATTTTAATCGGAAGAGCATCACCAATATGCCAGTGAAAGCTTCATGAGAAAATCAGTGGAAACAAAAGAGCCCCTTCGCTGAATTAGTATTGTCCAGTGTTTCCCTGCTGTTTCCACATTTGTGTGTACAAGCTACGAGGCAGGGATTATGGAATAATGTCTGACCACTGTATAATTGACACTGCGGTCCCAAAATTTCCACGTACGCCGATCAATTACCAAAATAAAAATGTGCCACGCGTTTCTCTCGCAGAACGTAGCGACTCGAGTCGAGACGAATCGAATCACCGTCAACGTCCGAATTATTAACAACCCCGGTGCAGAGTGTCCCAAAATCGACGAGGATTAAATCACGATCCACGATTTGCTCCAAAACCAGTTGTGGGGGAGAAGGGGTGGAGGAGGGGAGGGATGGGAAATGGTACGAGCGAAACGGATCGAGCCGCGCTCGGAACCAATAATTTCCTGTATCGATTTGCGTCGATCCGACCCAGGCATGAAATCGAAAGGATTGCCCTAACCGGGGGGAACCGCGGCTAAATGAAAACGGTGGCCACCGGCTCTCTCCCGTCTTTCGACGGTGTGCGCCTAAATCACCGGTTGATACACCGCGGATCTCGAAACTGGGAGAAAGAGGGGTGGTGGGAGGGGAGAGGACCACGGTAAAAAAACAGACCGCGAAGCATTAATTATGTGACTTCCGCGCCGTAACTCTCCGGGCACCCGGGCTCCCCGGACCTCGATAACTCGAATATGCACCGAAGGGATACGCATAAATTTGCCAGCCCGGCGAAACGAGCACGCACACACAGCCCCCATCGATTTTCCACTCCTTGTACGCATCGAACGATTCGCGAAATTGATATACAATTACTCGCCGCGCCGCAGCCCGAGCGTGTCGCTAACGGTGTGTATTTAATTAAAACGCGAGCCGCCTCGCAGCGCCGGTCGAATTCGAGATACGAGATTTTACATCTTTTGCATATGCACGGCCTTTTTGTTCATTCGTACCTATTCCACGTGTCGATAGGGTAATCGGCGTTTCGTCGAGGGCGGTGTTCCGCATTTTAGACGGAACGCAACGAATATTTATCAACTCGTAGCAACGTGAAAAAGGAAAGAAGAATCGGACATTGGAAGAATTTTCTGAAATTAAATCTTTACACTGCCCTTTCGATCTGCTGAGTCTCTGTTTAGAAAGAAAATCAATTTCTAAACTCCTGCTTGTCGAAAGTAACACAGTCCACAATTTCTTTCTGCTTTTGGTTAAACTTCAGTTTGGAAACCCAGAAATTTTTCACTCTTCGCTATATAATCCCCTCCATCTCGACGAGAGAATGTCATAAATCGAAATTTGAAGGTGAGGAATTTACCGGTTCAGAAGTTACGCGTGTCCAAGTTAATTTTTGCTTGCGAATCGTTCGAAACAATTTACCAAACCCCAACTTTTCCTTTTAAATTATAAATCGAAACAATTTGCCAAACCCCAACGTTTGCTTTTAAATTATAATTCGTTCGAAACAATCTGCCAAGCCCAATTGTTGCTTCTAAAATACATTTCAACCCCCTTTCGACGAACCCCATCATTTTCGCCGATTAGACCGCGCATTAACTATTCCTTTGTTTCTCTGTTTCAGGTAAGAACGGAATCGCAGGTGCACGGAGGGCACGGAGCCTCGGATTATTGTTTATTCCGCGGGGTAAGGTAATCGAGTGTAATTACTCGGCTCCGGTTAACCGGGGAAAATTGCTCGTTACAGCTGGCCCGCGTTACACGATCGTTTTCGGTCTAAACAAGGCGGATTCGATCC
This sequence comes from Halictus quadricinctus, assembly GCA_028454245.1. Taxonomy (NCBI): domain Eukaryota; kingdom Metazoa; phylum Arthropoda; class Insecta; order Hymenoptera; family Halictidae; genus Halictus; species Halictus quadricinctus. The sequence continues at coordinate 3,227,203 of CM052124.1, forward strand.
TGAAATTTCACTCTTGTCGATCGCACGGTTACGCCTCGCGGGAGTTGCCCTTTGACGATACAGTTCAAGGGCCCTGTCTCCGGTAACCGCTGCAAAATTTAACAATTTCCACGGAATCCCTTTCAGCGCGATCTTTACAATTTTTATTCGTAATTGACGCAGCTACACTCTAATTAAAACGGTATAAAAATAATTTGTTCAAATTGTTTCTCGATCAGTAAACAACGGGTTTCTTGCATTCATGAGAAAAATTACCTAGGTGCAATTTAAAGTACTAAAGGAATTTAAAATATATTATTTGCAACCTATTGAATATATTAAAAAAGAAATTTAATTTCTATTTCACTGGAGTTAATTGAAATTCAGGTGGACAATTTTTATTTTCCGCGTAATGGATCCGCAAATTTAGTCACTAGTAAGTCAAAATAGAAATTTTCCAAATTTGCAAGAAAAAGTGCAAACAAATAGCACAGAGAACCAAATAGTGCAGAGAATTTTTATTTCGCACTCTACTGCTTGTTTACAGTCTAAAATTTTAGAAAATTATTTCTAATATATTTCTAAAATATGCAATAACAAAATTATATTGTTGTGATTGATCTGCGCGAGAATGGCCGCTTAATCCTTGCCTAATATTAATCGAGGATTTATGGCAGCACGAGACGCGGCCACGCTCCTACGGTAATTGATTAATCGCGAACCGATGGGAAATTCGTGTATTCCGAGCGACTCCGGGAAAATCTGATTTGTATTTGCGAGTCGCCGAACACTGTTAATATCTAGATGAATTATTGCTAACCGCTCCGGTGGCGAATATTTAATTTCCCGTCGATGCGATGTCTACCCCCACCCCTCAACCCCTCTCCGCCGATCGATTCTCGATTAGCTGCCTCCGGATTTCAGGGTTCATATTTGTTGCACGAAATTTCCGGATTATCCCGCAAGGTTGCTAAGTGGTGTCAGAAATGATAAACAATGGCCCCATTCACCAGTCCGATTGTAATTGTTACCAGCAATATCGGAACGCGGTTTGATTGGCGAACGCTTCGCTTTTTGCGACTGTGTTCGATCAGTTTCCTCATTGTCGATTTTGTGAAACTCGTCGATACTCGTTTCCGATGAATCGCGTATGTTTAACGTGCTATTAAACGTTTATGTTAATGCATAAAATTAATGGATTATTTCAATATGAATTTTTGCCCGATTCTACTCGCGGGCTTCGATAGCGATGCACTTTGTGTATTTATGTGACCGCTAGACCGAGGATTTTTATGTAGTAATTGACGGATTATTACAATATTTATTTAACTCGTGCTTCCCACAGTCGATGCAGAACAGAAATATTTGCAGTACACTGATTGTAATAATAATGTTTTAGAATTTAATTAGTCGCTCGCATTGATCTGTTAATCGAGCCAGTTTAGTTAACTCGATATGTGTGCTCGATTATTTAACTAATGAGTCGCATATTTGGTCGTGCTACGGTTCTAATATTGACATATTGTGTGCCTCCGTGGTCACCGTAGGCTATCAAATTGTTTAGAAACGACCGTGGCAGAATTGCAATGAAAATCACTGGAATAACGTTCTACAATTAGAAGAGACATTTGTCACGTGACTTGCTGGCTGAGGGAGAGGGGGTAACATCTTCCCCTCAATTCCCCTGATCTGGCGACTCTGGGGAAAAACTCGAGACGCAATATTCTGGAAATGATATCTCAAGAACCAATCGATCCCAAATTTTGCACACATGTGACTATCGTTACTATCACAATCGAGGCAAAATAAATTTTTTCCTGTTTGGTATATCCTTTTGAAGACAGAAATACGTCGACAAAAATTGAAACCCTATATTCAAAGTGGCCTGATTTAAAAAATTATTAACAGACACCGTGAAGCAGCTTTCACGGGAGAAGTGTCGAGATAAAATTGATCGGCGGTGTATATCACTGTTTATTGCATCATAATCGCCATCGAAACGATTCGACGAAAGGGACCGGCTTGGAGGACGGGGACAGGAAAAGGGAATGTGTACACATTGTGTATCGAAAGGTTTCTATCAGCGGCCTCTATCAACGGGCGTCGATGAGACAGCCAGCATGTCTCTTTCGATACGGTAACACCTGTAGTGGCAGTAATAGCGGCGATAATAGTAACGCTGTCGACGCGTCGCGTCGTGTGGCATCGGCCTGGTCCCGGCGAGGCGGGGGTATGTTTCCTGTCCATTTTAATTGGGTTATTAACGGGTGCGAGCGTTTCCTGCCTCCTGTGACAAACCCGGGACTCTCTCTCGCAGCTGCCACCCCGTCGGAAACCAATCTGTTCCGTTTGTCTTTCGTTCCTTGCCCCGTTTCGGCCGCCGCGACATAAATATGCATCGTGCTACTTAAATATTGCACGGTGACGGCGTACCCGCTGCGCCCCGAGTCTCCTCGACCGTGTCTAGCGATGGGATTAAACACCTCGCGAGCAAATTTTGTTCCAACACTGTTTTCTTCGTGGGAAACTTTTTGAACAATTTTTCTTGCGACTGAAACCACTGTGCACAAAGATCGTAGCTCCCTCTTTACGACACAGGCTAGGCTTATGGCTGTACTAATTATTTTTATGAAATTATATTTATATATCGACAACTTTTCGGGGATGGGAAATGTGCTGGACTTTCTGACTGTTTGCAGGCATTGTGTGTGCAATTTTAATGAAATTTGTTGAGATGTGTGACTGACATAAACTTCCGAAAGTTACCTTTTTTAAATTTTATATGTGTTATTAGAATAACGAGCATTGCATGTGCAATTTTAATGAAATTTTTTGAGACCTGTATGACTGACATAAACTTGCAAAAATTACTTTTTTTATTGGGACAACGAGCATTGTATGTGCAATTTTAATGAAATTTTCGAGATATGTATGACTGACATGAACTGGCAAAACCTATTTTTCTTTTTTAAATTGTGTATGTATGTTCTTCGGGGAAAACGAGGATTGTGTATGCAATTTTCAAGATATGCGTAGCTGACATAATCTGTAAAAGCTATTTTTTAAATAATTCTACACTCTTGGAAAAAACGAGCAGTGCATGTGCAATTTTAATGAAGTTTTCAAGATGGACGCGTGTAACTGATATAAACCGGGTAAATTTATTTTTGAAGTTGTACATGTATATGTTCTTGGAAAAAGAAAACAAGCTTTACTAGCGCATAGAATGGCGCGCAGCGAACTGCATATTCAGCAGTATTTGCATTCCATCTTGGCAAAACTGTGACTGAAGCCAGCGAAATGATTTATGCTGCCTACGATGCAGGAACTGATAGCTCGTTCGTCTGAAATGCATTTCTATTGAATTCTCATTCCGTGCTATTGATGCGGAAAATTATTTTGCTAATAGACCCGCAGCCCGCTAATGAGTAATGGCTTCCTGAATGACAGTGCAAGGAAAGTTGTTCGTCCAGTTCTATTAATAATAAAGAAGGCTGATTATTTAACGCTGTGTGTGTGTCTGTGTGTGTGGGTACGAGTTATTGAATTACTAAGTGGGTAAACTTCGTACAATTTGAAATTTAAAAAAAAAAGGCAAACAATTTATTCAACATTTACTCTAGTACAATGAGTGCATTACTTACTCGTTATCAAATATTTATTCACTATTATTCGACTGCGTGTCTTTATGCAAAATAAAAATTGTCCGAAACCGAAGTTAAGTCAAAATCGAAAAATTTCGTCTTGAAAAGTTGAAAATAAATTCCTCGAATTCTTCAATTTTTGTATTCATTTTTGTCATAAATGACATTTTATATTAATTATTATATTCGCGCAAAATTTGAGAATATCTAAAAAAATATAAATTAAATATAAAATATTCGCATAGTTTTCAAAGACGAGCTTGTCAGGTCACAAAACTGCATAATTGTGCATTTACAGTGTCGTTGCCTAATTTCTAATTCATTCTGTTTTTTAATAGAGCAATGATACTGTGCATAAACTCGCGGTTAGAGTACCGCATGCAAACGACGACGACGCGACGTTGAAAAATGCGCGGAGAGCAACAAATAAGCGTGTTGTTTTTAATTTTTCATTTCGAAACGATTAGTTTATCGGACACATGTTTACCAGTTGGTTAGCCATCTATTTTTATAGACCGCGATACGTATGCAAACGGTATGCATGTATATACATCATCCTACGAAGATAGCTCTTGGAATAATTATACCTCGTTCCGCGTTACATAAAATAAAAAATGTCGCCGTATACACACACACAGACACAGGACACACAGAGTGAAGTCAAATGGTCCGAGAACGGAATCATAATTAATTATTCGAAATGCCACTTTTATCCGGCTGTTTATCGACGGCCGCGAGGTTATCGCAGCAAAAATTATATTAACGGAATTCGTAATTTTTTTGTTCCACCTTTTTTGTTTTATGGCCGCATAGAATTCTATACAACAACGATCCGGGGGGAAACAGTTTTCAGTGTTTGTTCGAGTGTAATATAAATGCAAATATAAAATGTAAACTGGCGGCGATACGTACGGTGCTTTATTGCTTGGCGAAACAATCATTTCATAAAACCAGATGCGCGAGACAACACTGTTTAATTCAACTACGTACTTCGTCGACAAACGAAATCGTTCCGGATTATCGATTCGTTCGCAAATTAATTTTCTACCGTCCACTTTATTTTTTATAACGCGGTAAATTAACTCCGGGGGGAGCGGAAACAATTTTTTTTTTCTGTACGTTTCAGCTGTACGGTTTCGTCGTTTAATTGAAAATTAATAACAACTTGTCCGGGCACGCGAGGAACAGTCTTTCCTGTTATTTTTACTTTCTTAACAGACAGCGTGCAGTAACACGCAAATAAAAATGTATTAAATTCGTTAGGCAATATAGTAACTTGATAATTTTACTAATGGACAGACTATGGGGACGCAATTACTTTGCCTATATTAATTATACTTTCTTTCAAAGCATAATAAATACTAAAAAAGGCATATCAAATTTTTTCCATTAAAATCAGTTAATATATCCCCACAGTAATTGGGTCCCTTACCTTAGGTTGTGAATCTTGGTGTAAAATGAAAACTTCCTGAAGCAATTGTGAAGAACAAATATAAATAAATTTTATAATACAAAATATCTAGCCATTTCAATTTTTCTGTAATAATTTTAACAAGTTAGAAATAATATCTTAAATTATATTAGTCTTCCAACAGTTTTAAATTACATGCACTCATTTTTACCACGAACGCATAAAATCTAAAAATAACAGTATTATTAAATTTTTTAAAAATATTTCACTGTTCTACATCTTTTCAAATTTAATTTAAACTCCCCATTTTAATTACTTATTCTACACGTAAAGTTCATTAATGAGTTCATTCGAGAGATATTCACTGTTGCACGTATGCAAATACGGTTTTGAAATATAATTAGGTTGTATGAAATAAGTTTTGAAGAACAGCTTATAGCCCGAAGATGATTTCAGAGCCAATAGCAATCGATGATCAAAAACCGGGAAATATGGATGCACAAGTATCGGTATGAAACGTTAATTCGCTCTTGAATAGTATCGAGTATCAACTCGTTCAACGTCGAGCGCAAACGGGTATTAAAAGTATCGAAGATAATCGAGCGCACGGTATCAGATTTTTGCTATCTCGAATCGAAAATATCTCCGGCGCATAATCCAATAAATGCACAGCAATTCGCAGCGTCGTTAAATAACGGTTGAAAAATTATATTGGACAGTGCAATAATACCTCTTTCCATCGTCGATAATACTTTTCCTTTTTTGTAACAATACGAAAACTAGTTCCTCGGCATCCTGTTTTAATTAAACCTGTATCGCAAACGTAAAACTATTTTTAACAAGCGGAGAGCTTGAATCAAAAAAGAAATGTACCGACTAAAGAAAAAATAGAAAAAAACATAATATGAAAATAAATACTTAAAGGTGTAAAATAAAATAGCTGGAAAAGATGGCAAGGTTAACATGTTCTACAGATACTTGACAAAAAATTACAGAAAAAATTCGTCAACATTTTTCCCAAATTTTGCAAAATGTCCAAAGCCATGTTCAGAATTTTTTTCTGATTATTTCACAGAGTGCGTTAATGAAATAAAAAATTGTTTCCGATGTTTTCTTACTTTTTTGTAGGTAGGCACAGCGTCTATTCTATATATGTCACAAATGCCTAGCCGATAAAAATCTCAGAATTATCCCCACTGCCGCGGGGTACACCTCGTGGGGGGTCAAGAAGGTCGAGAGACCTCGGTCGGAGTGTATCAAAGAATAGTATCTCCTGACTGATATATGTCCTTGGCTAGAACCGTGTTTTGGACATATATCGAGTAAGCACTGTATACTATATTGAGCACTTCTATCGCGTTATTTGAGACCTGGCAATAAATAATAAATTAAAAAGAAAATGGAATGTGGTCAATAAGGGGAACGGAAAGGTTAATAACGGATCCGCGAGCATGATTGCATCGTCGGACCATAAGCGATCGGGCGTTTCCCGAACTTGGTCCGCGACGCTCATTTTCCTTCCAGCCGCTTATTAATTGCGCTCCCCCACCCCCGGCCTTTCGTTTTTTCTTCGAAGACTTTCTCGATTGGCTAGCGTGCGCGCGCCTTTCACCCTGTTTCTCCTCCCGTTGTCTGGAGATTAATTAAGGGTAAACACTCTCCTCTCGCTTCCGCGAGCACCGGCGACGTTCAAGTTAAATTTAATTACATTGATGGTAGGGAGGCATGGATGGGGCGGGGGGAGGGGGTTCGTTCGGTTTCTTTTTCGTTTCGCTGACGTGCCGGCAAAGGCAACGATAATGTCTATTACCCAGGGCCCCGATACAAAGAAAAAGTAAACGAAACTGGCTGCGGAATGCATTGTCCTTTGAACGCGACTGCTCGGAAAATGGCAGGCTGCTTCGGCGGAGTTGAATCGAACGTCGGAAGTGAAAGGAATATGCATTTCATTTATCCGATTCGGTTCGAGCCATTATTAATCGGTGCAGAAATTAATTCGTGCCGCTTTATTCGCGAGGTGTATTGTTCCGTTACAGAGAAACACGTTCGAGCCATGAAAATAACTATTTTCCACACATTCAGTATAGATGGATTAGACCGATGTAGAATGATTAATGATTAGACCGCGGATTGCAAAACAGCGAAATAAAAATTTCTTTCTTCTCTTAATTATTTTATTGAGCTGATATCAACACACTGATATCGTCAAATCTTTTTAATATGTCCACTGTTTCACTCATTTTTATCCTAAATTCATAAAATCAGTCTATTAGTTAATTAGTTGCGAGGACTATGAATTTGTGCATCTAATAATTGCTTACTTGCACGTTTCAGGTGCTTGCAAAATTTGTTGTTTTTTTTCCAAAAAAATGTTCAGGATGAACATAATAATTAATTTTTTATCGATTGATTCGTCTGTATCGATTGTAAGAAACAGTCATATTTTCTATAATAATTTCAAAAAATTCTTTTGCACGTTTAAAATATTACCTGTGTGCTCGATGTTGTCCTGAAATCTGCTGCAGTTTGTTAATAAATAACAGAGTGTCCAGTAACACAAAGCAGACTTTCACTTTCGCGGAAACAGCTCGACGCCCCGGTAAATTTCGCGGCCATTTATTGTCGCTGAAACAATTTCTCCGGGTCACGTGGTCAGTTTTCAGGTCGCGTGAACGCATTTTCATTTCCCCGGCGATCTATTTCCATCTCGTCGAGTTATTTCGACTCGTTCATAAATGATTCATGCTCGCCGGTATTAATATCGTCGGTAGATACAAACGAAAAGAACGAACGCGACGATACCGGGGGTGGGGGGTGGGGGTTGTGGAAAAAAAGAGGGAAAGAGTCGACTCATTCCACCGCATTCGTTGTTTATCTATAAAACGAGTCTCGATCGAGGAGAACACCTCGGCCAACGTCTCTCTCTCTCTCTCTCTCTCTCTCTCTCTCTCTCTCTCTCTCTCTCTCCCCACCCTCCCGACGGCAAGAACAAAAGAAGCAATTGGCCGCGTCGGCATCCTCGCGTCGAATTCCCATGCATATGGATTAAGACGCTCCACATCTCGCCGAGCCAAGGTGCAGGATACGTAATCCTGCTGGCGCGCAAGCAAATCATGTTTATTCAGGAACGTATACATAGTAATCGAGGGGAGACGTTTCTCTATATGTGTGCTCTCTCTCTCTCTCTCTCTCTCTCTGTCTATCTTGAGTGTATGCATGCATCGACTCGGAGGGAAGATATCGCGCGGGATGAGAGTTCGAATATTCACTTACAGCTCGGACGATGATGAGGCTCAAGGTCGACGATTGCCACTCCGAAATATTAATCTTTCAAGCTGTGGATGTACCGCACTGTGCAAAAGCTGTGGCCCGCTTTGCGTGCAGTGCTCCGTTTCTGCCTCTTGTTGCTCACTGAATTGTTAAACTTCGCCTTGGCAACCCAGAAATTTTTAACTTTTTATTATACAATCCTGTGCGTCTTGACGAGAAAATGCGAAAAATCGAAGTTTCAAGGTGAGGAATCAACCGAGTCGAAAGTTAGGCGCGTTTAAAGCACATCCTTGCTGTGATAACCCTTTCATGGTTTACTAAATTCAGAACGTACAGTAGAGAGAGAGAGAGTTAGCGTGATGTAGTATATGCAGTAAGTAGATCCGGTCAGCCATGATCAGACTCGTTGAATTTTCAATCTCGATTCTCTCGAAAACGAAACCTCAAACGAGAAAACATTACTCCTTCTTTTTGACTGATTTCTTCATGTAGATTGACCTCCTTGCTTCATCGCATTTTTAATTTCACGTTTTACGATTCTGGGACAAAATCAACTTTATTTAGTATAATTACGAAACGTGAAAGGAGTAACGCTGAAAGTGCGCCCTCTGGAACGTTTGCTCGGCGAGCATCGAGCGACAAAAGCGTTTTAACGAGTGCGTCGAGTGGCCTCGCGAGTTCTCCTTTCGCCCTTCCCCCCCATCCCGGATCATTAATTAGCTCGACCGAATCGAGAAAGAAAAGAAAAAGCGAGACGAGGACGGAGCAGCGCGCAGGGCTCTCTCTCTCTCTATTCGTGGCTCGCGATCGACAATAATAAAGCGGGGCAATTAGCCACTTTTAATAACATCGTCGGAACGAACTTGTTTGTACTTTCTTCGTTTTATACACCAGCAGCCTTGGACCCCCGTCAATTTTCTTTCGCAGACCGCGACCGGTCGCTTCTTCTCGTTTTGGACGCGAGCATCCTAATGATTTCGCGCACGTGTCGCTGCGCCGCGCCGCGCCCGCGGTAATTGCCGCTTAATTGACCTAATTTTCGCGTACGTGTGCGGTAAAAGGACAGGCTGAAGTTCGCGGGCCAGAGCGACTCCAGGAATTGTTGCAATACCGTTTCTGCGATTAATTGGTGGAACGACGACGCGCGATGCGAATTGAAAGACGCGTTTCGAACACGGCGGACAGGTTTCTCGGAAACTTGTGCGTAATTCGTGTCTTTGTTAATCGCTGAGAAATCCTGCCCGATGTGGCCAAGCCCTTTTTAATTGATCGATACACATGGCGAATTAATATTCGACGCTCTTGGAAAGACTACTTTTTCAATACTCGACCGTATGACTTGAATCTTTTTTTGAGAAGCTAGAAGGATTGGTAATCTAGAGGGCCAGGAAAAGAAATTTTGGAAAAATTGCAATTGGTCGGAATTGCAGAGAAAATTCTAGAAGGTGTGTCTTACTACTTTTTTATGTGGGCCTATTCTGAAAATTGAAAAACAACGATTTGTATCAATTATACATATTCTGAAAATTTCCTAAAAATCTAGAGTCGCCTTTATAATTTTAAAAACTCCCAAATGAGGGGAATCTGAGTCCAACCGAGTCCTCCAGTGTGGGAGTGGTCAGTATCAAAAGTGAGACTTTGAGAAATTGAATTTTGGGGAGTTTAAGTACTAGGCTTTCAAAACGAACAAAGGCGGAACATTTTTCCGCAAAAAGTTGCAGGGTTGACAGGTGAAAGATCGGCAATTTTTCGCTTACAATTCGTGCACACAGGACACATCACAGAGGCTACAAACACAGAGCATTTTTTTGGCAATTTCGTCTACGTTTCCGGGCAAATTGACCGCCGTGCAAACACACCACCTGTCCCCTCCTGCCATTGTTCCCTTCGTCGCCGTCGCCGTCGCACGCACCTACACCTGCGGCAATCCCTGTCTGTCTCCTGTACCTTTGTCTACTATCGATGTCCCCCACCCCCATCCCCCGCGTTTCGCACCCTGCGGTCCTCCGGTCTGCATTTTCTAGCTGCGAGCCTACACAACTTTTCCCTCCCGTCGTTAGGCGAAACTTTTCTGCCAGCCGGAAACTGCTGCGACAGCTTTTCGCATAACTCTGTCTTCGACCCCCTCGGCTTTGCCCCGAAGCGATTCGTGCGACGCATCGAATGTGTTTAACGAATAGATTAAACTTTAATCTGGCGTGTAGGCGAGCGCGTAACTCCCAGGCACTTGGCGACGTTGATAGCTCGCGTTCGTGCCATAGTTCTCCTTTCCGGTGCGTGCGTGGATCCTCCCTTCGGTGCTCCTAGAAGAATCTCCTATTTTTTAATTGACCAAACAGGACAATCAGTTTTGTACTCAGCACGCTACATACCGGGGATCGTTTCCTAATTTTTGAAAGTCTGAGGATCTTTTGTGGTAGCTATATAACAATTTCAATAGTGAACCTACAACACACGTAACGTAATTTAATAGTTAGGGTTATTGCAGAAAATGTGATTTTTAAGCCTCCTCTCGGTACAATTATTGTAAATCCTATTAACAGACTTCCGGTGGCTAGTATGTCGATTATTTCTCTATGAAACTTTCACCGTCATCTTCCTGACATTTTTCCGATTAAAATGATACCCAACACGACACGGTTTAGATTGCATTTGTTCGTTTAATTCAAGATAGAACGGAACCTCTATTATCCGAACCAGTGCTACAGTTTAGCTACAGTGTAATATTCAGTCCTCACTGATTTGTGCAACAAACATGGACCGCTCGAGATTGCATACTAGACGCGTATACATCCAGATAGCCTCGGTTCGGATAATCGAGGTTCCACTAAATCGTGGATTGCACAGCGAAATACGCTCGGAAGTATATCGTGTTGGTACTCGTTGTAACCGCAAAACTCTTCCGCGTGTACTGACAACAATTTCCCGAGAGAATAATGGAAAGCAAAATAGTTCCAAGCATTTTAAAGGAGTATACCTCGGCGTATCGGAGGAAGCATTGTTCACAAATATCGCGCGTATCTCTTTCGCATGTATCGAGACTACCGGTAACAGTTCGTCGATGTGTTAGCAGCGTTCCCGGTGCGTTGTACGAGCAATTACGAGACACCTTGTATATTTGGAAGTTATTATCGTGGCGCACGAGAATATACACGGATATCGGGGACACGAGGCTCGCAATCACGCTTGGACGCGGGGTAGGAAAAGGGTCCTAATTGTCGGCGAGTTATCGATGATCGATGATAACGGGTCGTGTTTCCCTTATCGGGGTCGGCCGATGTTCCGCGTAACAGGAGTCCTCGCGTGCAACGTTAAGCCGCTTACATCGTTACGTTACGTGTTTGGAAATTTTGAGAGGCCTCTACCTCTCTCTCTCTCTCTCTCTCCCTCTCTCGCCCTCTCTCTTTCTCTAACTCGCATCGAGGAATAATCACGCATCAGGCTCGACGTCGCTTGGTCGTCTATATTTTACGATCATGCTACAACCTGTACGCAAACTGTCCGCTTTCGGGATAACGATATGCGCTCGTCACGCTACCACGTAACTCGATTACACGCGCTGCCTGCTAATATTCCACTCGAGGCTCGTCGGCCGTGTAAAACAGCCACCTCGCCACGAAAGGCAAATTTATCTTTTGCACCGGTGGAAATTGAGACGAGAAAACTTGGCTGTCGCCGCCGCCGAGAATGCTCTCGCCAGCCAATGGGATTGATTTAGGCGATTAGTATCCTCGTCGCGATTAAGCCGGCGAAACGTGTGGCCGGTATCGATGAACGCGTCTCCTGAGAGAAACGATCATTGGGGGAACGTACCTAGCAAATATTCTTTATACCTGTCGCTCGTGATTGCCTCGTTAGACTGTCCTGAACGACCACCGAAGACTCATGTCTTTGGAATTATGCGCGTGTTCTTAACGTTTCTAAAAATTCTCTAATTTTCTAAAATTAAATTTTATTCACGAATTTTTATCATAGACTGCCGATTTTATGGATTTGTGACAAGATTATTGGGTACACGAAATTCGAAACAGTGAGAATTTTAATTGAGTAAAATTATTTTTAAAAAGACAGAACTTTCCATTTCGAGTTTGTTCGTAGGGAATCGACATTTGTTTTTTAAAAATGACTAATCGTACCAGGCACAAATTTCCATAGATAACATTAATATTCCCGCGATCCGAGTTACCGAAACGACTACGGAATTGAGCAATAAATACATCCCAAACGCATTTTTGCTCCCAGCGTGTAATTCCTCTCGGCGATTTCGCAAAAGGTAACGATCGTGGGGCAATAAATCGCGGTAATTTAAGATTGCGAGGATATTGGCAAAAGCGAAAGTAAAATCTCTCCGGAATCATGGCCGCCGCTCGTGTTAATAATATTTGAAGGGGGGGGGGGGGTCCGAGTCGATGATAATGAACGCGCGAACCGGGCAATATTTTTGAAACTCATTTCGACCCCGAATCAATTATCCTGGCCGAGACCACGCGTTAATATCTCTTCACGCGAGCATCGTGATTAAAGGTACACTTTATCGGACTCCCAACGAGCTCTCCCCCCACCTCATCTCTCACCCCCCACAGAGAGTTAATTACCACAATCCATATCAATAAGACCGCGAGGAGGAAGATGAGGGACGACCGGCGACTTGGGACAATTGGGAAAGGAAGTTTTTAACGGCGTTATCGCTAATAAAATTTTCAACGAGCGGCAACGTCAAAAAGGAGCCGCCGCGTAATTACAACGATGGCCCCGCCGTTGAACAGTTTTTAAATCTTATTAAAGCGGTCACGCAGAAGGAGGATGCGCTGGCTTGTTAAACCGACAGTGTCCCGTCGCACGACCGGATTAAATCACTATGTTACCTCCGAGTTCCTTCCACTAATTTCTTAGCCGCGCTGTCGTGAGAAAGTCGCCGATTGTGAGTTACGCTTAACGGGGGCCATCTTGGTTATCCGAAAATGTGTATCGGGACACATTTCATTTTGTTTCGGAAGGAGGCCAAAAATCATGTTAGAAATTGCTGAATATATATGTGGCTATCTACGTAGAATGTGTACAAATTTTTCTGTGCAAAAATGGCGACGCTGCACGAAGTTATCGCGAATCGACCATAGGCAGTTTCACTAAACAGAAAAATTAAAGACTTTCTGGGAATTTTTTCAAAATGGAAGTGAAAATCAGATCAACTTGAAACTTACTGGATGTGTGTAGCAATCTTTGTGGATTGTGGACAAATTTTTCTATGTAAAAATGGCGACGTAGTACGAAGTTATAACGAATGAATCGAAGCTATACTCTCATTACAGAAACTGAAGAAATTACAGACTTTTCGGGAATTTTTTCAGAATGAATGCAAGATTCGGATTAATTTGAAATTTGCTGGACGTGTATAGCAATCTTTATAGATTGTCGACAAATTTTTCTATGCAAAAATAGCAACGTTGTACGGAATTATAGCGAATCGACCGTAGGCAGTTTCACGGAATAGAGAAGTTAGAGACTTTCTGGCAATTTTTTCGAAACGGAGACAAAAATTCTGGTTAAAATATGTTTGCGGAGAAATTCTTGCACGTACAAAATGGCGACGTTCTACAGAGGTACGAATGTATATCGGAAAGGGAATAGGCTTGTTCCCGACGAAGCCGGAAGACCGGAAGGCGAAAGGTATCGGCTCCCTTTCGCCCTCCGATTAATCAAGCGGCCGTTTAACAAAATTGTCAGGCTTTTGTTCGTTTTTAATCGACCGCGGGATTATATCCCAGACAGATCAAACATTTGAACGGGGCCAACGTTCCTAATGAAATTTCGCATCCCGCAAACGGTCGCCGCTGCAGCCGGGCTTTCTCTCTCTCTCTCTCTCTCTCTCTCTCTCTCTCTCTCTCTCTGCGCGGTGGGGAACTTTCATCGTAGCTTTTAATGTTTACAGAACTAATAGTTTAACATGCTCCTCTCGACGGCGGCCGGAATTTTCAGCGCCGCCTGGGAACCCTTCGAGGGATCCAATAAAATTTCTCATTTAGCGGGAGCCGCGGTGTTGACTTTCTCCGCAGCTTTCGCCTAACGAGTGAGATGCGTCTGTTCGACAGTATCGCGAAGGCCGGCGCGCGTCTCTCCTCGTCTACCGGAACGACAATTCGCTCGTTAATTAACGGTCAAACAAACTCTGCCTCCGTCTGTCTCGCCCCGGGACAAACGGACTCGTCATATTTCCTCTCGGCTGTCCGAGGAAATGACCCTCTGTCGTCCCGAATCTGGATTTAGGCGGCTCTCAGAACGATCATAAGTTTGACAAAAGCGTAGATGTCCAAATGTTTGTCACTAATTTTGACAGTCACGATTTAACGCGAAGCAGAAAATTAAAGAATATCTCCAGTAGACTTCCAGGTCTCGATTTCTCTACTTTCTTTAACGAGAAAATTTGCTACTCCATACATGTCCAAACACGGGTCTAGCCAGGGACATATATCGGCCAGGAGATACTATTCTTTGAGCCACGCTGAACGTAGAAAAGAACAGCTAGAGGAATCGGGCCCTCACGAGGTATACCACGCGGCAGTGGGAATGGCTCTGGGACTTTTATCGGCCAGGCGTTTGGGACATATATAGAGTAAACACATTGTGACGTATAGGTTGAATACTTCATAAATAAGAGAAAATTTTCGAATTTTGCTTCGAAATTATGCTTACACGATATATGTCCAAAACACGGGTCTAGCTAAGGGCATGTATCGGCCAGGAGAAATTGCGTCATGTTCGCGTAAAAAATTTGTTCGCGATCTGAAAAGAGTGTTGTGTACGTCCAGCAAGTTTTCGGGTGGCTGCGATGTTCCCTTCCGTTTGCAACAAAATACACACCCGAAAAGTCGCGCCCCATGTTTCGTCAATCGTCAAAGTAGAAAAGCCCTCAAAGCGCGCCGACGGGAAACGAGACACATAACGTTGTGTAGGCGCGTATGCACCACGAATAATGCATGTTCATGAAGCGTCGTGCATATTTACGAGCGAATGTTCGCCGGGATCCGTGTTACAACTTTACAACACTTTCGGTGTGCCGTTCTCTCCCACAAAGGGAGCACTGCGCTTCCTGTTCGCGTAGCCTTTCCCGAATCTAGGACCAGCTGCGTAGCTAAATCGGCCTTGCTAATTAAGGAGAATTTCTCCAAATAATTATTCAATACTAAATAAAAGACAAATAGGAAAATTAACAATTCGAATATTAATAAAAATATACGCGTATATTTCAGCATATAGCTATCTGCAAATCGAGATCAGGCATCCATTTTTTTCTTTTTT
>CM052124.1:3242902-3267764 GCA_028454245.1 Halictus quadricinctus
AGGAGAATTTCTCCAAATAATTATTCAATACTAAATAAAAGAAAACATAAAAAGACAAATAGGAAAATTAACAATTCGAATATTAATAAAAATGTACGCGTATATTTCAGCTTATAGCTATCTGCAAATCGAGATCAGGCATCCATTTTTTTCTTTTTTAATGAAAAAAAAAAATGGCATAAATTATGATTATTTTTTCATGAACTTTTCCGAGGAATTTTTCTTTGACAATGTAACACTGATTAATAATACAACTGCGATAAAATAACTACAAATCTATTACTTTTATGAAAAATAACTTACTAACAATAATTGTCAGAGTGTTTGTAAAAATGTTTGAAAATTGTAAATTGAGAAAATTGATAATTTTAAAAGTGTTTGACCCTCAGTCTTTTTCCCTGTAATTTTTTATCCAAATAAAAAATTTATTAAACAATGTCCTATATATGAAGAAATTTGTAAGATTGGTCTGTGATGGCGTACTAGCATTGTCGCGGGTTTTGTGATCGTTTTCGTGCGAATTGACCGGCGTTCGGCGTCGCAGTGGCGTGTGCAATGATAATTCGTCAAGCAGAGTTCTCCTAAAAATTACACAAAGTGGCAGCCGAGCTGGTCGGCCTTGAGAGCCCGGCAATTACGTGTCTGCCGCGTATAAGCGGAGACGAGGCATGACATCACGGTTTTGTGCGTTCGCACTGTACACACGTCGAGGGACCTCGTCACGCGCGCGTCCCCTCGTCTGGAATTCATGCGATCCGGATCGTGGATGCGAATCCGATGACACGGTTCCTGCGAAAGTTTGTTGTAAAGACAGTCCGGTGCTCAGGGTGACGCGTAATTGCACCGGCAAGAGCATAATTGCCGTGTGGAAAGTCGAGCGTGACGCGTCAGCCACCATAATGGGCCACGAAAGTGTTTGTGGAACGATGTTTATTTACATTTCAATTTTGTTGACGCTTTAATCTACCGTTCTCATCTTGAATACTTAATTTCCAATTTTATTTCTGTTATTGAACGCCACGAAACAGGTTCGAAAAGAGATACAATTTTTAGAATTCGTCCAATAGGCATTCCTATTCGAGATAAATAGAAATAATGCGCAGACCAACTCCTATCGAACAGTATGAAAACCCAATTCCATCTCCAGCTCAATGTTTTCAAAAGCGAACCACGGTAAAGTCTTGATCTAAGCCGAACGGAGCTACATGATCTTAGTAGGCTCGCCTATCCCCTCCACTGGGGGGATACCCCCCGAGCCGAGCAGTGCAGTCGGGTATATCGGTGAGAACCACTACTAATCCAATTACAAAACTTTTGTATTTTTCATTATTTTTTTATGGGACCTTCGCCAACTTATTCCTGGCATTTTTCTGATTAATCTGACACTAAACACGATATAATTTGAACTATACTTAGTGGTTTAATGGACGGTACGTAATGCTGACGAAGACTTCACCGTATTATAAAAATATGAATTCTCTTTTATAAGAGGATTGGAATAATGCCAATTATACTTAATCTATCAGTATTGTTAAAGGACCAAAAATTGATATTTTGCTTCTTAAAATTGATACAGAAATATTTTATTTTGCGATAATCTGTGTATATTTAGTTTTGGAAATCTTCCAAAATGTTTGCACCGTTTCTAATTTTTGATCTGTGTGGAAAAAGGCGATTTTCATTGAACGGAGACCGCGTATGTTATAAACGCGGAGTGTCGTTATATAGTTAGCGCGCAATATCCGAAATTGTTTGCCGGAAACAAATGTCCCGGACACGTGTACTCACTCTCCCGAGCAAATATCATCAAGGGATTCAATTTCGTCAAGAAATTGAAAACGACCGTCGAATTTCGATCCTTCGGGCCGAAAGAAAACGCCCGGGATTTCCATCAAAGCTTCCAGCTTCCATCGGCTCAATACCAGCCGGCAAACAAATTACGTAACTGCAGTTGCAACAAAAGCACGAAGAGCACGGTTCGAGTCGTGTGACAGAAAGGAGAAACGTAATCAAATCGACTCGAGGCCGACTCTATTCAGCGGACGATCAATGAAATTACAGAACTAATGTACCGGCGTGCACCGTTCGCGAAAATAAAAAGAAAACACGTGCACTTTCCACTTTGCGTTTCGAAAGAAAATTCGCATTGTCTGTGTGAATGTTTCTGGACATAGTGCAGTCGTTACTGTCGTTTTCTTCCTGTATCTCGTTGATCTTACATAAACTTTACTCGGTATGCTAGCACAAAAATTAATTTCTAAATTTAGACAGATGCATTACTCGTGTACATTTAGCAATTAATGTTGCTGCAATCAGAAAAAAAAAAAACGTTCGCTAATCGCACCACTCATTTTGCAATCAATGTTGACGCAGTCATCTATTTTTTGTCATGATCTCGAGTGAAATAAACTTGAAGTGCGATCTTCCAACGTATGTTTGCGGACTTAGAAGTTGATAAATTTTGTCGGAGTACATCTTAAAATTAATTTCAAGTAACTTCGTAAAATCGTATCATTTTTGCCTATGCTACCAATTGGGATTTATCGTTTTTCTCAGATGATTTAAAATTTTTCTCCGAAGCCTAAACGAGTGTATCGCAAAGTTCAATTTCCCAGCTTTAATTTAAGCCCTTGAAAGTTTAAAAATTCCCACGGGAATTAATTTTGAAATCGATTTGAAGTGACCTCGTCAAATCTGATCATTTTGTCTACACTACCAATTGGGATTTATCAATTTTCGTAGACGATTTAGAATTTTTCTCTGAAGCCTAAACGAGTCTGTCACAAAGTACAATTCTGCAGCTTTAATTTGAGCCCTTGAAAGTTTAAAAATTCCCACGGGAATTAATTTTAAAATCGATTTGAAGTGACCTCGTCAAATCTGATCATTTTGTCTACACTACCAATTGGGATTTATCAATTTTCGTAGACGATTTAGAATTTTTCTCTGAAGCCTAAACGAGTCTGTCACAAAGTACAATTCTGCAGCTTTAATTTGAGCCCTTGAAAGTTTAAAAATTCCCACGGGAATTAATTTTAAAATCGATTTGAAGTGACGTCGTCAAATCTGATCATTTTGTCTACACTACCAATTGGGATTTATCAATTTTCGTAGACTATTTAGAATTTTTCTCTGAAGCCTAAACGAGTCTGTCACAAAGTACAATTCTCCAGCTTTAATTTGAGCCCTTGAAAGTTAAAAAATTCTCACGGGAATAAATTTTAAAATCGATTTGGATTAATCTTCTCCGACCGACCGACACTCCCGCATTTATCGCGTCTCGAGCGCAAACACAGTCTAATTTGCAGCGCATCATCGGTACAGAGCATCGTTGCAACAAAGCATCGCCGGGGCAGACAAGAAATCCATTGCGGGCTCCATTAATTTCATCATCAATTACATTTCGATCGCAAATTGCGAGCGTCCGGCAACAAATTGAAGGGCGACGATAAACCATTGCGCTGAAACGCATTCCACTTGTCCTCGGCGTGTGCATCCGTCGCCAAATGCATAGAGCGAGATAGAGAGCGACCGAGAGAGAGAGAGATTCACGTGCGCCGCCGAAACGCAAAGGAATTCCGCGCCGATTCCTCTTGTCAGCTCCATCGACGGCTACATTTCGATTTAACAGCGAGCTGTCGCGGGGCAAATTGTCGCTCGCGAAACGGCCCGATAACGTTCTGCCCGCTAATAAATTAAACGACACTGATAAACCGGTAGCGCCTCCGAAGCAGTCGCTTTCGCGATCATGCGACCGGAGCAAAAACCTGTTCCCTCCTTCGAACACTGCTTATCTGAATCGGTGGTATCATAACTGGAGTCCCCGTGTGCGTGTCCCTGTGCAAAATGAATTTTCCATTAACCGAACCCGTGAGCTGATTCACGAGCTGTACACGCCTGCTCGCGTCAAATCGCGTAAGCGCTGACGCCGACTATGCTTACTCTTTCGAATGCTATAGCGGGGCACATTAACAAGCCATGGTAGAACTCGATTTTTTGAAAAGCTGGAAGAATCATCCCGATTTTATATAATTAGTAATGGATTGGTCAAATACAAAGCTATGGAAACAGAAGAGCTTAATGATCTGGTTATTGTCGAGTTATTAAAATTATTAATAAAGGAATTTTATTTTTGTTTCTTACAATTCTCTTAGTTTCCTTTCATTTTGCATAAAGACCCCCAAAGGTTAAAAGTTTTTAATCCAGGATAAATATCCAAAAAACTGTATTTTTAGATTGTAATATTTACTTCAACAAAATATAATTTTAAACTGTGATATGTAATGTAAGAAAATATAATTTCAAATTGTAATGTTACTCAAGTTTTTTAAAATATGGGGATTGCTTGTCTCCCTGGATAACGTTCCGCCATCTTGCAGAGCGTTTGCTTATTTCCAATTCAGTACAATTCATTAATTACAGCGGCTCACGGATAATGCAATCCGTCAATTTCTTACAGTGATTTTTGCAACCCGTTACACTAAAATAAATGCCTTTTTTCCGAGATCTAACTACAAGACAATTATGCAACGTCCCATGAGCTGCTCATTTCGTTCGACACGTAACCTCAAGATATCGAACACCCACCATTCATCACAATAATGCATAGCACTTCCGAACATGTTAGTCTTGATTCATTCATTGCTCGAGTCTATACAGTAAATCGATCCTGTATCAATGAGGTACTAGATCGTGCGATCGTTCAACAATTTATTGGCGCAGATGGTCGACTGAGTGCACTGTTGCAACAAGGTGCGACACGTTGAACGTATCACTTAATAATAACGATCGTAGAGTGATGTATTACCTTGCTCTTGAGTTCGACAATGGATTTATTGGTTTCCTTAATTGTTCTGCTTGAGCATTCGCCCGAGTAATCGAAATTTTAGAAAAACTATTTCACCGTGTGACCAATTGCTCCGTGTTTCAATGTTCTCACAAATCATTTTAATCTTTCACACTTTGAAACTCGGGGATCCTAGTCTTCCAATTTCAAATTTGAGAATCTCAAATTTAGAGGATTGTAAATTTAAAAAGTTGCAAGTTTAATTAGTATTTCTTTAGGCATTGGACCTATTGCAAAGAAATTTTGCTAACTAATTTCTCATGTATGCATCCTTAGAATCTTAATAATTTTAAATAGAAAATATTAAAACCCGACATTTTACGGGTTCTGTCTTGTATATCATACAGTAAATAATAATAACAATTTTAAAAAAAGCACTTCAAGACAATTACATCCCAAAAAGTCCCAGTCCCATATGTCCAACAATTAAACAAGATTGTTTAAAATCACTTGTTCCATTTGCTTTCACGAGAAGCCATAAGTGTTCGCTATTTCTCGACCTAAGCAAAAGAAGGGTAGGGCGTGCAAGAAATCGCGATCGCAATAATAATTTCTCAGCGCAAACACGAGACCCGGTCGGCACAAATCGGCCGGGGTGAAAAGTATTTTTTCTTTTTTTTCTTTTTGGTGAATGCGCTCGATACGGTTTCTCATAGGAAAGCGGTATTAAGCCGAGTCACGTCCCGGTAGCTGGTGCGCTATCACGAGAGTTCGCGATTCAGAGGTAGAAACGGTTTGTTGCCCGTAGAGAGAACAATCGTCGGCCGGGCGATATAGGAGAACGGTTCGCCGGTTCGCCGGAGTTAATGGGGATCTCGTCCCAATTCCGATACAATGTGCTCCGTCGAGCAAAGAGGCCAAACTCCGATCATGCGAAACGTACCGGATTCTTTTCGCAATCTGCTCGGATTGGTTAAAAGAAAATCGGAAATACGGGAGAACTTCCGATGAAACGGCCCGGACGGATGCAAACGGAAATAATTGATCGCATTCGGTGCGCGCGATCCCGTTCATCGATCTCTCGTCCACCTTTTCACCGTTCGATCGCGAACGTTTATGCACATGTGACATGTACACCAAAGAAAAAGAGAACTCACATACAAATATTTGTCGCGATAATAGCTGGACATCGAAACACAATAATATGAAAGAAGTATTTTATCGAAGTGAATGACTCGCGAATATTAATTTCTTAAGCTGACAATTTTTTATAACAGGTATAACAAAAATTCTTACGCTGTTATATACAGCCCACCGAACCAAGCAGTACAGTTCTTACTCGATGTATGTCAAAAACACGGGTCTATCCACTGACATATATCGGCCAGGAGATAAGTAAAATGATTAATAAAGGAATTTTAAAAGCATTGGAATTTTATTTTTGTTTCTTACAATTCCGCCAGTCTGTTTAGCAATGCAGTAATGATCCTAGAAATTGTTAACAAATACTTTTGACAAACCTGTTTTCCGAGGTTAAAGGTTCTCAATATTAAAAAAAAATGAAATATAATATAATACACCATAAAATACCCCAATATTCCGCCGTGCATCCGTTGCAGTTGCACACGGCAGTCCATTCATGAAAACGGCTCGTTAGCGTATAATTTCCGTTTGAAAGTAAAAGTAATAGCCGAGTAAGAATCGTCGACACGCAATTAAATTTCTTAGTGTCGCGAATCTGTCACTTTCCGGTTCGAGTCCCGGTCAACGACAGGTTTCGATATAAATTGACTCGGCTAACTTTATAGTTAGGTGACAGTCCAATTACTGTATGATAATATTTTGTAATAACCGTATTCTCGCGACGGTAGACTCGCGAGGCGCCGGCCATTTAACTCGCAGGGAACCTCGACGAGGTTGCATAATGAAGGCGACTAGAATACAGCGTAATGAATATAAACCTTAAACACTGTAATATTTTACAATGTAACACGCCTCGAGATACGTAATTTCAGATAGTCGAAGGACGGCTGTTTCCAGCTAGTAGAGCTGTTTCCCGAAGACCTTGATTGTCCCCTCATCTTTCGCTCTAATCGTATTACGCGTTCTTAATCTTGCCCCTCGCTCCGACACGGCAGGTGCAACAAACTAACAATAAGGCGATACATAATTTAGATAATGGCAACTAATGTTCTTGTATCTCGCGGAGAAGAAAAAAATAACAGCGCCACAGTGAAATACTACTGTCCCTGGAAAAAAAAGCTTTACTCATTTCTACTTTATAATCGCACCTCTTTTTACACGTTTCTGATCGTATCTTGTTGCCTTACCGTGGCACGCTTTTTTATTATATTTTTCATTAACTTTTTAACGGTGCTCTGCATATTAGGTTGCTGTGGAAATAATAGCTACGTTATTTTACCTCGAATGTTGCTTGTGAAACGTTATTTATTTTTTAATTTATCTTGAA
Organism: Halictus quadricinctus; assembly: GCA_028454245.1. Classification (NCBI taxonomy): domain Eukaryota; kingdom Metazoa; phylum Arthropoda; class Insecta; order Hymenoptera; family Halictidae; genus Halictus; species Halictus quadricinctus. Next base: position 3,250,159 of record CM052124.1, read on the forward strand.
ATCATTTTTCTAACGCTTGGTAGCAGTGATATTTATTCGAATAATTATTTGAGAAGACTAAGCGTTCAGCCCGTCACTTATTAGAATAACTATTTTTTTGCAGTAAGGAAGATATTTATAATGCAGTTTCCAATAGATACAATTTATAGTTATTTCATAAAATATAAGCCGAATAAAAAAAAATGTAAGCAAATATAAAATATATTGACGAAAAGATGTTCAGTAATTTTTTTAGTAATTCACCAGAGAAATTAATAGATCCAATGCAGCGCGTATGTTGCATAGCTGCAATACTTGCACAGGAAACTGCATAGCATCACAAAAACCCGATTATCTCCGTGTAACACGAGCAGCAATGATAGTAGCAATGATAATAACGATAGAATCGCATTATTGTGGTCATCGCGAAACCGTTTAATTCGCAAAATGACGATGTAACAGTAATCCGACGGCCAATATTATTTTCGCGCAATAATATCGTTGTTTAATGATCCAACGAGAATTATTATTCAATACGCAGAGCTAGTCTCTCTTCATCCCTCTTCCGTCTCTGCCCTAACCCCGCGAGAGTGTCATTAATACAAAAACTATAGTGCACCAGCACAAACGAATACAGTTAACCCCGATTTAGCTCGCGCGTGCGCGCTCATCGACTATTAAATAATAAATCAATAATGCAAGCTAATAATACGCGGATTTGCCAAGACTCGTAAATGAAGGATACACATCGGATGCCAATTAGGGGAGATGTGAATTTATGCGATCGAAAAATTGTCAAACGATGGGTTAATTAGCTGGTGTCGTGTTCTGGATCCAAATTTGGATTTGTTCATTTTTTAAAAATTATATTAAAAGTGTTATGATAGAAAAACAAATAAAACAAAATAAATAGATTTGTCGATAGAGCAACTGCATTAAGACTGTCTTAAATGGTTTAAAGCAATAAATAAATAAATAATATATTAAGAGTGTTCCATATTTGTATCCCTTTTTAGCAGAAAAGTGAAACTCATCACGCTATGATGTTAATCACCGAATTTCGGAGTTCAACAAACGTGAACGGTTAAATGGTTTCGTATAAACAATACTGGATCGCCAGATAAAAAAGCTGTTCTGCAAAGAATAAAAGTCTGCGGCCGGTTCCGTGCATCACGCAAATTGATCGAGTCTATATTTTTTCAAATAACAACCGCACAGAGAGAAAAGGGATCAAAAGAGAGGAGAAAGTTGCCGGTTAATTAATATCCCGCGGTCCGTTTGCAACGGGTAATGATATATCCCTGCTCTTTTTTCTGGCGGCGGTCGCATTTTTCATCGGTGCATAATCACCGCGGCCGACGAAGCTCCAGATAAAGGGAAAGAAGAAGGCCGGGGGTATATCCCAGTGAACGCGGTTGCTGGAAATTACGCGAAATCAGCGAACTGCCGATATTTCACGAACGATTATCGCTTTTTCCCCAGGCCGGATATTACCGAACTGCTGATTCATGAATCGGCGCGCTCTGTGTATCATTAATGCGAAACAACAGATGCCGACCGGCCGATTTATATTCACGAGAATGCCTCCGCCGACCGGACCGAACGTAACGGAATAGAACCGCTACAATTTCCTGTTTCCTTTCCTCTAATTGATTTAATTAATGCGCCTCTGCTCGGAATGTTTCTAGCAACAAGGACCGCCGCAGAACACCCCTCCTCCACCGAGGAATCGAACGACTATCGGTAACCGGTTCGATTCCTAAATCGGATACATTTTCCTCTTTTTGTTTCTTCATTCGGCAACCTTGACGAGAATCACTTTGACTTTGTTGAAAATTAAACCGGAGAGATTGTTGAAAAAAATTTTATTTTCAAGCCTCGAGACGCTTTTCTGGTTCAAAACGTTACGGAATTGAAACGTCGGTGAAAAAACGTCCGGTACATTTGCACGAAATTATTTAGTGAATCGCAAAAGTCATGTCGAGTCTTAACTAACACAGTTTTATCATTCTCGAAGAAAATTATATACCTGTTACACTTTATCTAGTCGTTATTCACAGCTCTACTGCAAGTTATGGCACAGTTTTAAGTATAGGTGCTAAACAAGCAAGTTGCAATTTATGCAAAAAGGGACGTCACACGTAAAGTGTTAGTATTACAATTGCTTCAGTGTATCGTATGCGATTACTTTATAAATTGTATAGTAGTGGACATGTTCGGAGAATTTTCAAATACTGCTGTACCATTCAAGACCTTTTACGGGACGTAGATCGTGTAGGGCTGCTGTTTCAGACTACTACTATTTTTAACACTAGAACTACCGAGCAATAAATGCGAATGACGTATATTTTGCTTTGTAACAGTGACAAGACTGTGCCCATTCAAACTTCATACAACTTTCATTGTGGTATGTGCTTCAATGAAGAGGTTCAATAAAAAATTTCCGATGAAAACATTTTTACAATTTCAATAATTCTAAAAGAAAAAATTAGGAACCAGTCATTTTGACTGGTCCGGTAGTTCTAGTGTTAAACCGCTAAATACAGTTCAAACTATATCGTGTTTAGTGTCGTTTTGATTAGAAAAGTGCCACGAATAGGTTGGCGAAGGTCCCATAAAAAAATAATTAAAAATGAAGAAGTTTCGTTATTGGATTGGTAGTGGTTCACACCGATATACCGAGGCAGCTCGAGCTTCTGGGCCCCTCGCGGGGGGGCCCCCCAGTGGAGGGGACGGGTCGAACCTACTAAGATCGTGTCGCTCCGTTCGGCTTAGATCGAGGCTTTACTGTAAAATGATTAGGGAAAGCACCGAGTGTCCTCCCGCATCTTGCAATTAACGGCAGACAAGTTTTATCATTAAAATCCGCTTATTACTCATTTATTACTCATTCCTAGCCAGTGGATCTTTACGCAAATAAAAATAAATAAAAATTATTAATTCCTTAACAAGCTGGAAATAATACGTTCTCAAACAGTTTCGAGTCTTTCCATTGTTTGCACCTGTCCATTTCCATCACAAGTGCATCAAAATCCGCAGTCCATTACAATGATATCGCACACCTGTCTGTCTTCGCCCTCCTCGTTCTTCCTCCCACCACTTCCTCGACTCTAACTTCTCCATTTGCTCGCCGTGAATACTAAACAGATTAAGAAGCAAGATACTACGTTCGAAGAAGGATACACATTAAGACGTGCCGCAAACGACAATTACTACACCCTTCCGTAAATTCCACGGCGTAATTATACATCGTCTATCAGACGAATCGTCGCGGATCCATAAAATTTGTCCCGCTTGCCAAAGAGATGACGAAGTTTCTGTTTCGTTGTTCAATTATTTCGATTTCGTGAGAATTTTTCGAATATTCTGTTTAGTCACAGACTTAAGACCGGTCGGATCAATACCAAGACGGATCTTAAGTCTGTGTCTGGAGGCTGTGAATGAAAATTATACACCAGTTACCGACCTGCTGACTCTGAAAAATTCACGTGACTATAAGAAATCGAAGGAGGCGAACACGCTTGTCGATAAATAACGGTAATGATACTGAATTTCTCAGCGTGGTTTCCCACATCGGCTGTTAAACGGTTCTCGCTGCCGATCCATAAAATTTGTCACGGCCCGGCGAGAGAGAGATGACGGGGCGTCCGGGTAAATTCGTGGCTAATTTGCAGGATCGTTTGTTGTAATTCTAGGCGAGCACGGTGGTTTGCATCCCGAGCGATTGATAAGCTCCTTTGGTACAAGAGGCTGACGCATGGAGTGGTTCAAGCACCTGTGCCCCGGCAGTCGTAAAGTTGGCAGTAAGCCTTGTTTATTGGCTACGCCGCTGGCAGAAATCTCTTTTATTTGAAGCACGCCGCGCGTTCCCTCGCTTCTTCTCCTCCCCCCCCCCCCAACCGTTTTCCACCGCCGCCAGTGTTTTCCAACCCTCGGCCACACGCGCGGGGGGTGGCACGCAGGGAAATTCCATTTGCGGCGAGTAAATAAAGCCCTAAATTTTCGCGGGAATTATGCCGTTTTCACGCTTAAGCAACTCCGCCTTCCGTTCGCCAGAGAATTATGTCGGCTGGGGTGCCAGCCGGCCCGTGGCGTGCTGTAATTGAATCTCTCGAATAAAATACGACACCGTCGCGCTCTCGCGTGTCCTGAAATTAGTTTAATCGCGTGTCGCGAAACGATCGCTGATTCGTGTTACCGGCGCGCCTCTCTGCCCCGTAAAAATCACTGGCAACGCCGTCGACCTCCAGATCGAAACTTGCTTCCGCGAACGATTCCTGGTTAAACTTCTCCTTCGAAACCCAGAAATTTTTCGCTTTCTGTTACATACTCCTGTACGTATTGATCAGACCATTCCAAAAATCGAAGTATTTAGGCGAGGAATTCACTGGTTCGAAAGTTATTCGGGCAAAATAAAAATGATTTGAATTATTTGCAAATGGGAATTTATTTCGGTCTCTAATGGTCTTATTAAGTTCTAAATAATGTTTCTACCTTCGTAAACACTCTCAGTCCTTCCACTATTTGAAAACACGCTCACTCATTTTTGCTCTGAGTGCACAAAGTTCCGCAGTCTGGTAACAATTTTATGGAACATCGGTCGTGTACTGTTTTGTAAGAAACAATCGTCAGAAAGAGTATATCTGGTGATAAGGTGATAATTTTAGGGAATATCGACCGTGTACTATTAGGGGTACCCGTAAGTAATCAATTATTTGCAAAGAATTTGTTTCGCCTTTGGTTCTGTATTGAAAATTTGCAGGAAACATGGCAAACTGTCCTTGATAATGATGGAGATGATATAATAAATTAAGAAATAAAAACTTGAATTTACTACAAAGTTTCTTTTAGATTTCAAAATAATTGATTACTTGTGGGTCCCTCTAATATTTTGTACGAAACGTCAGTGGCGTGAAGTTTTTCGAAAAATAGGAAAATCGTCAGAAAGAGTATATCTGTTGATAAGGTGATAATTTTATTGTGATTATTTGCAAAGAATTTGTTTCGTCTTTGGTTCTGTATTGAAAATTTGCAGGAAACATGGCAAACTGTCCTGGATAATGATGGAGATGATATAATAAATTAAGAAATAAAAACATGAATTTACTACAAAGTTTCTTTTAGATTTCAAAATAATTGATTACTTGTGGGTCCCTCTAATATTTTGTACGGAACGTCAGTGGCGTAAAATTGTTCGAAAAATAGGAAAATCGTCAGAAAGAGTATTTTGCCAACTGCAATCAAGTTGGGAGACCAGGTTTGAATGAAAAGTCGTTCGTCTGTTGACGACTGCGGTCCCAGAAACGTTACAGACCGTGGAAAAACAGGCGCAGAGGAATTCAAGCGAGTTTCACCGAGAGTCGTTCGATGCGTCGTTCTCCCTGCAGCTCGTTGCAATTTGCGGTTTGCCCGATCGGCTCGCGTGATCGTTTGTTAAGAGAGACCGCCGCGCCGTTTCGCAGTCGCGGCCGCGTCTCTACGGCTGTCGTCGAACGATTCCGTGAAGTGACGTTGCCTTTTTGCGAGGGTATCGGTTGATCATCTTATACCGATACTTTGTAAGGCGTAACTCTCCGTACACGGGCCGCTGTTTACGCTTGTACTTGCAAATCGTTCCCGCTATAAAACGTTCATTCGAATGGCAAATCGAGCGGAGTGTTTCCACGGTGAAATTGCCCCATCGAATTTTATCCCGATTCCTTTATACAGCTCGTACCGTGCTGCAAAAAACATTTCATTCGACCGATATTTATTGACTTTTGTGCAAGACAAATTTTATTTTAAGTTCCATCGAGTTTCTCTTTATTTTAAATTAAAAAAATATATGTATATACTAAATTATATTGTCGTGTTATTAACAACAACGTGAGTGTACAGACATTCTAGTATTATAAAATTGAGTTTACTCCCTATAAAAAAATTTTGTTTATTTATTTATTTAGCTAGTAATATTTTCTTTAAGTCCCACTGAGTATATGCTTTCGCAATTCATTTTGCGATGCTGGAATTTACGAACCTATTTAGTCTGATAATATCTCTGACAAGAAAATTAATTTTTTTTTCATGAAATTAATTATTTTTAAAATTTTGCATTCAATTTAGAGGACAGGTTTTTCGAATCGTTCACAGCTGTTTGTCGAAGTACGAATCGATGTGGAAAGTTGCGATTAAATCGCGAAACGGTCGATTCGGAAGCGAGGTGTGTTAATATCGGGACGAAGCATTTTGTTGATAATAATTCATCGTCTCTTTTGTCAGCAATCGATATGTAAACGACCGAGAGAGTTCCCCTTATAGCATCGCGTTTTATCTGATGTTTAATATTTTCGCCGGGGCGAACAACACGCGTTTTATTGTCGGAACGATACTATACTTTTTGTCGGGGGCTTGTTTATCCGATTATTGTAATAAATTGCTCGACACGCTTGTTCCCCGAAATTCGTTGTGTATTTTCATTAATTTTAATTATAAACGCCCCGGATAAAATAAATAACGCACGTGAAAGTTCGCTTTTGAACAACATCGCGTCACGTTTATTTGTGCAAATCACTCTCCGACGGGGCGGGGGGAGGGAGCGGGGGAGAAGAGAAGGGGGGAATGGTTAATTGCTCTTCTATCTCTGCAAATAATTACTTAACGTCGACGTTTGTTATTCACGTTTTCCTGAGCGAAGTCCGCGTTCGCACACGGAACTATGCAAATTTATGATCGATCACCATTATAACTAACATTTTCCATGCAAATGTTAAAGCTACAAAACGGACGCAGCCATTAAAAACTATTACCCGCTCTCTACCGTACACGTATCCTTCTCGGTTAATCGTTATTATTATCTCGATCTTAAGTGCTTCGAGTCGCGCGAGCACGGAGACGCAATTTTTTAAAATTATTACCTTATAGAAAAATTATCGCGCACTTGTTCGGCTCGCCGGTCATTTTCCTTTATTTTCGGAGAAACGAAAAACTCTTAAGTGTTCTCCGTTTATCTGCTCGATTACAGTCGACGCACTTTTATTTTTCAGTGTTACGAGTTTATTACGATACAGGAGTAAGTGCTGCAAATAAATAAATACAATGGAAAGTTGTCGAGCTAAATGGGCAAGATATGAAAATTTAATTTAGTTGGGGGAAACAGAGTAAGAAAGGAAAAACGATTTTTGAGCAATCCGACATCCTAATTTTTGCTTCAGGTGCAGAATAAAATATTCAGAAATGTTTTGGACCATTCCTCCCATTTTTATTTAATTTTCTGGTCACTCTGATATCTCAATTTTTCTTTTAGGGACAAGGTGAGAGTTTTAGAAATTTTTAGAATCGCTTCTCCTATTTTTATTTAATTTTCTGATCAACCTAACACCTTCATTTTTATTTCATATACGAAATGAAACGTTTAGAAATTTTTGGGATTGCTTCTCCAATTTTTATTTAATATTTTTATCACCCTGGCATATTGATTTTTCTTTTAAATACCAAATTATATTTCCAAAAATTTTTGTGATCGCTTGTCCAATTTTTATTTAATTTTCTGGTCGACTTAATTGTTCTTCTAGATATAGAATGAATGTGTTAGAAATTGCTGGTATGTGTTCCACCATCTTGAATTAATTGTTCCCAGGTCTTGATAGAAGGAAAAGACGTTCATGCTAGCTCAGCATGCACATGGCTCCACTTGACTCATTGTTTCATTGTTACCCGATCGGCAGCGAGGCGTATAAGGGACGTGCATAACCTATGCCTACGTCGAACAAGAATTCTTGCTATGCAGTTTTATCAACGAGGCTCGAAACGTAAACCCGATAATCTTATCAGTTAATGCGTACATTGTCGTTGGCAGTCGTGGCTCGCTCGTTGCAAAAAGTCACAGGCGATATCGTAGCCGCAGAGGAAGCGAACAAGCTGACTATCGTAAATTGCTGTGCGAACGTTTGCAGATTTTAGTTATTTGTTTGTATCTCTGAATGGCGAGAATGACGCAAACATGTTTCTAATATTCCTCAATCGGATTCGCGACGATCTCTTCTGTTTCTGCTCAAAGATTTGCAATTTCTATTCAAATTTTTATTACCATACCATCAGCATTCGTCAATTTTTATAATTACGTGTTTGTAATTAGTAATACACTTTTATTCAAATTTTTATATTTAGCATTAAGCGACGATTTTATAGAATTTAATAAAGCAATCAAAGAAGAATAAGTTGAGGAAATATTTTCTCTTTCGTTTATGGCTCCAACAAATTAGAAATCAAATGGTATTTTATAATATTTCAGAATATTTTTGTAAACGCATAAACATCAGCAGTTTAATTAACTCTTCGTTAAAGTAGTGTAAACGAGGAAGTAGATATTCGTCTTTAGTTAAGAATTGAACAAACAAATCAAAATTATTGCTCAATATTTGACCTCACTGGTAACGCGTTTAAGATTATAATAAATGCCAAATGCATCAAATAAACGTTCACATAATAGAGCGTCGTCTTCCTGTTTTTTACAGTTTATGTGCCTACACGACACATGAAATTAATGAAGCAGCAAACATTAATTTGCAAATGGAAACGTAAACGGAAACGTAAAACATTAACGGAAACGTAAAAATATGTGCATTAATTCCGTCAGTCGAACTAACCTTTGAATAGCAAATGTATACTACCAATTAACCGTATTCGAGGCTATTCGAAGACTTCAGACATTTACTAAAATTTTCCGAAACAATAAATACACAGTGATGAACAACAATCTGTTTATTGTTAATTATTTTCGATACTTTCACCGACACATTCGTGACATTTTTCCAATTAAAATGAGTCCAAACACGACACAATTTCGACCATATTTACTTGTCCAATACACAGTATACTGGAACCTCGATTATCCGAACCGACGATATCCGAATTTTTCATTATCCGAGTGCTTGTTCGCATGTATACAGTTCAATCCAAATAAATTTATCATACAAATCAGTATAGGTTTAACCTAGTCATCAGAACACTTAGCGCTGTTAGTTCGGATAATCGAGGTTCCACTACATCGCGAATTAAACAATTAACTATGATCCAAAGTATGTCATGTTTGGACTCGTTTTAATCAGAAAAACGTGAGGAATATTTTAATAACGGTTCCATAAGAAAAAAAAAAATAACAATTTTGAAAAATGAAAAACAGCAAGTTTACTCACTGGATTAGTAATGTCTCAGCTAATTTATCCAATGCATTTATCACCGTATCTCTCGGAACTGTTAAATAATAAGATTCGTTAGATAGCCGGGTATATTGTTTGCTTTTAAATGGTAAAATAATCGATAACGTACACCGCGCGGGCAATCCGCAGGGCGAGACGCGATGATTCAATTCGTGCCGATAATCGCGCCGAAATATTGTCGAAGTAGCCGATCGCGGCCGGCCGGTTCGGGGCGCAGGTTCGCATAATTGCGCGAGCAAACAATCGCGCGTAGCGAGTCGAAGTGAGAGTGCAGTTGGCCGCAAATCGAGCGTGCGCGGATAGAACCGAAACGAAGATCACGGGGTGATAAATCGCCGAAGGCAGGTCACAACGCTGGAGATATACCGAGGCGTACCAATTCGAATTGGCTCGTAATTCGCGGCCATTCCGACGGATGGCTTCGCCCCGATAATTACCGCTCCGCGATAAATTTATGACAGCAATAATTTACGCGGAAACTGCGGCCGACTGGCTCGATAAAGAGCGATTAACTATAAAACGAAGCCACGTCGGCCGATGCTCCGAAGCGGTACACCGCGACAAGCGCCTGTCTCTCGTTTATACGCGATCAAACTTTAAAACGTTCTCGCTGCTTCCATAAACTGGCACACCGTCGCATCGATCAATTAGGTCAACAGCGAAATTTTTATACCATCCCCCGGCCCCGCATTTGAATTATTACCTGCACAAATTAATTCGTGTCTTCACTTTCTCTGCAAGCTTATCCATTATTTGGATCAATATACAGTGTTTACTCTGTATATGTCGCCAAGGCCTGGATAATAAATGTCGCTACCGCGGGGTATGCCGCACGAGGGGACAAGAAGTTCGAGAGACCAAGGTCGCCGAGAGAAGTGTGTTTAAAGAATCTCCTGGCCGATATATGTCACTAGACCCGTGTTTTGAACAAGTATCAAGTAAACGCTATAATTTGAGAGTACCGTAAAAATGTTTACAGTAGAAGGATTAAATAAGAATGAAAAGTTAATCGCCCCCTTCAAGAAAATTCAAAACTTTTTTTATACTCCAGTATAAAATCGTGGAGGGTAAGCCTGCGTGGCACAGGGGACGTTTTTCTCGACGAAAGGTCATTCTGTCATTCGCAAGACAGTAATCGAAAACAGAAATTCGTATCAGCTTATCAGTGGGACCCGACCGGCCACGGCAGGAAATTAGCACGGAGCCGCGTAAATCAATAATCCCATTCGCGAGATCGTTCGTGCTCGATCAATTTCAGTGTCCATTACACCTCGAAGAGAGCGGTCTCTATTCCGAAGCCAGCCGCCTGTGGTCCGATTTAATGACGGGCCGGGGAGAGTAGACGAAGCGGTGGAGGAACGGCCGAGAAGCGGTATGGCCGAGCTCGAATAATTTTCGACTACGAAAAGTGAAACGTTAACGGCGGCCGATCACGAACCGCTCGTTTCCTTCGGGTGTTTTGCACTTTTGTGCATGCGAGTCTCGATCGGCGCGAGAGGGAGAGAGAGGGAGAGAGAGAGAGAGGGAGAGAGAGGGAGAGCACGGCAGCAGCGAGGCGATCGTCGAAAAAAGGAGGAAGAGGACCGTGGAACGATTTCGCGAGTTGGATCAAGCGCAGATTGCAGTCATTTGCCGACATAAATTGCACGGCCGGTGTGCGTCTCGCGCGCGAAACAACGAGAGAGCCGTTCCGCACGTCGAAAACGCCCTGGATCGAGCAAAGATCCCTGTACCCCCTTCCCCTTCCCTCCGAAGAAATAGCGTTTTCATTGTCTTTTTTTTATCGTGCAAGAGCCTGGCTGTGGGCCGTGGATCACCTGCGGGAGATCCCCATCGATGCCTTTTCGTGTGTCAAGCTTCAGCTCGATTCAGCGATCATCATTTTCAGCAACTCTGAAGACTGCGGAGTCTGGGTCTATCTCGACCTGAAACATCAAAAAATTGACATTTAATCACTCAACGTCTGGCGACTAAATTAAACGGACACCCGTTACATTAGGGACAAAAGGAATACCAAGATGTCTACTGGAAGTACGACGTATGTTTCCAAAAATTGACAAATAAAGCAGTGAATATAGTCATGAACCTGACATATTCATTTTTCATTTTGTGAAGATCTTGATCTAAATTGATCCATAACGATCTCCTTATTTTTTAATAATATGTAGGTACTACAAACGCGGGTTTGAATTTCTAGATTTGTAAAAATATCCCATGGGAAAATGAACAATGCTGTTTGTAAAAATATGCGGTGCCATATAAAAAGCCATCTATGACCTCCAAAAGACCTTGAAGCCCTCTTCTTTAACATTTTCTTCTACCTAATGGAGAAATATTCAGGTGTTCCGTTTCTGGTGAATCACCCGGTATACTTTGAAGTATCTCATTAAACTTTAAACTTTAATTAAAATTTTTTTTAAATTTTAATTTTCAGTTCAGTTCACGGTATTGGTGTTTCAAAACACAATTCAGCAACCTTGTTTATCGCGCGTTGCAATTTTGTCTCGTGGGGCACTGTTGAACGGAATTCGCTCCTCGCGAGCAGTTCCTGAAGAAGATCGAGCGCGCTGATTTAGGGAACAGGTGGGCCGCTTAGGTTCGGGAAACAAGAACGATCGCGCGACCTCGCCGGGAAAGGGGTGGGGCAGACGAGGGGCGGGAAGACGCAACGTAAAAGCCTGATGTCGGTTTCGTCGCCGGCAGATTTGCTTTACGAGGACAAGCAGCTTAGCCAGGCCCCCTCCAGAACCGATATAATTCATCCGACGTGTCTCTTTGCTCTGCGAAACACGCTCCCGACGCGCTTCGCGTGCTCGCAATGGAAGAAACTCTCTCCCTCTCACTCTCTCCCGCGACCCTTATTTATGGAATCACAGCTGTAAGCTGGACCTGGTGACGTTCTGACGCTGTCGTGCGAGTTCCGCGACGCTTCCCTCGAAATCAATCGCGCGAACACGAACCGAGTCTCGTACAATCGCAAGTCACCACATCTTTATGCAAAATAAAAACTCCACGGTAGCAAGTACTAAATTATATTACGTAGGACGTTTTTAATGAAACAGCAAGGCTAAAAACAAAATAAAATTTCAATAAAACTCGAGATACTAAAATATGTATACTTCCTTGAAAGGGGTGATTCCTCAGGTCATTTCAAGAAACTTTTTCTTTTGCGAAAATCTTCTCCGGAGCATCGTTACGGAGTTATTAACGAAAAACGTGGACCAATCAGAGCGCGGTGACAGCGACAGGCTCCGCGACAGGCTCCGCGATAGGCCCCCGCGTCAGGCCTCGCTGAGCGTGGCGCTAGGATTGGCCGAGCCGGAATCCGTCCCCAGTAGCCGCGTTCTGATTGGTCCGCGTTTTTCGCTAATAACTCCTTAACCATGCCGAGGAGAACATTTTCGCAAAGGAAAAAGTTGCTTCAAATCATCCCAGGAATCATCCCGTTCAACGAAATGCTTCGCACCTGTTTCCTACAATCGATGCAGAAAATTCTGCATAAAAGTCCATTATTATTAGGACAGAATTTTTTAATCTACAAAAAGCCATTAAAATTTCTTGGCCAAACGACAAGACCAAGATCAGAATAAAAATATCTACCGAATCATAATAATTCAGGTAGAATCCGATACATAGAATAAACTTATCAATTTTTTAGCGGAACAACGATTCGCTGAAAGAATAAGAGATAAGAAGAGAACCTGTTACACTTTCAACAGAAATTTCATATTTCCGCTCGCGAAGCCGGGAATCGCGTCAGAGACTCCCTTCGCATCTTTTTTCCCACCACCCTTTTATTGGGGCCTCGAAATGCAAAATCCTTGGCGATGTATCAACATTCGCGGAGCCATAGAGCCACCATAGTTTGCCAGCTGGATCGCGGGGGAGAGAAAAGAAAAAATAAGAATTCAAGGGTGGTGGTTGGTGTTCGCATACTCCCGGTTTAGGGGGTGGAGGGTCGTCCCGCGGTCGTAGATAATGCCGAAACATTTTCGGTGGAGACGTGCCGAAAAAAAAACCGCGGCCGAATGTGAAAACATGCATGCCATTCGATAAATAATGTAGGCGAGGCGAAAGCTTGCGTGGGCTGAATGTTTTGAAGGGACGACACGCACGGCTCCTTGGGAAAAAATATTTATGCGAACTACGAACAGGAACGCTTCCGGCTGTGGGAGCAAGAGGAATTGCTATGGCTTCGTTCCCGGCAGTTTCGACGAGTCCCATAACAGTAAATGTTAAATTTTGTTGCTCTTATTCGGGCGCCAGGTGTATCAACTTTTTCACGTCCCCCTTTTTGACAACCTATTTTCAATTGCACCTTTTTGTTATAATAAATGTACAAAATTTTAGCTGAGTGTGCATGTTTGATCAAACGCAATACTGAGAACCATGAATTCATAATGTACCACAAGGTTGTATATGTTACTATAAATTACTTATTAGTGCAGTTAATCTCCTGCTTTGCGATACCGAGTCATGCTTATGATAAGGATGTCGAACAGACTCTAGTTAATGCTATTCATTTATTTATTTGTTGCTTTAGACCATATAAGGTTAAACATGTATGCAAATACATTATTTAGCAAATGCAATATTGTTAGACGTAAATTCTTTATAGATTCTTAGGGAACATTGTTTATGAAAATTGGAAATTATTTCCAGGCCTTCCGTATCAGAATTCATTTATTTTGGGTCGTAGTAAAATTGCTAAATATTTCAAAAATTATTTCATTTTTTTTTCTATCATTATTGAACATAACATAACAAGAATTCATTTCGATAACGTATCGATCGTTTTTATCGAATCAAATTAAAGTGAGGCGAGGAGATCCATTTAAAAATCGGCGAATTCAAAGTAAATTAACATTGGGTGCAGATAGCAAATTGATCTTAGCCGTAGAGAAAGCAGCTACCCGAAAATTTAGGTAGTTGATCAACCCACGCTCTTAATTACCGTTAGCAACTAGTATTCGCACAGATAACTGATAGCAACAGAAGCTCGTGTTTCGCCTCCGCATCGCATCTCTCGATGGTGTTTAATTTATAATGGAATTATGCATACAGCCAGTTATAAATTCCCGACTAGTACTGGAACATTGCTTTTCCCTGCTACGCAACGCTAATAACATCGAAAATGTAATTCGAAGTGGAACGAAGCCGGGGATAATTTATTGAACATTAACTACGGGAAGTCTTGTTCTTGAAAAAGAATTACAGCACGTGTTCCGGAAACAAACTGCTCCCATTAATAATGCAAACGTTCAAAGACGAAATACGCATATCCCCGACAAAAGACATTTTACCGATAACGGTGTCCACTAAATTATAAAATTTTTCTGTTATGCAAAATGATAGCTGAGTCATACTTGTACAATATACAGTCTTGCACGTACAACAGTGAACATAAATATCGGTCATTATTTCAGAATATCAGTAATTTCCTGCTGTATTTAATTATTTATCGAATATATATATTAGCTATTTCTTTATTATTTTCAGCAGCTGATTTGTGCAGTTCAGTCTCTGCAGTAATATCTACAGATAGATTTTAAGAATAATGTGTCAGCTTCAGTAATATATAATTTTCTGCCGATCCAAACTACAGTAATGTCTCGATCTAAGCCGGACGGAGCTACACGATTTTAGTCAGTTCGGTGTGAACTACTAATCCAACTACGAAACTTTATTTTTCATTATCTTTTCGTGGTATATTTCTCATTAAAATGACACTAAACACGATATAAAAAAATTATAATCAAATTGTAATAAATTGGGGCTTCCATGTATTTACTTTGTGGAGAGACGTCTTGTTACATAACTTTCTAGGATAATCCAAGGAGAGAATGCATTTTTAATCTCGAATTTGTAAAATGGACTGGTATAATTTCTATTTTGCATAAAGAGTCCAGTCAATTCGCCGAGTGAAAGATCTCGCTCGTTTGCATCATAATTAACACATTCCTCGCGGTAACGAAGGTAACTGATGAAGGAGAGCGTTCTTTCCGGTGCGGCGCAATTTCTCGCGATTTCCTTTGTAAAACAAATGTTTAACAGCATTAACACCGTCATTTGCCATCGAGGGCAGGTTCTCTCGAACCTCCTCCTCCTCTGTGAACGTTGCTAATAATCCGCGGCTAACGCGCGACGAAGTGGAAATATGTATTTCATAATTCACGACGGGTGCTCACAAAGGGAGGAAAAGGGGAGAGAGAGAGAGGGAGAGAGGGAGATAGAGAGTTATGGGGTGAGATGGCACCGCGGCGAACAAATCGAATCCGGCGCAAATTAGCGCGAACGCGCCGGTACACGAATTCGTCTTGTTGTCATGAGAAATAATTGCCGGGAGAATTCCTATGGACTCGGGGTCGGGACGGGAAAGGCGAGCCTTCCCTCGGGGTTATAATGCCGGGATGAAGCGCCCGAGGTTATTAGTTTAGGAAGCTGCAAAGTACCCCGAAACAAAGTCTCTCTGTCTCTCTATAGGGTAATCAATATACAAGCACCGACCCTGCCGCCGTTTCACCTCGTTGATTCAACCTGAATCGCCAGGCACGAAGATCCCTCCCTCGAATTAGTTGCTGGTTGCTGGTTGCTGGTTCCTGGCAAAGCATCGCTGTCGGGTAGTCGACGTCGGAGAGCGATAGGTGATAAACTGTCATCGCGCCGGTCCTAACTCTCCTCCCTCTCCCCCCTCTCTCTCTCTTCCCATCCCCCTCCCACTACGTCTGGCGTTCCAACCGTGTTTCAGATTAATTACGAAATTTCAATTATTGCCCCCAACTTGCCAAATAGAAGGCTACGGACATGAAAGGTGCAACTGGAAAGACAACAACGCATTCTAAGCAATATATCAGGATTATTAATTAACTTTAGCAGAGAGTCCTTAAGAGTCCTTAAAATTAATTATTTTAAAGCGAATCAGAAATTATTGAGTTTTGTTGTTCGGTCGAGTGAACGACGGGGACGATTGAAGAGGGTAAAAAATGGATCAACTTGGAAAAATAGTGTCGAGTTTTCTGGTAAAATTGTTAGCAAAGTTTATTATTAAGGCCGCTTCTGTTTCACGTCGTATGCATTTTTCAAACTGGGAAAATATTATTGAACCTTTTGTCCGATAAAGTGAAAGGGATTGCAAGGGACTGTGAGAGAATTTTTTAAAGTTAACAAACAATGAGAAAGAATTAAGCTGGGAGGGATTATTGGAACGGATGAATTTTAATGCCTTTGGTTAATTAAGAGAATTGATATGAGAGAAAATAAATTTACCGTTGCACTAGTGTGAATAAGACACTGAATGAGTATAAAAATGTACAGTTTCGCGATTTTGCAAAACCCGTTTCCGCTAATAGTAGCCGCATTAAATGAGCAATTTAATCCCCCACAAAACGTGCCATAATGCGCACGATAATTTCAGAAACGTGTAATAAAATTTGCTTGTGGAAAAGCCGCGAGTCAGGGGGAGTCACGTTCCAAGAGGTTAATAGTTAATAATTTTGTTACAGTCCAAGCAGTACAGCGCTGGGTTCGCTGGATCAGCTGAAGGAGTACCTGACGACAGTGGGAACCTGCAAATGCGGACTCGAATGTCCGCTAAAACCTGAACAGGTCTTCAACTTCGACCCCAAGGTATGTTCGCGGTCATTTTTATCACGGCCTGGTCACGATCGTTTCGTGTATTTCGTGTCTAGGAAAATTACCGTAATTACAGCGATACTGGGTATATATATATATATACATGAGTGCATATTGAATATTTGTATAATACTCGTAAAGAAGTATTACCAGAGGAGGAGATTAACTATCTCCGGAGAGTTGCAATCACGGATAGGTATGGTCACGATACGTGCCCCCAACTTCCCCGCAAATGAATATTTATTTAAAACGTTCAAGCTTTTCCTCTTGAAAAACACCCTGCTTTGGAAATCCGTGCTGCGTTGGGAATTCGAGGCAATTATTTCGCTTTTCAAGTCACTTCACAGCGATTCTACCGAGATTATGGCGAGAACGGCAGATTAGTGTGCTAATGTGTGCTTGTGAGCTACATGTTTTAATTAGCGAAAGCATAGGATTGCATGTTCGGGATATTATATAGATATTATTTCTTGTAATATTCCATTTCAAATGTGTGAATCCGGAATTCAAGCGATTTTTATAATTTTTAGACATTCTATTTTCAGAAATGTAAGTTTTAAGATTTTCTCAGCAGTTCCGTCTAATTTCGATATTTCCAAAATTTTCTTCCCGTCTTGTACTATACAATAAATAATAAGAATTTATCTAAGAGAAAAAATACATTTGTAGTTCCATACTATCTGCTTACATCCCGATTAGTCCCAGTCCCGTATATGCGACAGTTATCCTGAGAAAAATTCTTTAAAAACACCTGTTTTCCACGAAACGAGGAGCCCCTCCTTAAATTTGTCTCTGCCT
>CM052124.1:3267864-3282793 GCA_028454245.1 Halictus quadricinctus
AGCCCCTCCTTAAATTTGTCTCTGCCTGAAATTTCCATCATTGCGTTCAATTATCCTGTCGCATTGAGGCGCCCACTTTTCTCTAGAAAAATTACATTTCTAGTTCGACACTATCTGCTTACATCCGAATTAGTCCCAG
Organism: Halictus quadricinctus; assembly: GCA_028454245.1. Classification (NCBI taxonomy): domain Eukaryota; kingdom Metazoa; phylum Arthropoda; class Insecta; order Hymenoptera; family Halictidae; genus Halictus; species Halictus quadricinctus. Next base: position 3,268,004 of record CM052124.1, read on the forward strand.
TTCCGTATATGCGACAGTTATCCTGAGAAAAATTCTTTAAAAACACCTGTTTTCCACGAAACGAGGAGCCCCTCCTTAAATTTGTCTCTGCCTGAAATTTCCATCATTGCGTTCAATTATCCTGCCGCATTGAGGCGCCCACTTTTCTCTAGAAAAATTACATTTCTAGTTCGACACTATCTGCTTACATCCCGATTAGTCCCAGTTCCGTATATGCGACAGTTCTCCTGAGAAAAATTCTTTAAAAACAGCTGTTTTCCATGAAACGAGGAGCCCCACCTTAAATTTGTCTGTGCCTCAAATTTCCATCATTGCGTTCAATTATCCTGTCGCATTGAGGCGCCCACTTTTCTCTAGAAAAATTACATTTCTAGTTCGACACTATCTGCTTACATCCCGATTAGTCCCGGTTCCGTATATGCGACAGTTCTCCTGAGAAAAATTCTTTAAAAACAGCTGTTTTCCATGAAACGAGGAGCCCCACCTTAAATTTGTCTCTGCCTGAAATTTCCATCATTGCGTTCAATTATCCTGTCGCATTGAGGCGCCCACTTTTCTCTAGAAAAATTACATTTCTAGTTCGAAACTATCTGCTTACATCCCGATTAGTCCCAGTTCCGTATATGCGACAGTTCTCCTGAGAAAAATTCTTTAAAAACAGCTGTTTTCCATGAAACGAGGAGCCACCCCTTAACTTTGTCCCTGCCTCGAGTTTCCACCGGCAATTTCCATCTTTACGTTCAATTATCCTGTCGCATCGAGGCGACCACAGGCTGAAAGTACGAACAACGATTCTCGCGTTCGACGGGAAAGGCCAACGCAAACAAAAACCGAAGGTTGAAATGTTTTAGCGCTGGCCGTGTCCGCGGATTTATTCCAATAGGAAGAGAGTTTGTCCGTAGAGAGGAGCATACAAACGTCTATAAGAAGACAATCGGGGATTTAAAGCCATCCGGCTGCGGGCACGACGATTTAAATAAATCTCCCGCATAGTTCCCCGGTACAAGAACTCTGAATCGGGGAATCGAGGCTCGTAAAAACCTTTCGGAGGTTTGCGCGTCGCGTCGCTTCGCGTCGCGTCGTCGCAGCCGCTCCGCGAGTAAATTGTTGGCCGTGTAGCAAAACGACGAGCGCGTGTTCCTGTCGTAATCTGCCCGGAGAAATCTCCGGTGTGTCGGACGTGCCTCGTGCAATGAGTCAATACTCTTTTGAGCATTTCACTCATACCATCGCCGCCGCCCCGGTGCTCTATGTAGCACGAGCGCGCGACGACGCTGAGAAAACGCAAGCATCGGGCCCTGGAGCGTGCACAGCGTGCACAGCGTGCACAGCTCGCGCAGGATGCGTTTCGCATTTTTCTGCGAGACACCTGTGATCCCACGACGCTGTCTACCTCTTTTCGCCCGGTGAAAGTTCACCGGATGGATGATCCCCCTGTGAACCGGCACGTCTAATTACGATTATTAGCCGAACGACCGTTCCTTATCGATTGTCCTCGACTTCGCGAGTCCTCTGTCCGCGAGACCGTAATTACTGCTGATACGGCGAATTTGCACTTTTGTTACGGAGAAAATTTGCACCAACAGAAAGGACAATATGAACAGTTTCGTGTTGTTTGTAATTGATTTTTCCATGCTGTGGGTGTCAATGTGTATAAATTACTTTGGGAGAGCTTGAAGTACTCAACAATGGGACTGAGGGTTCTATATTGTATCTATACTATATCTTCTAGGACCCAAGGATTCCCGAGGTCATTTGAATCAACTTTTTCCTTTGCGAAAATCTTCTCCGCCTGTTCGTTCAGGAGTTATTCACGAAAAACACGAGCCAATCAGGGCGCGGCTACTGGGGACGGGTTCCGGCTCGGCCAATGCCAGCGTCACGCTCAGCGGGGCCTGTCACAGGGCCTGTCGCTGTTGGCATGCTCTGATTGGTCCGCGTTTTTCGTTAATAACTCCTCAACCAAGCCCCGGAGAACATTTTCGCAAAGGTAAAAGTTACTCGAAATGATCTGAGGAATCCCTTTCAAGCTTCTCCGAAATTTTTGGAAAATTTCTATTTTGCACAAAGATTCTACTACTTGGACGAATAGAAGATTGTTAAGAATATCGTTCCGCTGTATTTTTGAAAAAACACGACGTTTAGCTGGTTGCGCGGCGGCCCTTCAACAATTCCTCGGACAGCAGCATTGTCGGAGCCGGCCGGGTTCGAAAAAAGGACGCCTCGGACACGAAAAACGAACCCGGCGAGCCCCGGGCCCGCCAACAAACGATTACTCCGCGGCGAGTTAACCGGTTAACCGAGCGTAATTATCATTGACGCGCCAATAAGCCCGGCGGAACGCGCAGGTTCGGCATTAACAACGTTAATTTGGAGGGTGCACGCGGCGGCGCATCGGCGCGCAAATTAAAAATTCACGAAACCGCCGAGAGACCCGGCCGGAAAGAGAAAAAGAGAGTGAGAGAAAGCGATTATCCATCCAGGCCGAAGAGAGAGCGCACCGCTCATCAGTTTTGCTTAATTATTCCGGTAGCATGCGACGATATAGGAGGAAAACGTATAATTATCCATGCACCTGCTCGCTAACTGCTCACTCAGCTTCGCCGCTTGCCTGCTTGTCCGACGCGTTTCTATCCGCGGTGCGTTAATGCGATCCTTAATTAAACTTTATCATCGGGCATCGGTCTACGAGAATTCATGGCGGCCATCGATCCCCCCGGATCGTCGGCGACGACAACGCTCGACGTGATAATAATTAATAATCATTTGCATAACGTACACCACGGCGGCGGGACCCACTTACAATATAATCTCCGGGCACGCCGGTTTATCGTTTCATCGGCCAATTATCAACGGCTCGGAGTCATTGTCTCTGTGACGATTTCGGCCGGTCGAGCATTATCATCGGATCTGCGCGAGAGGATTAATTTCGCCTCGATTAAACGCGATTGTCGAACGTGTTCCGATTAACGTGATCGATCGAGGGGGCTATATTTTTCAAAATTTCAGACGCTGCTGACTACTTTTTAATTGATATTCATATATGTTGCTTTTGTTGTGTCCGGCTCGCAACGGTTCGCTTAATTAATGAGAGCCTTATGAGGAAATCTGAGATGTTCAAGACGGTTGTTTTTCGGCCGCTTTATTCCAAGAGAAAGTTTATCGAGTCTGTTAACAGTGTATATTTCGCCTGGTGCATGCGAATGAGTTTTTGGTATAACGATTCTCGCGAACCATAAATTCGACGTTCTTAAGTAATTCGTTATATTTGTGAAAGTCATACTGTCGGTTTAAATCGAAATTGCGAAGGAGTTTGAACGAGTGTCTCGCAACTAATTTATGTCACGTTGGAGTTAACTGTGCAAACATTATGAATAATGTCCGGTTTCAATGCAATCGTTTCCGCCGTCCATTTATGGGAAAGTTATTCTGATTTAACGGTGGAACTACCGGACGAGTCAAAACGATTTAACTTTTTCTTTTAGATATATTGAAATTATAAATATGTTCCCATGAGAAAATTTTTTGATAAATTTCTCTATCGAGAAAGAATTTTGTTGTTATTGCAAGGCAATGTATGCCAGTTGCGTTTAGTGTTTGGTAGTCCTAGCGTCAAAGCGTGCGCCATTAATTGTGACTAGTCGAAACGACTTGCCCCTAATTTTTTCTTTTAGAAATATTGAAATTATAAATATGTTTCCATGAGAAAATTTTTTCATAAATTTCTCTATCGAGAAAGAATTTTGTTGTTATTACAAGGCAATGTATGCCAGTTGCGTTTAGTGCTTGGTAATCCTAGCGTCAAAGACTGCGCCATTAATTGTGAAACGGACTGTACATCCCCTCAGAGTCTAGAAAATTCCGCCACAAACAACAAAAATCCCAGACCACCGTGCGATTAACAAAATAACACGGTCCGACAAGAGCCGTCAACCAATACTGGAAGTTCCCCAATAAATAAATTATCCGATATTTATGGCGGAGCCGAGGGCCGAGCGGTCGCATTAAAATTGTTCGCGGGACTCTCGGTACACAAATGAGTGATGATCACGGTGCCCCCGGCCGACAAGAAACCATCATAAATTACAGTCATCGATATATTTCTCCCGGTCGTGCCGCGGACGTTTCGCGAGAGAAGTATTCGCATCGCGTACACGCCCCGTATAACCAAGATGTCTCCTCGCTTCTGGCAACAGTCCGTCGTCCGCAGATCGTATCAGCCAAACGAATCTGCAATGCAAACTGCCTATCTAGCCGCGCGGACAATGAGGCTGCCAGTCTGGACATCGCGCGATTTCAAGGAGGGGTTGGGGGTGGGGGGAACAAGAAGCTCTCGACGCCGGAAGGAGAATAAGAAAACGGTGTATGTGGAGCGAAATCGGCGGACAACCGAAGCCAGGATGGCATCGTCTCGAGTGGGCCGGGGTCGATATTGAATAACCGAGGGATTAGCATAATCGAGGCCGAAGTTCCTAGATCGCGAAAACCACTGCCACTTGAAACGCCCTCCGCGTCGAAGAGGGACCTTTTACAATATTTGGGAATTTTTTTACAATAACTATAGGACTTACGGGAGTGGGCCCTTTGTGGGGTGTAATCGGGTAGACTTGGAGTACAAGTGTGTTTTTTTTAGTTCAATTCTACCTGTTATTTACTGAATAATGTCACATAATAGACTTCTCAACAGTTTTGCCAGTGTAAACGGAAAAAGTGAGAAATTTTCCTAGTTTGGATCGACAGGGGGACGGGAACACTAACTGTAGCGCTAACTATAGGCATTGATCAGTGTTGCCAGATCAGGACTTGTCCCCCCACTCTGGCTTCCCCTTCCACCGCACTGTTCCCCCACGCCTCCGACACAGGCCAGTCACGTGACGCGTTCCGTCTCCGTCGCGCATGCGTCGCAATGTCACGTGACTAATCCGGCACCGGGAGAGGGAGGGTAACTCCTCCCCCTCGATTCCCCTGATCTGGCGACTCTGTATTCTTCTAATGTCTATAGTTTTATCTTCGATTCCATTTTTGTTATAAACGCATCAGATTCTCTGTTGAGTATATTCCCAAAAAACTAACTCCTCAATAAACAACTTAAACAGTTTGGTCCACTACGAGGTGCTACCCCATTCCAAAGGGTGCGTAAACATTTTGTTCACAGCCCATGTGACTGTTTAAAAATCGAATAGAGATCTCTAATATCACACAGCATGGTGCACGAGCTCCCCAGTTCGGACAGAGGCGTATGCCTAATTTATCAATAATTTGTCGCGTATATCAAGCCCTCGCATCTCCGTTCTCAGCGTGAACAACGTGATTCCAGCGAATTCCGAACTTCCTCGAGCTGGGAAAAGAGAGAAACAGAGAACGAGAGTCCTAGAACGAGAGAGAGCGAGAGAGAGAGAGAGAGAGAGAGAGAGAGAGAGAGAGAGAGAGAGAGAGAGAGAGAAAGGGAGAGAGAGAGGGGAGGGGCGATGGTCCCTGGTAGTTCTACGGGAAACAGAGAAATCGCTCTCCGTGGCTCGATGATTCCGTACGGTGTGCACGCAACAATAGGCGGAAACGTCGAGCGTTACAAAAGGAGCGCCGCGCGAGGTAGAGAAACGCCGGACAGGAACACCCGCGTCCGATAAAGAATCGGTGCCCCGAATCAAATGGTTCTCGGGGAAAACGGTTCGGGGTCTCTGTCTCCTCCGCGTTTATGGCACTCCGAAGATCGTCGCGGGATAGTTACGGTGTCTGGCCATTGTAATTGGCCTACACACTGTGCGAAACCTGTTGCCCCGCTCTCCCGGATCGATTCGATTTTTCGATCCACGGGGCACGCACGGCTCCGCTCCCGACACTCGCAAAAATTTCCAAGTCTTTATTCCCGTTCGACGCGCCCCGTTTTAATTGCATCGACTCACTGCTCGTAAATGGACACGGCACACGACTAATTGGATACGGACACGGACACGGGCTGCCTTGATTAACGCCCGGAATCCTCTTTCGGCGAGCTCTTTTTTTCCCCCGCTCTGCGCCTCGCGCCCGAAACGATCACCGAATTTCGCGACTATGGTCGTTCATTTTGTAATCGCTGTTTCGCATCGATAATTTGTTACAACACTATTGTTGTCTCCAGGAGAGATAAAAGAACGGTAATATTAAGTGGCCAGGGGTGGGGGTCGAGAAACGATGGCGGGGAAGAAGTTCCCCCACTATGTCGGAGGTTAGCAAGAATAGAGACGATCTAATGCAGGCCTGGGCAACTGGAGGCTCGCGAGCCACGAGCGAGTCCTCTTCCCACTCCTGAGACACCCCCCACCATGCTCCTATGGAGTGTAGGAGAGGGGGACGCCGGGCTAGGAACCTATTTAGGAGGAGGTTGTCTCCAAGAGAGATAAGAGCATGGTAATATGTAGTGGCCAGTAGTGGGGAACCTGTACACCAGTGGTGGGGGTCGAGAAGCGACGGCGGGGAAGATGTTGGCCAGGTCTGATCTAATGATTGTGCTAGCGGGGAAATCGTATTCGAAGAGGGTAACAAGTCCAATTTGAGCCAGGTTGGGTTCGCAGTTGGCGAATATTCGCAACGGGACTTATTTACACCGGCCTCGGAGAACAGTCGTAAAATTCCCGAGTACTATCAAAGTCGAACGACGTCGCGACGTCTGGCCGGTGATCTTCATCCGAGACCGTTTGCCGATTACAAAAGGGATCCGCCGGCTGCGGAAACCGTCGGCCACCAACCCCGAGGCCGTTCTTTTCCTCGTCGGAAACTTTGTGGCTCGCCGACCGAATCCTTTTCCACCGAGACACCGTACAAGATTACTTTCTTTGTAGAAGCGAAGTTCGTTTCCCTGCCGATGGCTCCGGTCGATTACAAAGACCGCCGTTCGAAAGGCCGGTCTCCTTTTGTGTCGCGGTTTCGTCTATCCGCGAAAGTCCTGCCTCTCGTCCCCGCAGTTCCTCGACGACTTTCTTCTCCCCCTCTTTCTGTCCTTCTCCTTCTCTTCCCCTCGTCTCCGATCGGAATTAATCCTGCGCTCGATTGGAAATTAAGAATCGATGGGCAGAACAAAGTTTCGAATCGTTCCTTAACCCATTGCCTTGGATCTGAATTATTATTTCATTACAGAATTTAAAATTCTTTTTATTTTGGATCTACCAAGCCTATACCCATTAAAACTACAATTTTATTGTACGAGACTCTCTTAAAATTTGTCCGTAAATGGAAATTGCATAGACGGTTAAACTTCACCTTGGCAACCCAGAAATTTAAAAATTTTTTAAATATAATTCTGAAGATCTTGACGAGAAAATGCTAAGAATCGAAGTTTCAAGGCGAGGAATTCACTGGTTCAAAAGTTACGCGATTTTAAGCGTCCTTGACAGATAGGGGCGACATAAATCCGAGCTCGTTCGAAGAAGCGATTCTCGAATGGGAGATCTCGCGTCGGAAGGAGACCGAGTTGGCGCCGAAGGCCCGACGATGCGAATTCATTAAAGCAAATTACTTAGGCTTGGGTTTGAACAAGAAGGGCTCGATGTAATAAAAGGGTGCTCGGTTACCCTTTGTTAACGTCATGGTGCAACTCGTACGTTCGCTTAAGCACTCGCTAATACGTCCGCCGAGACAGAGACAGAGAGAGGGAGAGAGAGAGAGAGAGAGAGAGAGAGAGAGAGAGAGAGGAGAACACAGGGAGAGAAAATGAATAGAGACAACTCCATAAACTAACTTCTCTCGAGAGGCGCTGCGTGTGTGCACTATGTGTGCACCGTGTGTGCAGCGTCGAGCGCGAAACGTCGAGTTTTCGACGTGGCAATGACGAGGCACGGTGCAACGGTTGCATCGCCCGCGAAACTGTGAGATTAGAACTGAACGGCGGCGTTTACATTCCGGCCAACTACAATGACTGCACAGAAATGCAATTCCCCGCCGACAATGGGAGTACGCGATCCGGATAAGCGACTTTTCATCGGGCCTGCAGGATCCCGGAAACTACTCGCGAAAATAATCTAATGACGTGCGTACATCGCGATACCATCACACTCGGAACTCGCAGAATTTCTACGGGAATTCAATTCTCGTGATTCCCCATGCTCCGGAAATGTTATTTTCAGGGGGTCTCTAATAGCGCGTGCACAATTTTTAAAATACGCGTGTACGAACATTAATTAAATCTCTATGCTCGTCGTTAGGAATTCTCTAGTTTTCTAGTTCGCAAATTGTACCTGTTCCGCATAGTGGAGCTGAAATAAGGGTTGTTACCACTTGAATTGAAAACAGGCGTATTCTTGGGATGATACCGCTGGTAATATTTGTTACTGATATTAAACAATATTTTTACGCGCCTAATAATATAAAGCAACGTATGAAGTATCGTAGACGGGGTTAAATCTAGGGGTTAAATAGAAATACAATAGGGTTATCAAGGGGTTAAATAGAAATACAGACGAATATATTTGTATATCAAGGGGTTGAATAGAAGTATAGACGAATATATTTGTGCATCAAGGGGTTAACTAGAAATTAAGTTTTCGTCTGACAATTTTCCCAAAAAGCGTGAACATATATGACTCAACTGAAAATTTCGTTCTAGCCCCGTTTTGAATATAAATTTGATTGTATTAAAATTGATTAAAATCGTCGGACAGAAAATAATTCCAGGGGCGTGGAATATTTTTATCGGACGCAACATGGTCGACAACTCTTCAACCACCACCACCTCTCGGCATAGTGTACACACGGTGTACAGATATCCCGTATTCTCGATAATTCTGTGGATAATTCGATTTTCTCCGAATTGCCGGGCTCGCGCTGCTGCAATTGAATTTCTATTAATAAAAACGGATATTGGTCGCTCGTGTATATACCCGGGCTATACCCCACCCCCTTACCTTCTCACCCTGTGCTCACCCTCAGTTCACCCTCTGTTCACCCTTTCCGTACCAATATTTCCGCTTCCTTCTTAATTTCTGCAAGCTCCCCTACCATCGCTATTTTTATTTTCCTTTCCAATTATCGTTACTTGTTACCTCTTCGCCAATCGAGCTTCTATTTCCTCCATTTCCACCCACCACCCCCACCCCCGGGGTTTTCTTTCCGTCTCTCGTTTTTTCGCGCACAATTTTTAAACATCTTTGTGCCTCATCGTTCTAACCCCTCGTTTCTTTTTAATCCGGAACTTCCCGCCCAGACCCGGCCAAAATAACTCGTTTCATTTTCAATTACTTCTTCTTGTTGCCTTTTCTACGTTCATCTTTTGTTCCTGGCCGCACACGTTCCTGTACAATCGCGAACAGAACTTATTGGGTTATTATCGAGAGATCAAGGAAATCTGTACTAGCCTTAAAAGTGATCTTTTACAGTGATTTACAGTGATTTACAGTGATTTCTCTACATATGTCGCCGAGGCCTGGATGATAAACGTCGCGGAATTGTCCCCACTACCGCGGGGTATATCTCGTGGGGGGCCACGAGCTCGAGTGGCCTTGGACACCGAGAAGCGTAAACATAACACGGCTCAGGTATATCTCCTGGATGACATACGACGCTACTGACATATATCGCTGTTGACATATATCGAGAATTCACTGAATTTGAACTGTGACAATTCTGCTAAAAAAAAAAAAAATAGTAAAATATAGCTGGGCTCATTCTAACACTACCAAGCATTAACAGTATCTGGTAAATATTGTCTTACAAAAATGGCAACCCTAAATTTATTGAGATTTTACAGTTTCTATAATTGTGAAATATAAAACCGATCATTTTGACCATGGCAGGTTACTATTAACTATTAACAACCAGTTAAAACTATTAAGGAAAGAAACGAATATCTAGGCTAAGGGACCCAAGTACTGTGGGTGGGGGTGCCAATTACTGTGCGCATATTAATTATATTTATTTTTGAAGCATAATGGATGTTAAAAAAGAGATATTAAATTGTTGTCCATTAAAATCGGTGTTATATCTCTTTCTTAAATATTCATTACTCTTTAAAAATCGTGTAATTAATGTAGGCACGGTAATTGGTGCCCCCAAGGTAATTGGGTCCCTAACTCTCTCTCTCTCTCTATGTAGCTCTCCCGTGTGCTGCAATTAATGCAACGTCCGTTTTGCAGAAAAATCGTCGGTACACCGACAAGTCGCTGTGTAAACAGCTTGTCCGCTCGTAAATTCTCCGGCAAATTTTCATAATAAATAAGTTTGATAACACGCAGCTCGGCATGCGAATGGCTCGATTAATTGATCACGGCGGGACGTGTCCGGCTCGTTCTTTTTCAATAATCGGTGCCAGTTCGAATGTCAGTTTTGCCGTGGGTATGATTGAGATCAATCCCTTATTGGAAAATTGTTGGTGGAGATCGACAGCTGTGGAACCGGTGGAACTAGTCGGCTGACAAATCACCTTGTTACCATCGTGGAACCCGATAGTTTGTTTTTCGGAGCAGCGGGGTGGGGGAGGGAGTACTCTAATTGGTTTATTATACTCGACTCTACCGTGCTCGGTTTTTCTCAGTTTTTTTTTTCTTTTTAAATGAAAAGATTTCAGCGTAATTGCTGGCTACAATTTCGCGCGTAATTTTGTACGATTCGATATTGTTACCGTTTCCATAATTAATTATAGGAACGACGGAAACAATGGTGAATTTAATACCGTTCGGAGCGAGAGAGTATTGTGTTGTGCCCCTGGAAAGCTTAATACGGGTGATTAAACAGGTACATGATGGTAATTAGCGTGTGCATATGAATAGATACACGTGCTAACGTCTAAACTGTCTTAATGGAGCCAGGCATTGGTTAAACTAGTTATTCGACGTGCTTTCGTAAATGGACATTACAAATTTCTGCGATTAGTTGGGCCCGTCGACAAATTTGCATAAACTAATTTCGAGGAAGTCAAATTTATCGATATATTGTTTCCCGTACCAACAGTTCCGTCGATGAAAAATTGTCGAGTTTCGTGTTTTATCGTTTTCCGAAGACCGTGTTTTGTTCGCTGTGTGCGTGCAATGGACTGTAATTTCGTTAATTATTTTCTAGTCGTGATAACAACGATGATTGCCTCGGCGGTATTAAACTCGGAATAGGCGGCTGTGGTGGGCAAAAACTTGCCGAGATCTTTTATTAACCCCTTCTTCCCGCAAATTAGCCACCATCTTGTTTCCCTAACTTAAAGCAAAGTTTGATAGCTATGTGGCAGCGCTTCCTGAAACGAAATGAACCGTGACGGAATCGTTTATTACCGCTCCAACTGAAAACCACTCAGCTCGACGATTTTTCTGCGATGAGTAATTTCCTAATGACTTTCCTAATCATCTGACCAGCTGGATCTCAATTTCATTAAAAACAAATTGAATTATATTATTATTTTTACGTAATATATAATATGTATAACATACAGTATAATATAATATCATATTATATGTTATATTATAATATATTATTATTTATATAATTATTCTTAATATACTGTAAACATAAATATGATCATGAATATATCAATATAATATCTTTAATATAAACATGAATATAATATAAAATATAATATACGCCTTAATATAATATATCATACTATATATTTTATTATATATTATTATTTATATAATTATTTTTCGTTAAATAAAATATTTCGTCAACTATGCAGTCGTATGATACTTCTCAACGCCCAAACAGAATATTCTCTAACATTATTTTTGTACAAAATCGTACATTATTAATTCGGTAAAAATTGCCAAAAAATTAATTCCTGACATACCAAGAGCAGTCTAATTAGACCTAAAAAGAAAAAAAAAATAATAATAAGCACACAATAAAAGATGTTCGCGTTCCAATTCACCTGCAGGCCGAATATTCGTGGTATCAGGGAAGAGGGTACAGCCGGGCAGAGACGAAACGCGTAAAACGAGACAATAAGAATCCGGTCGGGGGAAAAGTACTGGCGGCGGGTGTCTCGTATGTCTGAGGACACGAACGCGGCGGAGCTAGCATAACCGGCGTAGCTTATGCAGCATGTGTGTAGAATCGGCCCAAGGCGATATTCCCAGCTCGTCTTCCTCGGATCTCGCTCGTCAGATGGGATTTCCTCGGCGGAACGTCGCCGTGGCGGCTCTGCTCGCATCGCGTGAGCGCGGTTTTATTCACCGCGGCCGCATTAACGTTCATAAACTTTGAGCGTACCCGATGCCATATTTCAAGTTAATGAGCGCAATAAATTTATACGTCGCGGTAGACTGGCAGGGAGACAGGGAGATTGAACGGCGAGAACAGGGTGGCTGGGTTGACCCGGGGAAAGAAGGAAAAGGAGAGAGAGAGAGGGAGAGAGAGAGAGAGAGAGAGAGAACGTCGACTGCGCGCTGCAAGTGGGCGTCCCGAGAAAAAGGAGGAAATCAGGAGACGAGAGCCAGATAGGAACCGGGTGGAGTGCAGGAAAACGCCGGGGCATAAAGATCTTAACAAAGAATAGAGGGGAACAAGGACGGGTACAACCCGGCGCAGAAGTACCGCCGCTACTACCTCGCGAAACGCTGACGTTCCTCTGCAATTCCGTCACTCGAGTCAATTTGCATACAGTCGCCTCGGAAAGCAAGAGTTGACCCTCGAACGGCAGACCTCTTTTTCAATACTGCCCAATTAGCGATGCCAAGAACTGTAATTTTAATTATATTCGTTCCTAAACTACGGTGATTTCCCTATATATGTCGCCGAGACCTGGATGATAAATGTCGTGGAATTAGGCCCACTACCGCGGGGTATACCCCATGGAAGACCAAGAAGCTCGAGAGACCTCGGACGTCTCTACGCTGTCCTTTTCAAGGATCAAAGAATAGTGTCTCCTGGACGATATATGTCCCTGGCTAGACCCGTGTTTTGGGGTATTCAGTAAACACTGTGTTTCCAATGATTAAACCAAGCATTTACCACTGTATTTACAAGGGTATAGTTTTCTCCCGATATAAGACGATGTTTCTCTCGCAACAAGAAAATCTGTATCCCCTCTTCTTCTTTTGAACTTCCCGCTCGACGCTGCGCGGCCGACCACTTATGGTCTTCCGCTGTCTCTCGCCTCTCGCTCTCTGTCGGCCCACGCGAGGACAATGTCAAGCCGCACGGGGGTACCCTCATCCGAAATACGACGAAAGCCGTCCCCGACCCATTGTCTTATATCGAGAGGAAAACTGTACACGTCTCATAGACCCGTTAGTCTGTCTACTGTTCCCGATGCAACACCTTTTCGGTCAGCTTCACTATCAGAATTTGAGTTTGCTACTACGGTCAGCAAAAATTGGGGGATGGAGTTTGAAACAATAAAAAGATCACAAAAATTTCAGTAGATTTCTCGCAACCTAATGAAACCATTAGATAGAGGAATGAATCCCTCTTTGGTTCCTATGTGTTATTATAATTTTAATCCCCCGCTCCCCTAAAGAAACGGGGTGGGGGCCTAAAGAGAACGGCGTGCGAAGGCGGTGGCAGCGAGAGAGTGACCCGCGCCGCGATCATTAATGCGATTGCAGTTCCGTCAGGTTATCTCGTGGCGGGGGTGGTTTGCAGTTGCGCGGGGGAGAGGGGAGAGAGGGAGAGAGAGAGGGTGGTTTCGCAGCGGCGCGACAGCAGCCTGCGGCTGCACCGCGAGGCGCTGCACGTCGCGGCGCATTGAGAGAGCACGAGTAGTAGAGACGTGACGAGGGGTGGGTAGGGGGCGGGGGTGGGGGGAGAGGGTACAGCCGGGGACACTTGAGGTGAATGTTTTGCGAATGGTCGGTAGATGTCTGGTTTGCTCGAGGTTGATATCGACCTGGGTCTCGGAGTCCGGAGCCGCCGCCTTCGACCCCCTCCAACACGTTGGTAGCCCCGGCATCGAGCCGGCCTGTTGGTGCACCATCACCGATCCACCACCAGAGAACAGACTGACTCCGGCCGCACACCACCATCGCCGAAAACCACCACCACCACCACCGGCACGGACATCAAGCGGCTTGTTCTTGTGCCCCGCTCAAAGTTCATGTCCGTTTCATATGTCTCACCTCTCGCTCCTTCACGGATTCTTACCCCCACTTCACCGACGATCTGCACCCTTCAACCCCCGCCGCTCCCTTCTTCCTACGATCCTCCACCGCCCTACCACCCCCCGTCCATATTCCCTCTTCTCGCGGCTTTCCTTCATCCCCGACGTTCCGCTCTCTCGCGTACACCGTCTGCTCCACGTCGCTCCTCTAAACTCCCGGGACTTGCTTAGGCTACCAACCCCGACGTCCCGCCGCCTTATCACCCCCTTCCACGGACACCTAAACCTCGGGGGCTGGCCTGCTCGATTTATCCCACTGTTCCGCGGGCCCGGGGTGCGGAAGCTAAGTCGATACTGCGAGGCTGCAGCAACGGGTTCTTGGATGACGGACTGTTGGGAGGAAAGATGCGTCCAGGTGGTCGGGGGGATGGTCAGGGGGTTCTTCGGGAGTGGGACAGGACGGCTAGCTGGGAGTTTAGTCGGCCGGTTTGGACACATTGATTTTCGAGATGCTGAGCTAGTTTAATTGGGAAGCCTGGTCTCCGGATCATTAGTCCCGGAGAGTGTCGATATCGGAAGCTGAACCCGACGGTTAGGAAGCTGTGGAAGATACTTGTCTGTGAACAGAGTTGCCAATGGACCTTTGCAGTGTGTCCTTTTTGGTATCGAAGCGGATCATAATGGCGCGCCCTTATAGTTCCACCAGAGTGACATCGAAACTTTGTGGACGTGTCAGAGGGCAGGAAGAGAGTTTGAATTTAAACTGATGTTAGGAACAATTGAGTAACGGGGCACCGAAT
>CM052124.1:3283721-3314613 GCA_028454245.1 Halictus quadricinctus
GATTTTCAAGTTTCTCAGGGATACAGAATTTTCATTGCACAGCCACGACACGGTTCTAAGTAGTCTAACCCCTTTTAGTCAGACTGGACGTACATTGGGCATCTCTTTGTATTTATGGCATCCCAAAATGTAAGGAAAATTGTTAACAAAAATTAACTTCCGTTTCTATTGTCAGTTGATTTTCTCTCGGAACAAAATTGTCACGTTATTTTAATTTTTATAAAATAAATTGTGAAAGCAAAAATTCGCATAAAAGACCATTCACGAGTATAGTGTTCTTCTTTCTCATAGAAATTGAAAAAATCCATCACTACAAACATTTACTGTAGATTTCGGAGAGTTTAAAAACACTGTTATATTATTTTCAACTGATTAAAATTAAAAAATAAAGGAATAAATGTACCTCCTGTATCCTGAAATTACCGCAGACACATTTTCTTAATTTACACACAAAATTCGCAAATAACGTTCTGCAATGAATATCGCATAAAATACGTACGATTTTTGCAAACAATAAAGCACAACATAAATTGAAAATTCCATTTATCTGGACACACAATTGCACACGATTGTATTCCAGTGCAATGTTTTCAAATTTCTATCAATTGTTTTTTCCAAGCAGTAAAACACAGTTGCCCGAACCGAAGTAGGAACAAAACAATTTTTTCGATCATGCCAACAGGACGTAGAATCAAACAACAAACCGCATAGATATCTGCCACGGGAATCCCCATTTTTATCGCGCTTGTTTACACAGCGCGCATCTTTCGTCACTCACGTTTCCGCATTGATCCGGGGAAAAAAATTCGTTCGAGACGAGAATTTATTTATTTATTTACTTTTTCAACTCGAGAAAAATATGGAAATCCGCCGAAAGAACTGCTAAACGGAAAGAGTGTCGTAATTATTATGAATTCCCGCGGGACACCGCGAGACAAAGATCCCCGGCGAATTAAACCGCGATAAACGGTTCGATTAAACAATGACACAACATGCTCCCCGTTTCGTCCTGCTCCTCCTGCCGGCGGAGTACAACTTATTAAACGCGGAGGGGGGATACGACCGACGGTTTTTAATTAAAATCGCGTTCACCCGGTGTCGCCGCCGCCGCAATTGTCGCGCGGATAAGACAATGTGCGTTTTGCTTTGTGCCCGGGCATAAAGTAGAACTTTCTACGCGTTTCATTCCGTTGAACCATTCCCGGTCGTGGCTCTCCCCCATTTTTTTTCGTTTTTTTTTTTTTTTTTTTGGTAGATATTTCCCGGGCTCGAGTGCGCCATTCTTTCTCTTTCGAATCGAATTCGCCGTGTTCCACGAATTCGTTTTGTTTCTCGGATTGAATGCAGATCGTCGGACGCGCGACGATCGGCCGGAAAGATTGGCGAACCGGGTCCTATTCCCCCTCCCCTCCAGCTCACGTAAAAAAGATTATTGCGTCGTCGCGTAATAGGGAAGCTGTGGCGAAAACGGGAAAAGCGAAATAAAGTCGCGGACGGGATTGCTCGGCCCACTGTAATCCCTTCTGTAAACCCGGAAAGGTCGTTGGAAAAATGCATAAATTACCCAGCAAGATAATTTTGTGGCCGCGCGAATTTATGCTAGGCTCCAAGCACAGAAAATTCCAAATTTTGTTCCTTTGGAACGAAATCGAATTTTCTCTTTCTGCGCGGTTTTCTTTCGCATTGGGAAATAAAATACGCGAATTTTTGTGCACTCTTTTGGCAAATTGAAATTTTCTGCATTTAACACACAGGATATTAGGATTAAGAAACGTTTGTTCGACTCGAATTCCGTGCACTTCGCATAGAAGGTTTACACTTTGCACAAAAATCCGCACAATATCGCCCAATACAAAATTTCGAAGCAAAATTTGAAAATTTTCTTATATTTAGGAAACAGTTATGTTCGACACAGAAAAATTTGTGTATCATATATTTACAGCAAAATATGAAAGAAACCCTTGTATCCAATGTTACACATACTAATTCTACAATATAAAATACTAATGTGAAGTGCACTTACAAATTTTTCAGAATCATCTGTTCCTCCGTCGGATCCTCAGCAAACTATTATTCACTCATACGTCCGAGTAATTCTGTCCGTCTTTCGGAGGCTATTTTACAAGCAGGAACCACCACACTTCTACACAACTACTAAATCGCGCACAACGTACTTTATGAAATCGCGACAGCGAAGGAGAAGAACTTTCCCCGACCACGTTCAAAATAATACTGCGATTTTAAGCGCTCCTGCGGACGTGTTAGGGTCAGGTTACACTAGGGAGGTCAGACGCGCAGGGTGTATAAACGCTACACAAAAACAGGATAACCAAATTCAGCCGAGGCAGAATTTGTTTACCCAGTTTTTGTATCCAGCATTTGTAGACCCTCGCGTCTGACCTGCGTAACATAATCGGACCCTTACCTCGCGACGCCGGTACTGTTTGTGTAAGGTCACAGGCGTGTCATTCACGCGAATGATAGTCTGCTGTGGATCCGACGGAGAAAATTCTGAAAAATTTGTAACTATACTTTACATTAGTATTTTATATTGTAGAATTAGTATTCGTACATGTAACATTGGATGCAAGGTTTTCTTTCATGTTTTGTAACTCTAGTATTTTATGACCTAGGATTATTATTGGTATGTGTAACACTGGACACAAAGTTCTCGTTTATATTTTGTACCTTTAAACGTCGTTTGTCTCGCAACACGCACACACTTAATTTTCTTTAATTCATGCAGAACCTATGATAAATCAACCAGTTAACTGCGGAGTTTAAAAATTCCTCACTGGGCAATTAAAATCAAGCAATGACGAATATACACGTCAAGCGCGTTTAACTGGTTAAAAACCACCTCTCCAATTTTATTGTAACTGTTACACGTTGTCAATGTTCGCAGTTCATCAATTTTTATTGATCTTGGTAACCGGTATTCCCAATATGCCGGCACTTCCGCCGTCCTTTCAGGGGCCGTACCTCGAATTAAAAATCAGTTGCCGGTAGTTGGGAAACGGAGTCGCGTGGAAAATCCAATTCCGTCCTCCCGCGGTCGAGCGGAGGGAACAATTTTATCTCCGTTGCACGCCCATTGGGCGGGCCGAGAGACTTTTTATCGGCGATCCGCTTTCTGCCTCTCTAACGTCCCTCTCCGGGGGTCTCTAGCCGTTCGAGCGTCGCGGCGAGGAGATCGTAAAGGCCCCATAATCAGAAACTGGCTTCGGAAACGGGGGCTGTCGTATCTCGGGGAAAAATAGTGCATCGTATCGCGAGCGTCGAGCAAGCGCGAAAGGTCCCCCAAAAAATAAAGAGTGACAACGAACGGAATGAAAAAGCGGGCGAGAAAGAGACCGTCAAACAGAGAGAGAGAGAGAGAGAGAGAGACACGTAACTGCTCCGTTCGCTCTCGCCCGCTTTTCCCATTCGTTCACCTTTTTTCGTTCTCGTTTTGTCTCGCGCGAGCTTCGCGTATTGTCGAGCGCCGCACAAACGTCGTTCGCGAATGTCTTTCGCGCGCCCGCGCACGGAAAAGCGCTGGAGACCGTTCGCATACATTTCCCCCTCCACCTCCCCGTTTTCCCCGTTCTCGCAATATCTCCGAGGGAAATAGATACGGCGACCGTGATTTTCCGAGCTGAGTCGCATCGACGCGATGCAGTCCCCGTCTCCCCCGTGCACCAGGTCGCTGCAATCGGGTCGAATCATTCGAGATTGTCCCCGGTCTCGGAAAGGAGGATCCGTAAATTATTCGAACGCTAATTTTCCGATTGACAAGATTTTTTTTCCACTGTTTTACGGACCAGGAGCCTTCGGTGGTGTACCCGTATGCCACCGTAAAGTATACCTCTCATTCGAAGCTCGATAAAACCATTAGAAAAAATCGTATTTCAATTTTTGTGACGTCGTTGCAAAGAGGAAGCTTCGATCTTCAAATCTGTGGAAGATTCAGTCGTGAGAATTGTTTTTTAAGGTTTTTACAGACCCGTGAACTTGTATCATTTTGTCGTAATATTACGTCGTCAGTTTTTGATTTGTTGTAACGTGGAAAAAAATGTCAGCTGAAAATAAATGCTACGCTGCGAAAGTAGAGTCTTCAGGCTTTAAAATGAGTCCTGGTTTGTTGAGGTGATATGTTTTTTAACGGAGCTATAGCGGTTTAAACATCGACAACTTTTCACAAATGGGAAAGTCAGTAAAGGCAAGCTGATTGTGCCTACTATTTCTAAAAATGCATTATTGCAATTTTAATAAATTGCACCGACTAACATTGGAATGAGAAACATTGAAAATCTGACTGAAAACTAGCCTCCTTTTATTTAATAAATACTGTAAAACGTAATTTTTTCCTAGTGAACATGAAATCTAGAAATTACCGCATTTCCAGCTGGCATACCATCTCGTTCAGAAAATACTATGCTAGTTTATATCTACGCTTGCTAGTATAAGTTTCTTATCGATCGATTCATATCAATCGAATCAATTAATAACACGTTTGACATGTGCGTCGGAGATAGGAGACCAATTGTTGTTTTAATTCTCTCCGGGATCGTTTGTTGATACATAATCTTGCTTTTGATATTTGTTACTCCGGAGGAAAAAAAAAAAGACTGTGCGTGACAAGAGCTTTGATGCTTCAGCTGAAGAGGCCCCGTATCGATAAGTGTTAAGTACCAAGAATTTTACAACCATTTTATCTACCCTTACAAATCACTGTCGGGAGTTACGGCTCGTAAAATGGGTTTCTTCTTTCAAATACGAGCTTCAAGAGCACGAGATATTTCTCACGTGAGTAAAGCGAGTTTCCACTTAATTTTTTATAGTGAAACGCTAATGAATCGTGCTTTTTACTGGGAATCCTCTGAGTGCAATTTTACAAAGCGCTTCTTCTTGTTCGATTGCTGTACAACATTAGAAAAGAAATTATTTTACTCGGACGTTTTTAAAGATTACACCTTGACAAAATTTTCACGAGTTGTACAGTCACTTTTGTGTAAGGTGCTCCTTAGAACTTAAAGTCAATCCATTTTTTCGAAAAAAATTCCGTAAAAATCTACCAGATAAAATACTGTATATTACCGTGTTCTTGGAGAGACGCTGTACCTCAGACAATTTTCAAAGATCATCCCGTAAAATAATTCTTATACAGTGTATGCACTTAACGCACCCGTTGAAAAGAAAAGTCAGCTTAATTTCAGCTTGGCAACCCAGAAATTTTTAACTTTTCACCATATAATCCTGTACATCTCGACGGCAAAATGCGAGAAATCGAAGTTTCAAGGCGAGGAAACCATACTGCGTCGGTCCACGAGGACCGACACGCATAACTTTCGAACCAGTGAATTCCTCGCCTTGAAACTACGATCTTTGACATGTTCCGGTCAAGCTGTACAGGATTATCTAGTAAGAAGTTAAAAATTTCTGGGTTTCCAAGCTGAAGTTTAACCGAAAAGTCTGCTGTCATGCCATGGGACGCTTAACGCGTTCTCGTTTTCAACAGAAGAGGGAAGCATCGCCGTCGTGGCGGCAGAAATTTCATAAAAACGTCGTCTATCGAAAAGCAAAGAACTTTATCGGGCGAGGGATTGGCGAGCGTCGGGTAAAATGAATTCGAAATGCAATTCCGGCGGCAGCCGTGTAATATCAAGTTATTCGGAAGAGGAATATCAGGGCTTTTTCATTGGATCGTGCGGTGCCCGCGCGCGCTCGCAGTGAAAAGCAGCCGGCAATCCCTCCGCAGTATTTCGCAGTATTTGCCGAAAGCTGGAGAGACTGGGGAGTATTTCAATATGTTTGTATGTTGACTAGTTCATTGTATCGGAAATATTGCTGGGCTTGAGACGGGAATAGGGGAAGTGGGGGTTCGTCGGAACCCGTCGGTGAACGGCACAGTGCCGTATCACTGGTTCCGATGCCTGCGGCAAGTCATCAGCCTTTGTTCGTCGTTTCCTCTTCGCGAGCGATCGGTTAATGGCACTTTAAACGGCCCCGACACCACGTGCTATCGCTCTTCGAACCACCGGAGAAAATTTTATCACTTCGAGCCTCACCGGCGACCGTGGACGTCTTTCGGCGTCAACCCTTTCGATCCTCCTTCTTCCGGAGAATTAATATTACCTTCTTAGGCACTACTATTTTTGCACGATTTTGAAATAACACAAACAAGATCAATGTAATAGATTTGTTTTAGTGACCACGCGAGGGGGTGCAATCGGGTCGTTAATTGCTTCCGAATACTCCGGAGCACATTTAAGATTCGGGGGAATGCGCGGTGCGAAAAACATTTCGTTCGTCGCAGAGAGAGAATCTTTTCGCGGGTCCAGGGGTGGCTTTTCATCCCCCGTTGCCACCCCCGCGGTTCCGCTGCACGCGACGGGTATTATTAATCTCGGGGAGGACAATGTTACATTGTGTCCCAACACCGCTGCTACAGTTCAATTAATTCGAAATGTACGTGAATGCCGGATCGCGGGGGTGGTCGAGAGGGAAGGGGAGGGGAACCGACGACAAAGGGGATGGCGAGAGCGAAAGTTGCAAAAACACGGAATGCGACGATTCGAAGCTGCCGGGGACAGACCGCGGTCCCGTTTTCCATAACGCTGGAGTTCGACTCCTGTCTCGTGACTTTTTGTTGATCACTGGTTTCGACAGACCTCGAGGAGTTTGACGGAAATCGGCCGCGAGGGGGCGGGGCAAAGCGTTCGCCGAAATGCTCGCGTTGCGAAAGTCGCTGGTTGGTCGAAAAAGTGAATTTGGCAGTTCGATGAAAGAGCTGCAATCAATTTTTCTCCATTTTTTCAACTGCATTCGAAATTTTTATAGAATACTTTTTGGATAAATCATATCTCTCTGCCCCCAACAACCTAATCCCAACCAACCTGGGTCATACCTTCTCTTTGAGATCCCGTATATCTCGTCCAAGAACAAAGTGTACTTTAAACACGCATAACCTTCGAACCAGAGAATTCCTCGCCTTAAAACTTCGATTTTTCGGATTCTCTCGTGAAAATGCACAGGAATATATAGCAAAAAGTGAAAAATATCTGGGTTTCCAAGCTGAAGTTTAGCCATTAGAAGAACGAGGGTAAAAATGGTTTCTCCCTTCATTGACTTTGATAAGCTGGAAATAATACATCGAGCTGTTTAATCATCGAAAATCCCTCGAGAGGGACAATCGATCATCAGCCTCCCCTCCCACCGAAAAAATCCCAGCAGAAGGTTTTTAACGAAGTGCTCGCCGAGAAATCGATTACATCCGCGAGTGGCCGGACGACAGCATAAAAAGCGGGCACCATAATGCGATTGAATTGCATCATCGAAAACAATCGAGCCCCGGTCGCCGATGGGAGAAGAAGTCAACGGGGGGACCAGAAGAAAAAAAAAAGAAGAAGAAGAAGAAGCAGAAGAAGAAGAAGAAGAAGAAGAAGAAGAGGAAAGAACCAGCCGGAGAAGAGGGTTGAAGAGGATGAGGGGGAAAGAGAAAAAAAAAAGAAAAGAAAAGAGGAACGAAGAAATTCGCGATCCAGCACCAAGCGCAAGACTCACCGAGGCCGACTCGTTGCACTTTACAGCCCGAGAGAGCTTGACCACGACACGAGAAAAACGTCTCAGGGCCGACCGGTCTCCCTTTCCCTCGAACCTTGTCGTCCCTTACGGACTTCTCCTCTCCGCCACTCTTTCCTTTTCTTGAATGAGCATTTATTATCGGGGCAAGACTGTGTGGCAGCCTGCCAGGGCGCACTTGATCTTACTCCGTGCGCCTTGTAAAACACCACTTTCATACCTCCGCAAAGCAATTTAATTCAACGGCTCCCCTCGGCCCTCCTCCTCCTCCTCTCAGCCCCCCTCCCTCCTCTGGGCTCTTCAGCTTCTCTTTTGCGCGGCCAGCGCGCTCCTCTTCGGCCACCGCCGGCCGCTTATATTCCTCCCGGAGCGTATCCGCGCAGATTCGTATCGCTGGCGAGCAGCGCGGCGTTATCAGCGCGGATCTGAAGCCCGTTTTAATCCCCGCTTTTCCATCATTCCTTTGCACAACGATTCGCCAACGATTCGGACCGGCCACCGGCTTTTATTGAAATGTTAATTCCAACCACCGATCGCTCGACCAACCTGATCGCCGCATACTAAGCGCGCAGAGCCCTTCGCGCTGCCCGCCGAGGTCGAAACTTCCAGGAGGACGCGCAGTAGATTTTTTGAAATTTTTCCTCATCATCTATTTTTCCGCTGTATCTAGAAAATAACGTGAATATTTTCACATTCGAGCTACTATTATTATTTATTTATTGCTGTATTGTGGGAATTTTCGGGACTAATATTTGAACGTGTTAAATGATATTTTTAAACATTGTAAGCGTGCATATTGTTTAAAGAAAATCGCCAACTCGCTTTGGGGTTGTGAAAGGGGCTGTCGAGCTGTGATCTCGAACCTGGGAATTCAAAAAATTTTGAAACTTTGGGGACATGTACAGTGTTTGTATATGTCCCAAATACCTAGCCGATAAGAGCCCCAGAATTAACTGCCGCGATCGCCGAGGAGTCCAAGGTCGCGTGGATCAGAGAATAATATCTCCTAGCCGATCTATGTCCGTGTTCAGACCCGTGCTTTGGACAAGTATCGAGTAAACCCTGTAGTTCCACACGTGGTTATGTCGAATTCACTTTGAGGGGGCGAAATCGACTCGCGAATACGTTGCGATTTCCAAAACAAAACAGCCGAATTTTCTAAGGGTAGATTTCACCCCCCAGAAATGGGCATCAACAAAAATTCGCGTAATACATATTAAAAAGTTTAATAATCCCTTGAATTTCCGGATTCGGGGATCATCCCCTGTCGGTATTATTTAACTTTTCAGGGTTGATGAAGTATGTAAAATTGAACAATAGAGAGTTGAAATTCGATTTTCGTCGGAAAATTTTGCTCGGATCGACTGCGGCCATGCTCTCGGGCCGGTCCGGCGAACGATTCGCCTAATTATGACTGGAGGGGTGAATTTTGCGACACGCGATTAACAAGCGTCGTCCCGAAAATTGTCCGACAGCGAAATAATGTATTTGTTGGAAGCGTTTAGGCACAGCGCCGGGGCGTTCAACTTTCGTATTTGGCTTTTCGCGGCACTCGAGCTGTTTGCGATGCCCAATTTGGGGAGCCATGAATATTTAATGGGGCCGCCTTGTTCGTTGTTTCTTCGCCGGGCGATATTGAATTCGCCGGTGCCGGTCGTGTTATAATTGCCTCCGCGTTAATTCCATTCGTAACGGATATAACAAAAATATTCCCCGCTTCGCTCTGCTCGCTTTCGCGACACTCGCAAAAAGAACGTTCCGACGGCGAACAAGGATTAAAATATTTTAAGCGTCGTTCATGCTTTCGACGGAAGCCGAACTTTTGCGTTGAATGGGTTATTCACGCTCGAGACACCCGGAGAAATCATTTTGCGCGTATTTATCATTTTTCTTTTTTTTTCTGCCGCGCGTTTAAAATATTAGGAGCTGCGCGGTACGGAGTCGTGTTTCAAATGAAATAAATTAATTCGCTAAAACGAATGTAAAGCAGAATTTCGGGAAATTAAATATTCGCTCCTGCGAGGGGAACGACTTATTAGTCGGATTTTATGCTGAAATAAATAGGGGACTGCATTTATGGCAAAAATAAATAGGGGAAACAGAAAACTGTTATGCTGTGAAATTTTTCAGAGAAGAAATTTTTATTCCGTCTCTGTTTTTATTTTGCATAATCGAAAACAAATTGTTTCTCAAATGAAAATTATACAGGACTCATGATTCATTTGCTCAAACTGTTATTTATTATCTTTGCTTCGAACGAAACAGTTTTTACGTTCTAAAAATCCATTGCAATAGGATACAGTATTTCATTTCCACAACCGCAGTTGAAAAATTGAATAAATTAGTATTTACTCTCTGAAGTAATGTTAAAAAAATTCCGTAAAATGTTAGAATGAATAACAGTTCGATTCGCAGCACGCACGCAGGGATTTCGTTCCGAAAACGGACGAAACAGCAGGCGAAAGGTAGCCGAAAGTGAAAAACAGCTCGCGGACCGAACTAACGCGCTCGGTTTCCCCGGTTCATTAAAGTTAGGCGAGCTGTCCAAAGAGAGGAACGCGATTCGGGCCGTAACAAGCGTAAAAGCAAAACTCCTTGCGGGAGAGGAAAAAAAAAAAGAGTCTGCAACAAATTGCCCAACGAAACGTACGATCGACTTTAAATCTATCGAACCGACGAACGTGGTAAATAAGGATTGGTTCGCCGTAACAGGAGCGTCTTCACGCTTCGATTCGTGCTGCGTCGAGTTCCTTTTTCGATTCGAGACCTGGTCGTCTATTGAGGGGTTATGTCTGATTAACAATCCGAAGAGAACGCAATTTTTACGATTTTTCTTTCCGGAAAAATAATCCTGTACTCTCCTTCCTAGCGATTAATTAAATACTACATATATTGCACATCTCCTAGTAATTCTTTCACTGGATGATCTGAGACATGTAATATTTAATTAAATGTAAATATTTCTCTCACGAGACGATAATATATGATTTAATCAGAGAGATTTCTTTCTCAAAGAAAAATTGATTTTAATTCGCAAGAAAAAGTTTAGCCATTGAAAAATTCCATTTTTACGTTAACTGCTAATCGTATATTAATGATATAATATTTTCATGGATCTTTTGTTTCAATCTTCTTTTGATCCAGCTCCGATAAAACGTCGTGTTGGTCGATATAGTTGCACGATATAAGTACATTTAGCTTGGACATTTGTTTAAAAAAGAAACGCATTAGTTCTTTCAGAAAAAATTCCTTTCTTTCAGATTGTTAATTTTCTTGCACGAGCGACGCGGTGGTGCTCGCATTAAAATGAAAATGAACAGAAGAGTGTCCCGTTATCGAAGGTTAATCAACAAACCGCCAGGATTCAGAGGTAATAACATTCCCAGCAGGCACGGTAGCGTAACGATTGTCGGTTTTTCTCATGGGTGTTAATTCCACCCCCATCGCACGCGAGCCCCACCGGCAATTTCTGCCTCGATTCGTTTTCTCGGCGGCGCAATTGTTTCCGATGCGCCGATTTAACGAGCTTCCGATACTCTCTCCTCTCCTCCCTCATCCCATTCCCCGGGACCGTGAAATCGACGGGGAAAAGAACGGTAAGGAACACGGGCGCCATGCTCGAATTAATGAATTTACCTGGCCGATCATTTAATTTCCTCTCCTACGGTCAAACGGTCAAAATTGCTGGATTCGGTCCGGCCACCCTTTTCCCCCGTCGTTCCCTAACCGCCCGCGTTCTTTCTCGCTTGCGGTTCCTCGATAAATCGATTCGACGATTCCCGGCGTGTGTCGTTCACACGCCTCCCGTTCCGTCCCGTGAAATCGATCGGAATCGAGTTTTCGAGACCTCGCGACTAGTTAACGATCTGAAAGAATTTTTTCGGAATTTCTTCGGAAAAAAATCAACAGACGTTGTTGAACGTGCCGTGCATCGTGCAACTGCAGTAATTTTCCTATGACACAATTTTAAAAAATCTCTAAGCAACAATGTGTCTCCCACAAGACAATAGAATTTTTGGTATTATTTCTAAAAAAAAAAACTGAATGGATTTCTTGTTTCAAGGAGTATCCTATTTAGAAGTGCATAGATCGTAGAACCTACAGTAATTTTTCCATGGCACAATGTTTAAAAATGTCGGAGTAACAATTTTCTCAAATAAAATGAATAGCAATCAGAAGAATCTACGAAAGAAGGTTCCCGATCAGTAAAAAAATGAACGTCAATTGACATTTTTTCTTCTTTCATTAATCGATACAGCGAGTTCTCGATATATGTCAACAACACGGGTCTTGCCAGCGACATACATCGTCCAGGAGACATACCCGACTTATGTTTACACACCTCGGTGTCCGAGACCTCTCGAACCTTCTTGGACCCTCGCGGGGTATACTCCGCGGTAGTGGGGATAATCCCGCGACGTTTATCATCCATGCCTTGGCGACATATATAGAGAAATCACTGTACACCTTCGCGTCCTCTTTAACAAAGTACGAGGGGTCAAAAATCGAGAACGGATTAGTTTAGAAGTCGTTAAAATGTCTGACTGCCATAAGAGCGGGGGCAATTTTCATACCGATTCGGCCGATTAGGGTTAGGGTTGGGGTCGGCTTTCCGACGGAAATTTCGAGGAACGAGCATATACCGGGCTGCTATCAGATACTGTCTTGATAAAGTCAGTCGCCGGCGGGTTCGGTAGCATCAAGAGAGAGAGAAAGAGAGAGAGAGAGGGAGGAGCATGACGAGCCGATTCGTAGCTGTTTATGCTTGTACGAGCGATCACCTGCGAGCTCGAATTGATTGGTGGAAGAACGGAGGAATCGGATCGATCGGTCGTCTGCCCTGGCCGTCGGCCGGTCATCCGCCCTCTCGGCCGCCCACGCATCAATTCGTCTGTCCATCCGTTTGTCCGTCGTTCTATCGGACGATCGGGTCTATATCCCTGGCAACGTCGGTGGTCCATCCGGCTCCCAGGACAATTTTCACCGACAATTAGATCACCGCCGTCCCCGTGTTTCGCCGCGATGTACACAGGAAAATTTATCGCTCGATGCGGACGCTCCTGCTGCTGCCAACACGAGAGAGAGAGAGAGAGAGAGAGACCGCCGGGGTCTTAGCTGAACGATTCAACGGGAATTTGGCGACATAAACGATCGCCGAGTTCGGTGGTCTGCACGGCCGAGGACAAAATTAAACGGACACCCCGTACAATCACTTGGATCGCGAATCTATATCCTCCGATATTCTTTCTCTGTAATTCGGACCGATAGTAATTTTCTTTTCTCAATTTTTCCACGTCATATGGTAAAATAATTGTTCCAAAAAAAAAAGATCGTACGTTTCAACATTTTAAAAGTTAACATTTAAAGTTTTAAAAGCCTGACCGAGATCGTTCGAATGTTAATAAGACTTGGCCCGTACGCCGAGAAGGCGCCACCTACTGCACCCGCAGATTTGATCGTTACGGTTTTACGAGTCGAAGGGAAATAAACCGGCGCGTATAAAATTTCAAAGCTGTCTCCCAATTAATATGAATTTTTACGACGCTTCGGGGGGGGTTTATTCATCGGGAGATCCAACAGACAAAGATTACGATCGCACGATGAAATTTCACACTGGATAATAATCCAAGCCTTATCCGTCGCCTGCTCATAGATCCACCGTTGGAGAGGGTGTACGTGTGCGTGTGTGTGTGTGTGTGTGTGTGTGTGGAGAAATCGCGCGAAATCATCCCGCGAGATTAATAGGACGCGCAATTATCCGGTACTATTTCACCGTGTAATCGAGCGAGTGCCATAGAAAAATCTCTGCATTAATTATCGGACGTTTCAGCGACCGATTACCGGGGCGTCCCGGCGCGGCGTCGGTTTTGCGAAACGGCGTTCTACGTGTCTGCGAGAGATGCGCAAACTCATGTGTGCGACGCGAGGGGAGGGGGTAGGGGCGGGGTGGTTTCAGGGGGATGGGGATGGACAGCGGAGGCCGGGATCCATCCGGTCAGTCCGCATTTAATTAAACTTGCACGATATATCGCGAATATTCGATTATAGACAAATTAGTTTAGTCCCTCGAGCGCGGTTAATTTCACGCGAGACGAGACGTGAGCGGATTGCCGTACACACGAAATTGACAGGAAAGTCGGACGGGAAAAGTTCTCGTCGAACGCTTCTTACTCGACGTTCCCATGGGTGCACATGGAAATACAGAATCGCTCCGCCTGACGTCATCAGCGTTCTCCGAAAATTCCCGAATGTTTGCCGATCTTTACAGACGATTTTGGACACGATTTAAAATTTTTTAACCCTCTGGGGTAACGATTAACCCTCTAGCTTAATGATTTCTCTCGCAATGTCTACATTGATTTTATTCCTATTTTCTGGGACATTTGTATTTACATAAATAGTTTAGTTACTAATTGAAATAATAAAGATAGTATTTTTAGTTTTTATTTATTTATTTCTATTTTCTTCACAGGTAAAGACATAATTTTGAGAGAGAATTTAATCTTTTCCGAGCTTCAAAATAAAAAGACTGCGGTGTGTTGTACCTTCAGTTCGGTTTTGCATTGTAACATGATATTTAGACCGCGGATCTTTATGCAAAAATATGTTCCCCTATTAAAATTGCAGACTGCTACGACCGAATCAGATTTTATTTCCTCCTTCGTCGATTTAATTTTCTTTTGATGTTACTACTTTTCTATATATTTTACACTTTTCTTCTGCAAATGTACGAAATCTGGGGGGTCTTATACCGAATATAAGGGGTATAATTAACGCGTAATATGTCAAATTGAAACGCGTCCGAACGATCACCGACCTGAAGGTGCGATCCCACGAACGCGATCTTATTGTTCCCGGGGTACCCTCTTCATTTGCAACCGGCGATCCCCCCGGGGGGGGGGGGGGGGTTCGAACAACCCGTTTTCTTCCCCAGGACCAATTAATCTTCACTCAATTGCACGGTTAATTAATTACACTGTAACATCCCCGCAACCCCCGTCCGCCACTTAGCTTATTGTCTTTCCGGAGAAATTATTCGGCAACTATGAATCACTTTCTTGCACCCTCGACTCGCCTTATCCTCTCTTCCCTCCCCTCCCTTTCTCATACTCGATTCCATTATTGGAGGCACGTATAATGACCGGCGGATTAAGTTCACCATTGCTCACGGCCCTGTTCCGACGACCCGGTTTATTAAGCGCCGCTTTGATTGAGCTCGATATTGTTCGGCCCCCGAAGTGACGGATATGCGATGCTTGCTGCATTTCGAGCGCACAGCCGTGCCGGAGCACCGGTGGTGCACTTAAATCGAACACAACACGGAAACATAATCGTGTACGAAATTGAAAATTTCGAGACCCCTCGTTACACCGCTCGACAAAATGGATGCTTTTTAACTAGAAAATATAATTTTTAAAGGGTGTAGAAACCAAATTGAATTTGCCATAATTCGATAGCTTATCCGAAGAAAATACTTCGTGCCAATTTTCAACCCTGTATGTCGACATGGTGGGTAGAAAAAGGGTGACAAGCAAAATTAGGTTTTTCCGTAATTTCCCTCTTTAATTGAAAATTTTGAAAACAATCAGGTGAATTTTAGCTATTACAATGCACACCTATGAATTTTCTCAGAATTTTTAGCTTCGAAACCGATTTTTAAAAAGTAAAAGAAAACTTTGAAATACCGATTTCTTGTAGAAATGATCAGATATTATATTTTTACAGTTTTAGCATCTCGTTATCGTTAATTTTTTCAGATTTTTCAAAACGGGGTCTCATTATCTTTATCAGGAAAAATTCCCCAAAAAAATCGCGTTCTTTTTGGATTGTTAACTAGGGACGGAGAAATGGCGAAAAATATGGCAGTTTTGAATAGAATACTGTTGATCATCCTCGACAGCGAGTCCGCAATTTCTCTCGGAAATGGTGGTCGCGTGTTTCAATGAATTAATTTGATGGAGCTCTCGGGACGAGCTAAATTGCGATTTCGATGCCGATGCTGCCTTTAAACAACCGTTTCATTATTCGCCGGGAAACAGGGAAAATATGATTTCGTCGTGGACAGTTGAAACGATGAGACAGAGAGTGTGAGAGAGAGAGAGAGAGTGATAGAGAGAGGGAGAGAGAGGGGGTGGTTCTGGCCAGACCACATAGGAAAAGAGGGGCGGCCGTAATTATAAAGAACATTATGCACGCTCGGAAGCTGGAGTTGAATAATAATAATCGCTCCAGTTTATGGATTTTCAACGATGTATACTTTCGTGCTTATTTTTAATCCTTCTAATGAAATTTCAACGCGAGACGCGTGCGCCTCGCCTCGCTTTTGCACGTTGCGGAAATTTTTTTTGCCACGCTCGCGAAATTTTCTGCAGTTTCGAGATTTTCTGCTCGCCGGGGAAAATAACCGTGCGAGCTGAAACGATACTGCGAACGATACTCTTGCAGGAAAATTACTTTGCAATTGCCGGCGGGAGTAATTATTCTCCATTCATTTTTTAGGGAAAAATTGTTGTCGGACAGGAATATCTCCTTCGAGTAACCGAAATGTGTTTCTAATCATGCGCAAACCTCTTCGAAGGTGTGCAAAAATTACACAAGAACGTTGATTTTATTAATATGCAGGATACAGGTATAGTGGATGTAATTCAAAGTAGTAATAACATTAGAATTTAAAAATTCATATCATATACAGCCTGTTAAACATATTAGGACAGAAATTCAATTTTTTTATTTTTGCAGAAAGATCTACCTATTAAATAGTAAAGATAGCTCAGAAAAATAAAATAAGAATACGTGCCAATAGAAAGACTGTCAAATAACAAAACAAATAAAATAATTTACAATACATTTAAATTTTATAATCTTTTTCTTTTAATAATCTGTAAAATAGAAAAAGAAATACAGAATCAGAAATTTTATGTTACCCTTGAAAAAGGAAAAAGAAAATCTTGACTGCCAGAAAAATGTTTCCAAGCCTAAGCAGAGCACCTCCATCGCCCACAAATGATAGTTCGCTATCGAATGATCTTGGCGTATCCAGCAATCGTCATCTCGCAGCACGCACGAGGGTGTGCCTCGTAGGTAGCAAAGTGTTGCGGCCGTCAGACAAGTTCAATGCTGACGACGTTGATGATGTATATGTGTATGTTGCACGACGGTTTTTATCCGTCCAACATGGCGGAGAATGTGTAGCGTCGAAAGGTATAGCCAGTGATTGATCAGACGTAGTTAGGGTAGAATGCGTGGCTGCAGGTATGATATTACGTGTTGCTGATGCAGCCGGTTATCGGGATTGAGTGCGAGCCCGATCTCGGCCCGTGTTTGGTCCTCTGGAAACGCATCCACCGTTGCAGGAGCATCTGTGCTTGATGCATGTAATCTTCGGGTTGCATCCGTCGTGCAACGATAGTTGATGCTGGCTGCAGTTTTTTTATTGTGCTCAATATTCTCCGTTTGGCTGCGCTCTCCCATTTATGGGCTATGCAGATCATGGTACCGGGTGACATCTAATTTTTTTCCCCCAAAAAGAAATTTCCTCGTGCCACATCCCTAATTGCAATTCGTAATTTCGATCACTGAGACGTTATTTGTTCTATCAGAACTGAGAAACAATGAGAAAAATGAAAATTCACTTTCGTTTAATTGAACAGGTTATAAATATTTTTTTCAAATTACTTCCCTCTCTTTTTGTCATAAATATAGAGGGTGACCCAAAAAATTTGTACACAGTTTGAATCCACTCATAATTTCCAATTAATTACACCTTGAGAACATGTGCACATTTTCTTGGAACACCCTGTATATAAATCCTAGACATTTCTACACATTTCCATTTTTGTCAGTTATTTGAAAAAAAATATATTTCTGAGGACCCCTATGACGGAAATAAAGTACAGAGGTCATTAAATTACAAATCTCCACGAATGAAAATAATCATTGAAAATTCGAAACAGGCAGCGGTTAAGTGTCAACGAAGTGCGTTGTGTTTCGATGAGATAAAAGAATTGTAAACTGTTAAGGGTAGATTGAAGCGTGAACGAAATGGTACAGCGTATTAATTATTTGAATTTTGTTGTTGCAGGTGAGTGTGGCTGACGGTTCTCTATCGGACACAGTTTTACAAAGGTATTGTGCACACACGATGGAGAAGCTTGAAGGGTAATTCCTAAGGGGAGACAATGAAATCCCTAGTAGGATTGGAGGGTTAGTGGCGCCGGGGTTGCAAGGCTCACTCGAGGACCAAAAGCACAAGTGGCTTTCCCTCCGCTACCACCCCCTTCGCCCTTTTTTCCCTACGGTTCTTTACTTCGCGAGCCGAGACGATTAGGCCTCATGCGTACACTTCACTTGGAATTTTCATCCCTTTGTCTACTTTCGAGGGCGTCCCTCCCGGGGGGCTTTGCTTATCATTAATCCCTTACACTTCCAGACCGAGAGCTTATTTTGTCTCCTGCTCCCGCTGATTTCTTGACTTGCTTGCCTGTTCCACGGCAAACGAGGTAACCGAACTTTGACTCTCGTTCGACGCCTAATTTTCCACACTGTCGAGCCTCCCTGTTTCCTGTAAATTTTTATGTTTCCGGAAAAAAAATGTTATATTTGGAAAACCGAGAAATTTATTACCTCATGCGTGATGAATAGTTAAAGAGCTTTCGAGAATTTTTTTTTCGTAAACCGAGTAACATAAATTTTTAAAATTTCGCAGAATTGTTTATGCATGTTTAAGCTACGTTCATGAATTTTTATAGATTGTAATCATCGATATTGTAACAGGTATACATCAAAGAACAGACAGGTTCGAAACAATAAAAAAGACGTACGTGCTCGTATTTTTCAACAGAGTTACAGTTCCGATAGGAACGTGTAAAAATTCATGCATATAGTTTAAATGTATATAAACAAGTCTGTAAATTTTCACGAAGACAGGTTATTCGCTCGAGTCAAATCAAATTCGCAAAGTAGGTATACTCTGAAAATGGATTGTAATGGACCTTGAGTTTAGTCTCTAACACACCATCATACAGAACGTTGTAGTTGCATGGTTAGCACTCTGTAATTTTCCTGTTTGCATTACTCTTTAGATATGATTAATAATTCATTTATATTGTGATACGTTTCATAATGGACACAATTTCTATTTCGATATAGTCGTTGAAGTAGACATGAAGTTTCTGAGTTGTTAAATTAGTGGTTATCTATGCTATACTAATTCCTGTTAGAACGCTACCTTAGAGATATCATTGCAAACTGGTAGAACATACACGTCACAAAACGTACACATGTCAAATTTCAAAGAATATTTTGTTGAAAGAACTGCGAGCATTATGTGGACATTAATTCGTCATTACTCACATTCCGATATTGATATTGAGCAACAAACAGTGGCAATGTTTGTAATACTAAGCAAAAAATAGCAGCACACATATACTAAAACGTATGCAATTTATTATCATAAAAATGCCAATAATAATAATTAATAAATCAATGATAAGAAATTGACATTTTCATTTGAACTGAATGTACAAATTTAATTTTGCGAAGGTAGCATAATCCAGCATACAAAATAATCAATTACTGACTAGACCTTGCAGATCTTTACGCAAAATAAAAATATCTAACGAAATTGTCACAGCTGAAATATTGATAATACCTCGAGAATCGGAAATTCAGAGTGTAAATATTTTTTGGACCCACTGTACAGCGATAAATCCATAAAGTCCACAGTGCATTAATTAATTAATCACCTAATGTGTATTATTGAAAACATTTTCAAATCTCTGCCACGCTACGCTGCTCTAGAATCTTATTCACAGGCTTTCCGGTGGACCCAAGCCAACAACCATAACAGAGTTTCGTGCACGCGGCACAATTGGCACCCGCGCGCTTCTCCTCCCCATCTTTCAATGCATTTGAAGCGTATCAGGTGTGCGCAGACTTTCCCGACCGGACCGTGCGCTCCCAGGAGCCCGAAAAAAGACCACGTCGGCGCAGAAGCCACAAATCTTCTCCATAAACATGAAACAGGATGCAATTCCGTTCGGCGCGTATTTTCGACGGTGGTCCCGGCGCGGTGGGCGCGAGCGCTTCGATGCAACGCGGTGTCGAAGCGGCCGGCGCTAATAGAAATTCATTGAAACGCATACAAACGTTTATATTCGCCGGTAAAATCGCGTACTTGCAAACCGTAGCCGGAACGGATCTGCATCGGAGACGAACCCCGAGGAGTATGGGCGGGGATGCAGTTGGAAAAGCTTGCCGTTTGCACAGCAATACGTGCGCGTGTATGCACATATGCGTGTCTCGATAATAAAATTACGCCCGTGCTTCTCTGCACGGAATAATATCGATAATAAAATCTCGTTTTGCGGCCGCGAGTGCATTCGCGGGCTCGTCAACGGTAAGTTGGCCGCGGAAACGCATCGAATTTATATCGTCGAGCGGGCAATTATTGGCAGTTAGTAACGCTTTATTGTCGTGGATTGATGGAAATCGTGCAGTGGCATGCGTCGCCGCGCATTACGTTTGTCCCCGAACGTGTTCCGGCCCGGGGTTTTTGATTTTCGGGGGTTCGAGGCTTTTATTGCGATCGCTGAGTAACGATCCACCGGTTTTCGGCATTTTAAACTGCGCAGCGGAATACGAACGTAGAAATCTTTTCAAATATTTCTCAGAATTTTAGCGGAGAATAAGATTTCTTAGGTTCGGTTAAACTTCACCTCGGGAAACCAGAAATTTTTGACTCTTCTTCACGCAATACTGTAGATTTTTACGAGAAAATGCGGAACATCCAAGTTTCAATCCTAGGAGATCACTAGTTGAAAAGTTATGTGTGTGTGTGCGCGCAGGGTGTACGGGTTCAATCAACAGAATCGAGTTTCGCGAAGTATACAGTTCGCAGAAGCCGCACTGGATTCTCATTAACAAGACGTATCGGCGAGAGAGCGGGGGTTCGAGTAAATCAATCGAATAGTAATTAACCGGCAAACGACGCGGCGCAACTCCCTGCGCGGCGCGGTGGCTCACGGGTCTCGAGTTTCGAATGCAATAGCGCAGCGCGCCGCGCCGGCAGATAATGAACGGGATTTCGATAGAAATCATATGCCTCGGTTTCTGATTCGTCGTTGCGGCAATTGTCGTTCGTTAATCAGCAATTAATTGTAACGGTGAACGTGACCGGGTTTCGCGTTCCCGTTGTTGTTTCAATTAAACGATAATTATCGCGCGACTCCGCGCCGTTAGTGTCGCGAATTTTAAATCGCGCGCGAACACCCGAAACGATCTCGCAAATTTGTCTCTCTCTGTGCCGCGATCGTGTCGCCGCGAGGTCGAAATATTTTATTTAACTTTCATCGAGTACCGTTGCATTATTGCCGGTTTTATTGCTCGCAATCAATTTTAATGCCACTCCGATTTCCAACGATTTGCTGCGAGCAGAGGCTGTTTAAAAATTCGTAATTTAAATTATTGCGCGGAGTTGAAGTAGATTTATCCGATCGGCGATGAATTGTTCCAGTGGTAACTCTGTTCACAGATTTGTTATAATAAATGTAACAATGATATTGAATGTTGCTGTTTAGGTGGTAATACATTTATGTATTTTAATTTTATAAAATCAACATTGTATTGGCAAAATACTAATCGAGGGATCGAAATTTATTAACAAATTGCTTTGGGTATATATTGTACAAAAAAATTCGGATAGACCTTTGTTACTTTTATAAAATAATCGAAAGTAGTCACTTTCAGTGTTTCCTAAGTGTTAGAGAAGTTCCTGATGGTGGAATTTCTCACCATAAAAATTCCATGGGGACAGATATTTTTCGAAATGAAACTGTTCGTCTCGATCTCTGGATAATACTAATAAAGTAAAGTCTTGATCTGAAAGTCCAATCCTCGAGGCCGTGACATGTATCGTGTAGGGCTACTATTTTCTATACCAAAACAATTTTTGGAAACGAAGGGAAACTGTTGGTTTCGATCTCTGGATAATGCTAATACAGTAAAGACTCGATCTAAGCCCAGTCCTCGGGTCCGTGCCGTGACGTATATCGTGTAGGACTACTATTTTCTATACCGAGCATAGAAAAGGACAGCTCCGAAAGAGTGTTAACCCAGGGGGCTCCAAAATTAACGGTCCGCCGGTGAGTTAAGCGATTTCCCGAAAAATCCAAGGGATTTTCCCTGCGGCACGAGACAAAAATCCGAAATCCGATTGAAAGGATGCAGCGAATTGTAACCGTCGGTCCGTGGAAAAGGACAAATCTCGAATAAAAGTCTGGCTGGTATCAAGCCGGTCTTTTTCGTTCCTGGAAATGCAGCTTATAAAAAACACCGTAGACGTTTGCTTTTGTCCTGTCGCTGCCTCGGGCTCGCTCCGGAGACCGATGAATAATAAAAGCACTTTGCCGCATTACGCGCAAGCTCTCTTCTCCCTCCCTCTCTCTCTCTCTCTC
Organism: Halictus quadricinctus; assembly: GCA_028454245.1. Classification (NCBI taxonomy): domain Eukaryota; kingdom Metazoa; phylum Arthropoda; class Insecta; order Hymenoptera; family Halictidae; genus Halictus; species Halictus quadricinctus. Next base: position 3,305,738 of record CM052124.1, read on the forward strand.
TCTCTCTCTCTCTCTTTGTCTCTTTCTCTCTCTCTCTCTCGGAAACGTCGAGATCCGAATCTGCATAATTTTGGGATCAGATTTTCGCCTTTTTCCCTCCCGCGTCTACGAAAATGGATTTTTGTTCGGGCTTTGTTGGTCGTCTCTCGGGGTCATTCGTTATTCCGCGGCCGCAACGTTGCTCGGGGAAACCGGAAGTCGCAAACTGGAGCCGCGAATTATTTTTTTTTTGCGCGCGCACGACGATTCGAAACGACTTTTTTTCGAATTTAGTTTCCGCTCAACGGCCCCGTTGCTCTTTTGTGCGGAGAAATGCTGCCGGTATCGAAGCCATTCGTGGCGAAACAATTTTTTTGCAATTAACTAAACAAGCTTTTCGTTACCTCACAAATTGTCACGATCTGCAGGTCTGTATTTAATTTAATAAAATCCAGTACTTTGTCCACAAAATAAAGTTACAGTTTCTTCGCGTGATTGTGCACAGCACAATAATATTTCTAGAATGTGCAAAAATTGCCACGAATGTGAAAAATTATAATGTGGATGACAAAGCAAATCGCATAACCTCGCACAAATTATGTGCAGGCTAAAAATTATTTAACTTAATAAAATCTACAGTCCAGAAAATAAAATTACACGATTTCCTTATACAACTTTCGAGATCATAATAAAATTGCACAGCGTAAAGTATGCATATTAAACTGAACTTTTTGTTTTCTGTATCCCCGTAAATGTGCAAATATATAATATGATTTAGGATGAACTGTGACCTTCGCACAGTCCCGTGCCAAATACCTAAGCTGTTGCGAAGTGCAGCGGAACGAATTATGCGCGCGCGGATAAAACCAGTTAATTATCAGCGGGTGGATTCCCGCGGACGAAATCAATGAACTTCGACTGAAAGTTCCGATGGTAGGTTAATGGGGTAGTCACGACAGCATGCCCTTTTCCTATCGCGGCTGTATCCTCAACACTTCCAACTCCGGTTCCGCTTAGATTATGACTCCGAACCGGGAATGTAAAACTCGCCTTTCGAGCGGCAATCACGAGCGGAGGAACTCGTGATTCTGCAAATTGCTTCGCGAATTATATCGTTACTACCGTCCCAGCAGTATTTTCCGTCTACGTTCTCAGAATAAATGACAGGCGGTTTCTCTTTAACGAGCGTTATTTTTATTACTGACGTAAACTGAAAACTCGGAGAATGTAGATCTCGGCCAATGAAACGTATTACTGCCGCCTACTTGTTCCCCGTTGCTGTTCAGCTTCCGTTGTTATTCCGCCTTACTATACGGTATCCCAATAATAATAAAAAAAAAAAAAAAAACCCTGCCGTTCCAATATTATAGGAATCACTTTTATTGGTAGCCTCAACGTTAATATTACCGCGATCTCAATCACGAAAATTGATAATAAAATACACAGACCGTGTATTTCAAATAATATTACAGAAATTACTTTTCTTGGCCTACCGAGGCCTCTAGAGCTTTGCCGTCCTTTTTTACGTAGTATAGTGTTTAATCTATATATGTCCCGAGTACCTAGCGAATAAAAGTCCCAGAACTATCTCCAGGGAATACCTCTGTGAGTGCGAGGTCGCGTGGGGAAGAGAATAGTATCTCCTGGCCGATATATGTCAGTGCCAAGACCCGTGTTTTGGACAAGTATCGAGTAACCGCTGTGTTGGATTTTTTATGGATGTTTAGAGCGCCAAACGGAAATTCTACGCAGCATGTTTTGATCCGAGGTCTTGAAAAATGGGATTGACAGGGTTACTGTTGCGTGGTTATTTATATAAAACTGAATGGCAGACGGTGGTCGCGCGTCCTGTTCTCATTACGCTCGCGAAATTCTTGCCGGGCGTTTAATTGCTGGAGCCAGACTGCGTCGAAGCCGCGGCGGGGCCCGTTCCCGGAAGACTAATTTCGTCCGGTGGTCTCTTAGAGTCAAGTCTTAATTATATCGACGCAGTTGGCCGGGCGTGCATAGAGGCAGGTCACGATTACTCGGATACAGGGAGAGAGAGAGACGACAGGACCGACGAGACATGATTGGAAACTGTGGTCCGCCATTGTGATCCCATTTACGTGGGTATTAGTACGGTGTCAGGCTGCAACGGCGTGCGAAATTAATCTTGGCCGGCGACAGAACCCGGCGATCCCTCTCTCTCGCTCTCTCTCTCTCTCTCCTCTCTCATTCTCTGTGTCCGTGGGGACAATCTCTGCTTCTACCGGCTGTAACAATGCGCCACAGGTTACCACCAGTTTGGAATCCCGCTATGAATTCTCGCCCACGCGCGGATTAGATTTCCACCGACGACAGACTCTCCGGCTCTCTGACCCCTGCGAGAGACTTCATGGTTTTTCGAATCCCGGAACTCCTCCTCCTCCGTCACCCTTTTCACTTTTCTCCGCTCCCGTCCGGCCAGCATGTAACCCTTCGCCTTTAACCCTTCACGCCCCGTATTTTTCCGCCATTCTGTGCTCCCTTTTGCGACTTTACTCGAAACGTACGGGGTGTATAAAAAGTAATGGTCGTCCGTCCTGAGGTCGATCTCCTTACGAAACATTTATCAACATATTCGCGACGCTTTTCCGATTAAAACGATACCAAACACGATACCATTCGGATTATAGTTGCTCGTATAATCCACGATATAATGGAACCTCGCTTATCCGAACTAGTCGGTGAATCAGTGGATAGTGGAACCTAGGTACCTAGATTAAATCCTCACTGATTCGTTCAACAATTCGTATTATAGATCTATGTCTGCTTTCGGCGTAAGTACCGTCGGTTCGGATAATCGAGGTTCTGTGATAAAAGAACGGGAGACAACCTCGATTCACAATTGCAATTTGTATTTAATAATATATATATATGTATGAATAACATATCTCTTCTTCTACTACCAATCACACGGCGCACACTCCGGCATATAGCGACGCGCTACGCACAACGTGGTACGAACATAACCTCATTCCCCGGCGTCTCTCTCGCGCACGCGCGCTCACACACACACTACAAAACAATCACCACTCACAGGTTCCACTATATCGTGGATTAAACCGACACGCCTGATCGAAACGGTGTCGTGCTTGGGCTCATTTTAACCGGAAAAATGTCGCGAATAAGTCGATAAACGTTCCATAAAGAAACGATTAAAAACAGAAGAGCTATCATCGAATTAGTATCGTTTCTCCGGCACGTTGGTGCTGTTACTCTTTTCTACGTTCATCGCCAACTGCAGGGGATCACGGAATAGTCTCCGTACACGATATAAGTCACCCTGTTCGGTCCGAAAAATTTCCAAATACTTGTCGCACATAGCAAGAAAATTATACACAAGGAAGAATCGTCATCGCGTTCGGTATAAGACCTGCGCGTTCGAAGTAACTATGCTCTTGGTGTAGGTAGAAAGGTTGCAGTTTCGACTGAAAAATTCGAGATTGAGTTTCGAGACAAACAGAACGCGCGACAGGATGACGGCATCGACAGCGAACTGCTCTCGAATAAGATTCGACGGATATACAGGGAGGAACGGAAACGATTTGCCTGCCAGGCAGAGAGACCTCCCCCTTTCCACGTCAGGGAAATCGATTACCAGCCTTTCTTCTCCTTCGGGCTGTTTCAAGCCTGTTTCTCCTCCTCCTTCTACTCCTCCTCTCCCCGCGGATAGATTGGCATCGAGTTCTGTCGCATAAATAGATAAGGTATCGATACATTATTCGCGAGCGGTGGCTGGCTCTCTCGCTCGGCCGTAATACCGGTGACGGGGAAAGAATGAGATTTCCCAGCCAGCCCCCGAAGATACACCCGAAGACGTCTTCCCGAAGAGCCCCGGCCTCCGCTCGTGTGGGAATTTATGAAAGGCAAATCGATGTTTCGCTTCTGCACTCGCGATCCCGCGCCGAACGCTACAACGGAAATAGCTTCCGCGCTCCGAATACAATTACCGGCGGGATTTTATTATTGAAGCGCGCACGGCCTCGTCACCGGGCGGAAAGCTTTTCCTCGCTGCTTTCGGGTAACCAACCGGTGTCGCTTTTCCGGACGTGCCTGTGACGTTAGCTTAACCATTCATCGGTCGGCTGTTCCAGGATCAAACTTGAATTCCAGATCGTTACCTATGCATGCGCGGATACCTTGATATCTTGCTGCCAGCGAATCGTCCACCGGACACCGTACTCTCTAACAATTTATTTACCAAACATTTGTCAACTTATTCGTCACATTTTTCCGGTTAAAACGACACCAAACACGGCACAATTCCGGTCACGTTTACTCGTTTAATTCGCGATACTGTGGAACCTCTGCTATCCGAACTAATCGGTGGAACCGAGGCTAGTCTGACGTGTATTAAACTAGTACAGTGAATGCTCGATATACATCAACAATACGTTTTTATCGTCCAGGAGACGTATGATTCCGTAGTGCGTATAATTCTGCGACGTTTATCATCGAGGCCTTGGCGACATATATAGAGAAATCACTGTAAATATGCTCCGAATTATGTCGTGTTTGGACTCGTTTTAATCGGAAAAATCTCGCGAATACGATAATAACAATTTTCTAGAGAAACAATTCAAAATGGAAGGTTCACTTTAAGAAAAACTGACCTCAGAACATCCACACACACACACACTGTATACGGTGTCTCATAGATTCGTCCGGCTGCAAAGCTGTGTCGTATTTATTTGTTCGGAACGAGTGTGCGTTAATAATTTCTTTTAGAAAATATTTATTTTGGCCACGGTTTCGCCTATTTCCGTCCACCGATAGTCTTTCCTCCAACGGCATAATATTTGTCGAGGCAACCGATCACTATCGCCGGGAAAACACGGGACGAATCATGCTCCGGACGCTGATGCATTCCCGTTTTTTTTTTGCAATTCAAGAACTGCGATCAGACAGTCTCCACTCTCTCTCTCTTTCTCTCTCTCTCTTCTCTTTCTCTGTACACCGGTACACTCGAAACATCACGATCTTTTGATTCCCTTCCATTGTTCGCCGGAATTCTTTCGATGCACGCGCGCGTCCACGTATGGCTTCGATCGATTTTAACGGACGACGATGAAAAGCCATGAAACACAATTGGTCCCGGAGAATGGCTGTCGTCGAGTTTCACTGTGTGTTGCACCGTGGTATGATTGTATCGGCTGACTCGGGAAGAAATATTGGGAAATTGTTTTCGCGTTGCGTCACCGACAGAACGTGTGCACTGGCGACGTGGTCCTCGCGATAATTGCCACTCAATTCTGCATATTCAGATCAATTTACAATGCTGTTGACTCATCGATTTTTCTTTGCAATTTCTATCGTCCGCTTCAATCCTGATTCACGGGTTCCAGCTGATTAAAAAACGTACGAATTTATTTTTCGCTTTAGAACAGTAATGCGTCTCAAAGAACGCGACGTAATTAAATTCGTATTTTTACATCCATTGCAATTTTCAATATACAGTTGCGCTGGAATAAAAACCTTGATGCAAATAATATAATATTCATGGCTTACAAAAATGTCCAACTTTGAGGGACCAAGAATTTTTTTAAAAATGTGAAACTGTATTACAGGAATTTTATTCTAGCGGAATCTTTAAACAATAAAATAGTAAGACTAACTCCAATTTTTTAAAAATGTTTCTACAAAAATTTCAGTTGGTACAGACAATATATTCACACAATAGTAATTACTTTATCGGGACTCCCATTTCACCGCACTTTTGAAACATGCTGTAAATATATGACTAGTTTGCAATTTTAATATTTCTTTAAAAAAAAAAGTTCCACAGAAAATGATAAGGAAACTAATTGCTGAGATTGTTCACGGTTCCTCTAGTGTCCTGAGCGTGATCTTAATGGCATGGTGTCCCGTGTGGAACTGTGACACAACGAAACGAATTGAAAGCCGATGAGCGATCAGGCTAATCAGCGGAATGTTTTATTCGCGAGGTTTCCGCGCGGGAAGCACGTGTGAATTAAAGAGGCGAGTTGAGCGCCACTACGACGACATTCCATGGTGCTGTTAGCCCCATCGTGTGCATCTATGGTGTGCAACCATAGTGCCCGTGCACGTGCACGAAGGATTCCGTGTACCGAGTCGAAATCCCGCGGACGCATAAATGCTTGTGTATTTACTGAATTCTTGCGTTCTGAGCGTTCAATTGTCCATAATCAATTTTTGACTGACCAGGTGGTCAACGAAGTTTGTAGGTCAGATCACCTATTTTTCGATCTACCTATATTTTTTTAAGGTTCACTATAAAATATCTCTCACACTTCTCGTTTAAATATTTTTACTAGTTCACGTAGATACGTAGAACTTTACATCTGTGTACAAATAATTGATTGAAGTACAATATAAACACAATATAAATCTGTAATAAATAATATAAGTATAATATAAATCTGAAATGAATAATATGAATATAAAATAAATAATCTAAATAGAAAGTTTAATATACTATTCAAAAATCTTTTAAATTGTGAACTAAGAAACTGTGACTATTTTTAAAAAATGTACTATTCAATGGTTTTCAAATTTGGATAAAACGGAGGGTTAAGGTATACTAATCCTAAATTATGAGCTGAGGAATGGTGGGAAAAATTGCATGTAAAAGTAGGTGTAACCAGAAAATGGAATTTGGAGTGCTGACGCGAGTGAGACGAAAGAATAGCGTCTTGCATAATTGCTAAACGATCATTTCCGATTAACAAACCCAACCCATTCGTCGTCTCGTCAAGGAACAACATCCGCTGATGTATCGACTATTTATTCAACTGAATAGAATTCATTTCTCCGTCATTTTTTGCCCGGAGCACCGCGGCGCGGCTCGGCCAAGCATAATTGAACTTTGTATATGTTTGCCGCGGGAAGGATGAATAAGCATTGTTGTATAGAACGAGAGTATCGTTCGAGACGGGTAGGAATAACGTGTGTATGGGTTGACACACAGGTGTCCGTGTGTAAGTTCAAGGATAAATCATGTCTTGAAAACCAGTTGTCTCTTATAATGGTCTCACAGTTTAACTCTCCGCGGCGACCTTGCGCGAGGTACAAAGTGGCCATTGAAGAATATACCTTATTCATAAGGCGACCTTTCGAAATCAATAAAAATTGTCAGACACTGCCGGAGCTGTGTGCGGTGTTTCTTTTTTTTTTTTCCTCATCCGCACGAAGCCGCACTCTTTTGTCGAAGAATGATGGCGGTCCCGGCCGATTGCGTGAAACCATCGGCCACGGGCAATCTGCACATTTTTATGGCACATCGGCCATGAATTATTCAGCCTATTTCGCGAATAACGATTACATTGTTATAGATTAATGGAGACATTAATACGGTGCACAGGTGTCACCGAAATAAATTAAAACGACGCTTCGGGCTCGTTTACGACATCTAAACTTTTCCGTGCTTCCAAGTTTCGCTACCGAGTCGCGAAATAATTGCAAAATGCGAAATTCCGTGGACCTCTTTGCGATTTTATTACTGGACTGCGGATCTTTTTGCAAAATAAAAATTATACAAAACAGGATTCTTGCTTTAACGATTTCAATCGGCTCGAACTAGCGCACTGACATTTTTAAATTCTTTTAATCTATCTATTGCATTCAATGGGGTTAAACTTCACCTTGGAAAACCAGAAATTTTTAACTTTTTAGTATGTAATTCTGCACATCTTGACGAGAAATTGCGAAAAATCGAAATTTCAGGGCGAGGAATTTACTGTGGTTCAAAAGTTATGCGATTTTAACAGGTTAAGGAGCTGGTGTCTATTAAGCCTTTAATTGCACTAACTCATAAATAATAACGTATATTTCGACGTGCTTTAGTCAATTTTTATTGAATTTTTGGAACGACCTCCCTGTGCCTTTTTTGTCCTCAAACTGGATTAATAAATATGAGATAATTTGATTCTAAGAATTTCTTGTTCACATTGTTTTATATTTGTTCAAGAGAGAGACCTCTTCCTTGCTAAATCCAGTTTAATTATTCGGCGATAAAGAGCTTCCAAGGAATTAAACTCTAATTTTCAGTTTAGAACGCTAACGGAATAACAACGTTGCGAGTAAAAACTGTGTTAATCCATTAGTTCGTAGTTTTCCGAGGCATTCTTAACAATGTTTTCCATCTATTTATCGCGGGCAAAGTAACACGCGGATATTCTCGGAAGGAGCAGGAATTCTTGAACTTTTTCGAGCGTTAATTAGAGTTGCCACGTTTAGTAGTCTGTCCGAGGAAAGAAGATAATGAGAAGTTGAAGCGGCGAGATTATGTCCGGTAATTTTAATCGCGCCGAGAAGAACGCGCGTTCAATTACTATAGCGACGAATATTTAGTCAACTCGGATTAGAAGCCGCGCGTTTCACGTGGATGTCGTTAAGTGTCTATTGAATTATGTTCAATGAATGCCACTTAGGTTTTTACACGTAATCCTTTTGCGTCGCTTAAATGAACGCTTCTTCTGTCCGATCAAATTTTACTATCGTCGACAAATTTATTTACGTGCTTTCCTGAGCACATTTCTAGCAATTGTTTCAAGGCTCGTGAAATTGTCAATTTAACAATTGGAGACTCATCGAATCTAAAATTTTTAAATTGCAATCTCATAAAATTTAAATTTCATGAAATCTAAGATTTTGAGATTGAAGACTCGGAGAATTCCAAATTTTTAAATTGAAATCTCCTAGAATCTAAAATTTTGAGATTGAAGACTCGGAGAATTCCAAATTTTTAAATTGAAATCTCCTAGAATTAAAAATTTTGAGATCGGAGACTCGTCAAATTCCAAATTTTTAAATTGAAATCTCATAAAATTCCAAATTTTAAAATTAAAATTTCCTAAAATCAAAAATTTTGGGATCGGAGACTCGTCAAATTC
>CM052124.1:3320293-3333837 GCA_028454245.1 Halictus quadricinctus
GAAGGACCGAACGCTAGGCGTTGAAACAAATAAATTTTTTCCGCCCTCGAAACGTGACCCAAAATTTCGAAAAAAATACCAGAAATAAAGTAAATGTAGACTTATCATCCCCTTCTTGTTTCATCCGAATATCTTACATATTAGCAGAGATATAAACCCGCAAAGTTAGGGGTTGTAAACTGGGACTTCCGAAGGACCGAACGCTAGGCGTTGAAACAAATAAATTTTTTCCGCCCTTGAAACGTGACCCAAAATTTTGAAAAAAATACCAGAAATCAAGTGAACATAGACTTATCATCCACCGTTAGATTCATCCGAATATCTCGCATACAAATGAAAAAACAGGTTCGCAAAGATTCCGTTCAGCAGTCTCGCAATACTCGCCCCTGCGTAAAACGTTTCCGAACGACATTTCGGACAGAAGAGCATAACTTAAAGAGCCTAACATTAAAGTTAGTTGTCCGCCCAGTTATCAACATGCACGGGCAGCGCCATCCTTTACAAGTTTAGATGCACGATATCGAATTGCTCGCGCCCGAGGCGTGATAAAGGCTAACCGGTTCGAATAAACGACAGCGCTCGACGATGCTCGCGATGCGAGATCGTTTAGGGAGCGAATGACGGCGGAGTCGGTGACACGTGGTCGATTGATCTGGTGGCATATACGGGGCCGGCTATTAGCAGAATCGCCAACGACATCCGTCGATAAAGTAGTAGTCTTGTTGGCGGGGCCCCCGGTATGCGTGGCTCGCGTTTTCTCAAGTTAACAAGTCGGACTCGTTAGACGCGCCGATAAGATAACATGGAAATTAATGCGCAGCTCGGTTCGCCCATGGCGATGGTTAATGTGAAATATAACAGCGGCCGCGTATCTTGTAGCCATTAAACGGTTCAACGGTAATGTCGTGGCCTGGCGGAATGTACGATCCTCTCTGTTTCAAGCGCGGGAGGGGGTGGAGGGGTTTGGAGGGGAAGACTTCCTTTCGAGTCGCGAAACGATCGCCTCCGAACCGAGCCGAAGGCCGTTTTATTTACCCGCGCGAACTGCTTAACTTAACGGCGAACCGGTCGAACAATGAATTTTCATTCGGCAACCGCGGTAATTAAGCAGCCGGCGCACGCGCACCGTAGGCCAGGCCTGTTAATTATTTGTAACAGGTGGCACCGGCGATCGCTTTTCTTCGAGTCCCGCTGCCATTGTAAATGAAACGCCGCCGATCTAATGACTTCGGCCGCGATGACCGTGAGCGATAACGATCCCCCGACGATGATATACGAATGCAAAGCGAGCATAAATATCTGCTGCATTGTAATTAGCGTTGTTTGAATTGTATAAACAGCTTTTGATTTTAATAAATTACCGAGTATCTGATCTCTCGCGTTGTTTATGTCTTCAAGGCTAATTTCTTTTATTTTGTTGGTACAATCTTTTTAAACGCGCTCTCTTCAAGGCGCGGATGTGTACGTTGGAAACGCTTTTCCCTGTGTAGGTGTTCGTTGAGTTTGGCAAGCGAAAAATTTATTTTGTCGGTAGACTAGAAAACCATTGCGGCCGATAAACTTCACCTCGGCGACCCAGAGATTTTTAATCTTTTTAGTATATAATTCTGTACATCTCGACGAGAACATGTAAAAAATCGAAGTTTCAAGGCAAGGAATTACTGCTCAGCTCGTGTCAGAACAAAATGTGATCAACTCAACTTTAAGCAGGCATAACTATTGAGCCAGTTAGTTCCTCGTCTTGAAACTTCAATTTTTCGAATTATCTCGTCAAGATGTACAGGATTGTGAAGTGAAAAGTGAAAAATTTCTGGGTTGCCAAAGTGAAATTAAGCCGAATCGCGGTAGTTAATTGACACATCCAGGCCGACTGACTACGGGACGAAAATGCGCGCAGAATATTATCCTGGGTTTCGTTTCGACCGTTCAGCGAGCATATCCGTCCCATAAACCACTACCGGTAGGAGAGTGGACCGGGTGAAAAATTACCATTAAAGAAATTTATTTTGCCTGTAGAAAACTGGGAAACAATTGTGGCAGCGGATGGAAATCTCGTTCGAGTGCCGGGATTAAAAACGTACACGCGATAAATCAATTTGGAGGACGTTGTGTGCCGGAGTGAACTCGCCGAAAACAACACCGGAGTTTCCCACACGTGTGTTAACATGAAAAACGCTGGTCGCGGCGAGAGAAGCGTCACGAATTAGAGGGCCAGAGTGCACGGGCTGTTTTATTAGATTCATCACGCCCTCGTAATTCTTCACGATACCGTTGTTGGCTCAACGCCGTGCCAAATAAATCAGCCGGTTAGGAAAGGTTATGCCCGTCGCGGTGCAATCTGCGGCGCGCCGTTTAAATGTCATTATAACGGCCCCGCTTGTAAAATACAGTCGGAAACCGGGCGACACGTTCCGCGGGACTTGGCTTCCCGCGATCCCGTGGCGATTCCCGACCCTTCCGCGTTCACTCAATTCAACAATAGACAGCCGGGAGAACACTAACAGTGACCAACATTGTCTCACGAAAATGCCAAAGTCGACTCTTTTTCCGATTTCATGAAATCGCGAGAAGACACAGAATTTCTCAAAACAGAACAGATTTGATTTAGAAAACCTATTCGAGTAAATACTTTAGGGGATGGTTGCACGGTGGTGGTTAAATATTTAACGAGACACCCTGTATAAAATGACTCGAAACTTCTCTGAATAGAGAACATCTAATAATCGAATTGCAGCAGTTCCAGTTATCGAAACTGTTCGGGGAGACAAGAGGCTTCGGATAACTGTCCGCCAATACCCCGGTTCTGTATTTTCTCTTAATACCGCGAGAACGAGAGTTTACAAAGAGATTTTTTTGTTGTAAAATTATATTAAAATGAAGAATCAAGCGATGCTTCAATTCGAGTGTGAAAAATTGAATAATTTTTCCGTTTTTTTCCCCCGATCGGTTGATGCGCCTTTCTCGCGCATGCGTTGGGTTTTCGTGTCGGGCAAAGCCGGGGCGGAGCTGAACGGTGCAAATGATCGCGATGTTATTTAAGCATTAATATTTAAACGGGAGAATTTATGAACCTCGTGAATATTCATCCGCGAGGCGTGTAAAGACACGACGTTAATCGACTTTAATGAGCCACGCGAATTTTGCTGATCCAATAATTGAACTCGAGTTATCAGATCGAAACCAGCTTCGTCGCTTCCAGTTACACAGCCTCTGAATTTCGACGGGCAAAGGGATCGCGAGTTTGCTCTCGTTTTATCGTTCGCCCGGGTGAAATGTTCACGGTGTATTGAACGCGTGCCGAGAGTGTCTACCTCGCTCGACGGAAAAATCATTTCATTAAAATTCACTTCTTCCCGAGATTTTAACAGGCCGACCAATAATCTCGCCGACGTCATTTACTTATTAACCATCTTGTCCCCTTTCCATAAACACATATATATTTCTTCCGTATCTCTCGGAAATTCAATTTACAGATTTCGTAAGCTGCTGTGCGCTGGGAATGACATACGGATCGTCAGGCCGCATTATTCAATTAAAAAACTAATTAGTTTTCAACATGTATTGCCGGCGTACGCGATACTAATAAATTTATAAATTGCCAAAGCTAATTGAACTTTTTTAAGCTCTTTCGCATTCCGCGACCGGGGAAAGTAATTTGTTTTTACGTTGGAGTATCGTGTGGTTATTTAATTGTTGGGCAGTTGTCGGTGAACATCTCATTTGTGCAATTTTTACACAGTAATTTCTCTTGTTTGTGAAATTTTTATATTTCACTCTCTTCGAACTTGTTTTGCAAGGTAAATTTGAATATTAATTAGAATGCTGATCAGTTCTGTGATTATTGCAACGGCCTAAAATTTTTCTCGTAAACGAAGCCCCCTGTTTACAACGTTCACTGTTTTATGGAATAAAAATGAGCAACAAATTCGGCCGGTGTCAACTCCTTATGGGTGACTTATACTACTGTAAAGTTTGACGGAACACCTCTCGTTCGAAGGTCGATAAAACGACTAGAAAAAATCGTACGTCAATTTTTTAGGTGTCGTTGTAAAGAGTAAGCTTCGATCTTCAAATCCATTGTGGTTTCAGTGAGGAAAAAAAATTTTCAAGATTTTCAGAGACGTTTGAATGTGCAGCATTTTTGTGAGAAAACGCGTCTTCGGTTTCTCGGTTTGTACGTTATGGAAAAATATTGTAAAATAAAATGAACAACGGATTATGAAAGTGGAGGCTTCTAGCTTTAAAATGAGCCAAAGTTTATTGTCGTATGATAATTTTTCACGGAATTCTCGCAGTTTGAATACAGGCAATTTTTCGAGGGTCTTGGATCCAGTGTAATACTAATCAGTCTAGATCAGCCTAACGAGGCTAATGCGATCTGGACGAAACTAAAACACCGGAAAATCGCTGTACGACCGTGGGCTGTTTTGAAAGGGAAATTTCAGTTTGGCCTCAGCCAGCATCCGTTTAATTGCCGATTAAGCGATATCAATCGTGAATACGCTTGACAGCGAGGCGCGGGAGATTATTCGACGTATTAACTTAATTATCCGCGAAGTGTCTGATCGCGTATGTGCATCTGTTTTATTGGGCAATTAGGCGTCAAGGAGCACGGCCAAGTTTAACCCCGGGGAGGGGTCGTGGATTATCTGATAAGCGCGTGGGAGATCTTTTTTTGGTGAATACTGTCTTGATCCTGATAAGTTGAATTTTAAATGCTCCGTAGATCGGATGCGTTTCGAGAATTTAATAACTCAGTTTTAACGCTTCGTATGGCGATGAATTAGGCTACAATGATCGCGGTGACAATGACTGTGAGCTCGCAAAAACATTATGGGGGTGTAGACCACTGCCTTGACTATCTGAAAATATGCTATCTTCAAACATTTTTTTAGGGATAATTAATGAGCGAAAAATTCCGGTTTTTTACGCTGTTGTTAACATAACCCTTCACTTTATTCTACATTTTTTCCCGAACAAAATATTAAAAAGTCGCAGAGTTATTCGTTATTTTCGAAACGGCCTTTGTCGGTACATGGCCGCCAGAAATGGCATTAGTTTGAATCGTAAAAATATTATTATTTATAAGTAAGAAAAAATATTCTAGATGTCGAAAAAAATCCTACGGCACATTTTATAGTGCTGTATTTCGAGATGTGTAATTATTTGAAACGAACGATGACAAAAGTGATCACCCAACCGCTAATTATTGACTTACACAAATAAATGAATCTTCATAAATTAATCCGCTGAAGTAAAAGTTTGTTTTGCGGCCACTACTAAATCGTAATTAAATTGTCAAGTGCAAATTGGTTTCTCGAAGCGGAAGCCTTCGTTATTTATTTAAAATTGAGTATCCTCTCGGATTGAAGTTAGTTGGCATGATCCGTCATCGCCTGAGTAAAAGTAGCGCGCCGCTTCAAGAATATTAATTAAATATTTTATTGGCGCATAATGGAAAGTACCAGACGATGCAGTTTAATTACCGGTCGTACTCGAGGTAACAATTATTAAGTTCAATTTATATCTCGGGATGGTCTAGGGAAGAGACACGGGAAAATTAAGATTTTCATAGTTTCACTCGAATAACCGCGCTGACTGTTCAAGGTTGGAGTAATTATTCTATTTATGGAGATACCGAGCGAGCAATGTCCGTGACGCCATTTTATTTCGCTCGTAAGTGGAACGTCTGAATCGCGAACACAACGAGAGACTCGAACTGCACATCTGTTTATTACTTTCGAAACGGAAGAGGTTTCAATAAATGATCGAAATTAACATTCGCATAAATAATTCATCAAACATTAAATAATCTGTACCAGTCTCGGCAAGTAGCTTGTTCAATTAAAATCCCATCAGAGATCGTTCAATTATAAATGTGAAAATAAACTATTTAGAAATCTCCGAATATGGAATTTTGCACAGATATACGCAAAGCAAACAAAAATTATTACTTTCCTCTATCGGCTGTGCTTGATATTAGTTATTCAAATAAAGCGAAGGGCCCCGATTATGTACAGGATACGCGAACAATATTTTTATCGACTCGCGGCAACAAAGTGTTTGAAATATGCATTATCACGAGCGTGTGTTGACGTGCTCAACTTTTAAACTGGGCCGATATAAAAATACGTTGCACGCTTCTTTCATTTTTCATCGAAAAACGGGTTCCCCGGTTTTATGTAAACTTCGTTCTGCACTTGATGCATCTCGCTTGTTATTCGCGTGTGCTGAAAAATTCATGAAAACACCGTACCGATGAGTTTTAAATACTTTTATGATCGCCGAGATTGTTCGATAAATTTATTTGTTTGGACGTGTATTATTATTGAAATTGCCTAGACATTTCAATAAATAATCTTACGCACACGATAACCTCAAGAAATAAGTGTAATGAAATTTTTGTCAAAATTTGAAACACATGTCAAAGGCTGCAGTGAAAAAAAAATGAATTTATTTATTTGTTTGGACGTGTATTATTATTGAAGTCATCTATAAATGTCAATAAATATACGTATATTGTATCCTGAATAAATAATAAATAATGTTACGCGAACGATAAGCTCAAGAAATAAATGCGGTGAAATTTTGTCAAAATTTGAAACAAATGTCAAAGGCTGCAGTGAAAAAATTAAATTTTCAATTCGATTCGCTTTTCCTGCAATTGACGCAGGCAAATGTCATTTTAAAATCCTTAGACTATCCGCATCCGTTCCGACCGAGCACTGATTATAAATATGAACCCGGAAAATAGCATAAATTCTCGCAAAAAGAAAAAAGAAAGAAAAACGCGCGACACAAGCGTATCGAAGAGCCCGGAGGGGATCACAATGGAAAGTGGCATTTAAATTGAAATGTTCCCCCCGGACGGAACGCGAAATGGCAGCGATGCGGATCGGGCCCCCGTAGGCGTGTTAATAAACGCAATGCTAAAAAAACGCGCGGGTCATTCTCCTGACCTCCGCGAAACGGAGATGATCGCGGGGACGTTCAAGAGCAGGCCAGTTATTGCATTCGTGACAGGAAGATATTAAATGCATCGTTTATTTTAATCTGCGACGCCGTAATATCACCCTGTGCACATCGCGCGGATCTCTCGACGTGCATACGACCGACTCTCTCTCTCTCTCTCTCTCTCTCTCTCGATCGAGCATCTAGCAGCGGGGTGCATTGCATCGTAATGCATAATCGCGCGAAAGGACATTCGTTGAAAGTGCGAAATGCATTGTCGGATATTTCTATTAAACGGACGAGCCTCCTCCGCTATCCATTGTTTAACCCTCCGTACGCTGTGCCGGAGTCATTCGTGACCCGTGGGGATAAGCTCGACCATATGAACAATTTCATTCCGACGCTTTTCGCTTCGAAATAGGAAAATTTTCTTCTTTATCCGAAATACGACGAAAGCCGGTCCCGAGCAATCGCCTTGTATCGAAAGAAAACTGAAATATCGGCGTGGGTCAGAAACGACCCCCGCACAGGACTAGAACTCGCAGGAGTCCGGAGGGTTATGCACTCCTGTTGCAATTTCATCGATTGCACCAAGTTGAAGTTTCTCAGCATACGAGTTTATTGGAACAAACAGAGTTATTTCATATAATTGTCATAGTATAGTATTATATGTATATGTCATAGTAATCATAGTATCATGTTTATACTCCTCGGTGTCCGAGGCCCACGAGATACACGCCGCGGTAGTGGGGATAGTTCCGCGACATTTATCAGCCAGGCATTTGCGACATATACAGAGAAATAAATATTTTCTCATTTTCTTATTTATCGCTTTTCAATATTAACAAATAATATTAAGCGAACTGATCGTAATGATAAAACGCAAGCGCGTATAACAACAATGGTAAAACATAAATTCTTTGTTAATAATTCTTCGTATTTTTTTTTGGATTGTTTTAAAAGGTAAATTGCCGGAAAAATATCTCAGTAGGAACGCGGAGTGCCGCGCTCGGTGCAATGGAAGATGCATTGGAATTCCATCGACAGACGAAGTGTTGAATCATGCTCCGCCGCGTAAACAAACTCTGCGACTACCGCGGCTCGTCGAAAAATCAGGGGGAGTCGGTCAATAAAGTGCAGCGTGTTCCCGTTTCTTCCTTTTTTTTTTTTTAGTTCAACTTTTTCGCAGTGGTTATTCGTGACGGGGCAAGCCAGAGAAAGAGAGAGAGAGAGAGAGAGAGATAGAGAGGGAGAGAGCTTTACGCGGCGCGTCCGGAGTAAAACAAACGGTGCAATAAATATCCATCCGACACATCTATAAGCCCAATAATTGCACCGGCCTTGACGGTCCGAGCGACTCGCGGAACGACTACAACCATCGAAACGTCAAATTTATCCTCGAGGAGTTGAAAAACGAAACGAGCCGCTGCTCGCAGTTGCGAACGTCTGTCCTGACTCTGTTTTTTCGACGTACGAACAGCGGTCCCTTTGAGAAATAAACATTTAGAACACTGGAAGACTCTGAGCTAATCGAGCATAAAATGGTCACCCTTTTGTCCATTTTTCTTGGTCCATTTATTTTTATTGCACTTACCGGAAATTATCTGTGGAGATCCCCCTGAGGGTTCCTTCACTCAAGATTTATTCTGATAGAGCTCCACTGTAATTGTCACTCGATCAAGGATCGAGGCTCTACTGTGATCGCTAGACTGCGGATCTGAAAATTGTTTTTAGACACGCGGGAGTCGAGCAGAAATTTATTTCTCCCTTTAGAGGGCTGTCAATATCAGACAATTTACTACGTCAAAAATGATTATATTATTAACAATTACAGTCCACGTGTTTCAAAATTGTGTATACCATTCAAATTATTGTATGATACCAACAGCACTCAATTCATACAAGTATCGTATAACGTAGAGATGCCTTTATCCTGTGAGCTAGAATGACGCACAAAAAAACAATTTCTAACAAAATGGGCTACATTAAAAATTCAGTGTACATTTCTCTTAAAAATTGACTGTTCCGACAGAAAAAATCTCTGCAACTAATAATTTGATTACCCTCGGTAGAATCAAAAATTCTATTCTCGGTAGAATAGAAACTTTTACAAACCAGTGGTGGTACAGGGGAGTTAGGGGGTGCTGTTGGGGGTCAGCAAGGACCCGGGATGTTAGCGGGGACCAAAGGTACGAGCAGCATAAATATCGACGATGCATGTCCTGCGGTACGGCCGCAATTAGAGACAGAGATGCGAGTGGAGAAGCCTTGGACGAGCGAGGCTGAGGGGGGAGGGGGTGGGGGTAGGGGGTAAGAAGTCGGCGATGAGCTGAATAGTACCAGCAAGTCGTGACCCATGGTCGGAATATAGTTATCGGCTATGGACCGGCTGCTAGAAAGCCATCCCGCGGCAGCGTGGATCTCGAAGGCGTAAATTGGTCGAGGGGGTCGTTTTATTACAAGAGGGGGATGCTCCAATGAGGAGGGGGGCGGGGAGGAGGAACGGTCTCCGGACATGAACTGGACGGTCACTGTGTTGCCTTCTCCTTAGCCTCTGTCTTTCTGCACAGCTTCCTCCATCCCTTTCCCCCTCTCCCCCTCCCCCAACCCCCTCGGAATCCGCGTTTTATTTGTCGTGTTCAGCGCGCGGACGAGGAGATGCCAGGACACCGTTGTGCTGTACCATGGTACACCATGGCAAACCGTAGCAAACCGCGCCGCTCTCTGTGCCCCGTGCCTCGGAATCTCGCTCGCTGTCCAGGGGTTCTCATGGCACATGAAAGTGAAATTGTTTTCGGTTTCCGCGTGCGACTTTGTAAGAATTTATTTAAACGCTTCGTGGAACTTCAAACCATATCCGGGACTCCTCTGCGATTAAAATGATACCAAACACGACGCAGTTTGGATTATTTTGACTCGTTCAATCCACGGGATTGTGGAACCTCGATTATCCGAACTGATCAGGGGACCAGTAGTGTGTTCGAGTAACAGGACAGTTGCTCAGTTTGACTGTTTGATTAATTTTCACTGATACCATACGCACAATGAAACGCAATTGAGAATGTAAATACCGTCGGTTCGGATAATCGAGGTTCCACTGAATCGCGAATTAAACGAGCAGACGTGCTCCGAATCGTGTCTTGTTCGGGCTCATTTTAACCAGGAGAATGTCACGAATATGCTACAACTGTTAATATGCTAAATTATTCACTTTTATAAAAAAGTTAGCCACTGAAACGGGTGAAAATCGAGTTATCGGTGGATTTAACGCATTTATGACAAATAAAGAGGATTTGAGAGTGTCAGAATATTATTATCAGTTTAGAAGAGTTATTAAAGGAGGAAATAAATTTTTATCCAGGACCTCGGAATTGACACGGAAAATGCTTTTTTTGTATTTACAGCATTTATGGGAACTCCTCCAGTAGCCAAAATTCCCATCTTCTGAACATTGAAGATTTTAATAAGCATCAACAATAACAATTCAGAAGGGGAATCGACTGGGTTAATTGTCATGATTGCGTCTCATAGCCTGCGGACAGACTCTATGGAAATCGGCGTTCGCCTGTGGGATCGGTTTTCTATAATGCGACTAATAATTCTCGTGTTAATCAGAGTCGCCTATTGTGCGAGACAAATGTGGTGCGTCGGCCGATGATTGGCCGCCGTTAAACGACGGACAATTAAACCCGTCGTGTTCCGTGTCAATCCATCGATATTAATAAATAATATCGTCGGGAATCTTCTAGTCATCGGTGACGAGTCGGTGGGGTCCACCGGTTTTCGATGAGCCGAGCGCTCTCGCTCGCCTCGATCATTGATCGAGATTAATGGACGACGGGTTAGAGCGCTATTCATTGTTCGCGGGCTGACCTTGGATCATGCCGCGGTGGAACAACCATGATCGTACGTGCGCGCATTCTACCGCGAGGAGGTTCACGGCTGCGCTTCGTGCCCCATAAATATTCCCGCGAATGCAACAGCCCCGTTCGTTACTGCTTATCGGGACCCGGCTTCGACGATTAACCGCGTTTAACAAACGAAATTTTACGGGTATCCACCGAGCGGCTTCGGTGCGTGCCATTGGACACGGTTACAGTGGTGCACACTTAAGTGTCCACTGGCACCCCCAATTAAAAAAAGAAAAAAAAATCGATTAAAACTTGACACGGATACGTGTGCCGTGTATTATCTTATTTACACACATCCTCTCTCTCTCGTTTGAGTTGAAATACCGCAGAAGTCCCACTTAAGTGTCCGCGTTCGGTCCCGGACCGGGACGACCGATTTACCGGCAAGTCATTCCATCAAACACAGTGCATTTACTCTCGATCCAGCACGATCAACATGATATTAATCCAGCAATTACCGTGACAACGCTCGGACATATCACTCAACTAATTCTGCCAGTCACTATAGGGAACCAGACTATGAACCAGCGTAGCGAGACTCTCGGCAAAGCGAAACGGTCTCTCTCGTAGCGACGCGACACAGAAACGAGTGTCTTCATTTACAGGAATTATTTAACCATTTAGCAGAGTGCTAACGGAAAATCCAGGCGGTGACACCGGGGGAGGGGGTGGGGGGTCGGGGAGCGTTTAACGAAATTAATTTCGCCTCCGGGAACAGGGCGTAGGATTGCGCTAACGGAATGCAATTTGCGGAATGTCCAAATAAGCGGCGCGGAAGCGAGGGCACGCTCCTCTCGTCGCGATATCGTCTCTCGTCGCGAAACGTTGAAATCATTCGACACAGGCGCGTAAACGCGACAAAAGGGTCCCGCTGCTTCTCGCGGCCCCCATAAATATTCGCCGCCGGGTTTCGTACCGGTACACAGCAGAAACGCCGGTTGCCTCTGCACGCATCGCTGAATCCCAGTTATGTGCAGACGTGCTAATAACGAGCCGATCCGTCGCGAATTCCAGGCTTCCATTGCACGACACTCCAGCCGCCCCACGATTTATAGACGACGCGGCCCGTCCTCTGAATCATGCTACCGACCGACGAGATGTATTGGTTCGGACGAATCTCCGACGAGACGTATTGGCTCGGCAATATTTTAAGTATATTTCTGAAGGTACCTCTCGCGTAGACTCCCGGATTTTTATGAAATATGTAAAGTTCCTGCGTCTGTTGCAAATGCAGTTTCTCGATCGGAGTAAACAATTTACTTTTACAAAGCGGAAAAAGTTTCTTAATCTCGAACAGTCTAGTGGTGGCTTGCATGGTCGCCAGATTGAGGGGAGGTAGGGATCAAGAGGATCGAGGGGAAAAAGTTACCCTCTCTCTCTCTCTCCGAAAGGGGAAGGGGAAATTAGAGTGGGGGAATAAGTGTTGATCCGGCGACTGTGGCTTCTGAGGAATGCGCGTGCAATCCCCACCACTAATATCAGCAGCTCGAACGTACCTCCTGGTGGGAGGCGCAACGAGCGAGTATCGCGTGCATCGAGGTTGCTACCGGCGAGGTTGTACCGTACTATTTCCAGCGGTCGGTAACAGCGCGGTTTTCGCAGCGTGGAAGGAAGCCGTTTAGGCGAATCGTTGGTCGTGAAACGGGCCGATAAAAAGGCGCGGGGTCAGCAGATTTTGACCCCAGGAGAATAACGATTTGACTTCGGTCCTGTGGGAGGAGCCGAAGCGGTTTGCTATCCGGCGTCGGTGGGGTTGATGGGCCCGGAGTAAAATATAAGAATTCTTTTTTTTTTCTGCCCGGCGCACGTCTCTCCGGGCCGAACAATTACCAAAGCACGTTCAAAGCGGTTTTTACGAGAGTGCCGGTGCACACGGCCGAGGCCAACAATGCGCTCTCTCCGGTCCAGCGGCTGTAACGTTTGCGCCGGAACAGCGTACACTCTTGCACACACCGGCGCGCCCCGGTAATCGTAATATAGATCGTACGGAGAGCACACCGTGCTTTCCAAGTATTCTATAAAGTCGGCTAACTGCCGAGCCAAAGGTTCCGTGCAAACGACGCCGAGTAAATTGATCTTGGAACTATCCCGCTCGAGACGCGCGGAAAACGGAAGCGACGCTCGGCGCCGATATATACGCCTCGCGTTCCGCTTCTGCTATTGCTCTCTATTTACTCGAACACGATAGAGTAACAGAATTAGATTTCCCCGGAACCTTTACGGTCCTCCGACCGGGCTCTTCTTTTATCGCCGGCTTCGATCCCCGATTTCCAGAACTCGATGCCAAGCGAACCAGACGGTCACCGGTTTCGAGAAGCCATCTTTAGAATTTTTGACAGAATTCCGAAATTTTTTTCGCATTTGTATCTAGCAAAATATCTCTTCTTGCTGCTCGAATCGATTCAAGTTTGGTCATTTTTAAGTTGAGTTTGATAATATTCTTTACTATTTTCGGTGTACAGAGTTTTCTCGATATTTGTCAACAACACGGGTCTTGCCAGCGACATGTATCGTCCAGGAGATACTATTCATCGTTCGTTACACATGTAAAAATTCACGAATATGTTGGTGGAAGTCCCATAAAAAAATAATGAATAATAAAGAAGTTTTGTTATTGGATTAGTAGTAGTAGTAGTCCTGGTTTCATAGTTTTATTAGTAGTATTATGCTTACACTCCTCGG
>CM052124.1:3333937-3354993 GCA_028454245.1 Halictus quadricinctus
TCCTGGTTTCATAGTTTTATTAGTAGTATTATGCTTACACTCCTCGGTATACCCCGCAGTAGTGGGGTCTGCGACTCTTATCTGCCAGGTATTTCCGACATATATCGAGAAAAGACTGTGTTCAAAGATCTCACCTCCAATTTTTTAAACGGGATTACCTACGATGACAATTGCTCGAGATGATTCCAAAAAAAGTGACCTTGTAATTTCTAAAAAAAAATATTTTTATGGTATCGTTCTCACAATTAATTTAGAAAGTTTTTATTTTGCACAATGATCCACAGACTAGTTAGATAGCTGGTTAGACTAGTATAATGAATTTTAACTCGCATGTTTTGGTTTGGTTTCACAGAATTTATACGTTCGGACAGTGAACGCGTCAGTCAGAATTTTCGGTTCGTTACGAATGTTTAGCAACATGATTTTGACAGACCGGTACAGACAATTCCTGGTTTCGACTATTACCGAGTTAGTTTATGCCATAACTACCGCGAGGTCAAAGTAATTCATTCGACATCGAAATTGAATAGCAGCTCGTAATAATTACTGCTGCGCAGTTAGGGAAATCGATAACGAAGTGTAATTACCATAGTTAAGCGGGGCGTGGGATCTATTGTAATCGGTATTGACGTAGAATGAATAGTTGCGCGAGGGCATTACGATATGTAATTAAATACTTTGCGACTACCTTCCAGTACCTAAACACTCGTGAAAATGCAACTCGAAAAATAGTATAATTGTTAAGCGAACCTAGAGAAATTATAAATAATATATTTTTTATTTTATTATATTCTAGTTTGGTTTTCGCGTTTAGTGCAGGATATACTGCGAATGCTCGAAGAACGTACTTCGGCGAACCAATAACCTATAACATAACTGCTCTTCCCGGAAGTGACACCATGTTCTCGGTATATTCACCCACAATTCCATAAAATATTTATCTTCCGCAAGAAGCACTGTTATTATAGTTAGAAGAAGCCGTTCTATCGATTGGAAAAGTTAATTGAATTCGTGGAACGATTAAACGAAGACAAGAACTGCGAAGAAAAATTATAATTTACAATTAAATTTCACAAATTTAAATTTATTTATAATTTATAAACTAATAGACATTCATGCGTTAAGTATCTCAAATATTAAAACAAAGTTATATTTAACCCTTGACTGGCTTGACCCAAGGGTCTATTTTGACCCAGAGTGACAAAAGTATTGTCTAAATTTTAATTGTCCTGTATTTAAAATGCAATAAAAAGATCTTAGTTGATTTCCAAGGAGCGTGTTTAAAAATATACAAAACTGTTGAGTGAAAATTTATTTATGCCTATAACTGTCATAAAGATAGTAATTTATACCGATTAATTGTAAATGAGGAACAGGCAATTCTCTACAGACATTTGGAACAACTTCTGCGCAAACTAGTGAACAATGAAAAATTTTCTATCGATATCTAAACAGTGCGGAAGCCAATTATTTGCGTTGGTATGTTTAAATGTTTGATTTTAATGGAATCGCGGGAAAAAATGTGTATCAGCGTGTCTCGGCTCGAGGAATTTCTTGCGGCGCGGTTGATCGGCACGAGATAGGTTCGTTGGTCGCAAGCCTACAAATGCTTGTGTCGCCTTAGCTGCCATAACTCGCAGAAAAACTCGTCCATACATGTGGCATCCACAATTTCGACCGCAGTCAAAGGGGGAGAGACGATTTTATCTGTTGAGCAGTAACTAATACCGGTTTTTCGTTCACATGGGGTGGCTGTTGGATTTCTTGCCAATCAGCGGCCTGGTTCATGGTTCGACCTTCTATTTGGAATCGATTAAACCCACGGATAAATAAACCATGCCCCCCCTGATGCCGGCTGATTTATTTTTCGCATTACCAAACCGGATAGAGAGGATGCTCTCAATTGTTAAGGATCTTAGAAACACGGTAGCTTGAATCGCTTTATGATTTGCTCGTCTCTCGTGACAGCTTTTTCCATTTTCATCCGTTCGTTAAAACCGGAGAGAAGTGGATTCAGTTCGTTTAGTAACTTCTTCGAACGTTTACGTGAATTTCTTGTTGATAATATCGATAATTAATGATACAGTTTTATTGCATGGAAGACTCTACATTGGACCGATCAGTTTCAAGCATTTCAGAAAGGGGAGATATAAATAAAATTCTATCCATCTATCCATCGGAAAAATTGAAAAATTAAAGGAATTGAAGAGTACCTGTATATTACTCTCGACCAATTAAGATTATTATCTTATAAGAAATTTCTGGTTGAACTAAATAAAAAAGATTATTCTAGCAAAAAAGAAATTCCCAAATGGCTCCTGTTTGTTGCAACAGAAATTGCAAATTCTGTATGATCCACACAATGAAGAACTCTGTTGTTTATAATTATTTCTTTATGAAACTTTCTACCAACACATTCGTGGCATTTTCCCGATTCCAACGAGCCCCCACACGACACAATTGGGAGTATATTTGGTTATGCAAATCACGATTTAGTATAACCTTTATTATCCGAACCGATGTTATCCAAATTCTCCATTACTCGAATACATGTTTCCGAGACGATCCATATACAATATGACTCACTGTAAAAATCATCAAAAATTTCATCTGACATTTGCTTGCAGCTAGTCAACTTTCATGATCCACTGATTAGTTCGGATAATCGAGGCTCCGCAATATCGCGGATTAAACGAGTAAAAATCATCCGAATCGCATAGTGTTTGGTATCATTTCATTCGCAAAAACGTCACGAATATCGTCGTAACGGTTTCGTGCAAAAATAATGAAAAACAACAAAGTTCTATAATTTTTAAAAAATGGAGAAAAAGTGTCTCTCGATATAAGCGACATATCAGTCCCGAAACTTTGACATACATCGAGACACTACTGTACCTACATCGTTCGCATTTAATGATTGGTGTTTCCACTGTTAATTCGTGCCGGAGAGTGCACTCACTATACTTTGAATCACTCTGTACGCTATACATAGCGGAGCGTGACGGCCATTCATCACGTTTGACGAATGGCGAAATTGAGTTGCAGCAATAAATTTGAAATTCTGAGCCGGCGTTAAACGCGGCACACCCGGTATACAAAGAGGTATGCGAGCCGTTTCGCATAGTTGCTAGAAGATTTAATCGTCGTGTATCGGCGCGGAATAGTTACACAATTGCTGGCATCCCGCGACCGTATAGAGTCACGTGTGCCAGTTATGCGAGGGATCCGCGTTTTTGCCAGATCCGGGGAGTTCTGGTCTCCGTTGATTTTCTTGCTCGGCTCTTTTCAACCGATCCGAACCGATCGTCGGAAGTTCCGCGCGCCGATCGGTAATTGATTTTAGGTTTAATTGAATACAGGACCGGCATATTTCTGCTAGTCACGATTTATAGTAATAACGAGATTTCTTGCGCAGGCTCCCTTCGCGCGCACCGATGAATTATATCGGTCCTATCGTCGTTCATGCTACGATGGATTACGCCCGAGCAGTTTTTGCGCCCGGAAATAACAGTTCGGCCGGCTTCGTTCTGAAATAAGAGTCGCTCGAAATATCCCGGGTGACAATTAAATAAATCGTGCCCGGGTACTATTGGAAATCCGGTCGGTTAAATGAATTTTTATTGGCCGTTGAGGGTTTATTGGATTAATAATGTAAATGCTGATGACACTAAAAAAAAAAGAAAACAGTCACTAATTAAAAACAGTTCGATAGATACTCTTTACAGACCATTCTTCAAGCTACCAGCCACTAACCTATTGTAATCACATAATTAATTAAGCACTTAACCCGTTAACCCGCAATATTCGCTTTTTTCGAGATTCCCCCATGTAATCATATGCTAAACAAATTGTAATCGCATTCGCAGTCGGCTAAATCGCGTCTAGATGGCTAGGTATCCTCGATCAAGAAATCAGCCGATCGATTGGTCGCTAATTCCAGTCATCAAATCCACGCGGCATAGCTTACTCGAGATGAAAAAGCGGGACAGATGATCGCGTCGGATGAGAGTAGCAGGCTAACTAGCAAACTATCGTACACTCGCGAACAAAAATGATTGCTACCTCTAATTTCTTGAAGACTACATCGAATTTCTCAACGAAGCACATCGTAGTCGTTACGAAAGAGAACTAGGAAAGGAAACTGCAACATTTCTATTTTTCTTCTTGCTCGAAAAGCGAGGTTTTCGGTTTATTAATAGGTAGCCTGCATTAGCTTTACTTCGGGAAACCAGAAGTTTTTACCCTTTTTTTATGTAGTCCAGTAGATTATGGTGAGAAAATACCGAAAATCCAAGTGTTAACTCTAAGAGATCAGTAGTTCAAAGGTATGCGTGTGTAAAGATGTGTGTTTTTCAGCGTTTTTGACAGGCAAGGGCGCCGCCATATTCATATGTCCTCGGACATCGTCCAATCAGCGGACTCGCGTTACGTTACGACATCACCACGTGCGTGCGCTGCCATCTAGCGGCTCCGCTCGTTGGACAACGCGCGACGTACATCCCAACATGGCGGCGCCCTTGCGTGTCAAAAACGCTTGAAATCACTCAACTTTGAACACGCATAACTTTCGAACCAGTGAACTCCTAACATTAAAACTTGGATTTTGGCATTTTCTCGCCAAAATCTACAGGACTACATAAAAGAAAAGTAAAAAATTTCTGGTTTCTCGAGGCAAAGTTTAACCCCGCGTGCTTCATTCGGAAGCTTCGAGAAATTAAAGATAGCAACGCTATCATTTTGTCCGGGAGTGTATCGGTTGTTGAACGAGCCGGATCATGCTCGGTTGGAAATCCGTATCGCGGATAGTCCTGCTAAATAGCTCTATAAAAAGCACTCAGAGAGATCCCACGCTAACCTTCTGGCCTAACGACCACGAACTCGCCTCGGCAGCTCCAACACACATGCATACAGGCATGAACACCATCGGGAACATGATCGGACACCGATGTCCGGGGCACACGCATAGTTACTGGAAGATTTAATCGTCGACCATCGGCTCGGAATACTTACATAATTGCTGGCGTCCCGTAACCGGTATATGGGCTCACGTGCGTTGCTTTACGAGGATTTATGTTTTTGCCGCGGCAGCCAACTATCTTTGCCTCGGTCTCTCTCTCTCTCTCCCTCTCTCTCTTTCTGTGTGTGTTTGTATATGTGTGAGTGTGTTTGCAGTTTCGTTCGACTCCGTCTATCCGCGATTAGACGCTCGCACGGAAGCGACATACACGTCGGTAATTGATTTTAGATTTAATTTAATTAACCGGCGATGCGCCGGCTTTCAACGCATTTGCTTGGCTTTTAGCGTCTGAACTGGCGAACGCTCGTCAACGGTTTTATTGGCGTTCGACTCCCAGGAATCCGTAATCGCGTCGGGATGTCATAAAACTGTTTACAGAGAGTTCGGGCCCGGATTTTTCCCGACCGATCGCATCGATTCCCTATCGAGATTCGCGGCGATTGTTGGCGCAGGATATGAAATAAACTGTATTTGTTGCAAAGAGGAAGCTTTAATCTTCAAATCTAGAACAGTTTGATTCGCGAGAAACCTTTGAATTTGCAGCATTTTTTAGGAAAAATGGGTCCCCAGTTCTCCATCTGTTACATCGTGCGAAAATATCTCGGAGGAGAATGAACACTGCCATTCGAAAGTAGAGGCTTCAAGCTTTGAAATGAGCCCGGGCTTATGGTTGTACTGTTGGTTTCTACGAAGTTATCGCAATTTAAGTATCGACAATTTCTTGAGAGTCGGAAGTGGAGTGTTTCAATATTTTTTGGATCTACGTCAATACTCGAATTTTCTGATACTTTCGATTTTTTTTAACCTTTTAACCTTTTAGAAATGACGAGCAAATTTTTATTCGAATTCGCTGCCACCTTTCAGAGACATTTTCCTCTTAATTCGAGGAATAACTCGGTTCTGTCGTAGTGTCAATATTGGTGTGTTTATTCATATACAGGGCAATCGGTAATTTATGGTACAAAAGGGGGTGATTCTACATAAAAAAATGAGTCGAAAATGTGGAGTAAAAGTTTTTCGTACGAGGCTTCGTTTTCGAGAAAATCGAGTCTGAAGATCCAAGTTCGCGTGCTTAGCATTTGTAAGTAGAATCGGTCGGTCGTGATCAGACACGTCAGACGACGCGTGTCGGCCGAATTTGAAAACTCGATTTTCTCAAAAACAGAGCCGTATATGAAAAATTTTCATTCTACATTTTCGATTTATTTTTTTATGTAGAATCACCCCCCGGTTGTTCACCCCCCACTTCAGTTGTCTCCTGTATAATATTACTATATTATTTCTAGGCTGTCGATCTTTATCCAAAATAAAAATTGTCTGCCACAATTGCAATAAACTGGATCAAAATGAAAATTGTCTGCCTCGATTTCAACAAACTAGAATAAAATAAAAATTCATTTGCCTCGTTAATAGGTACAACAAGTTGAACATAATGCAACAGTTTCGTGTTACTGCCATTAATTTTTATCTTAAATGCATCAACTCCACAGTCTAATTATTATAAGTCACCCAGTAGAAAGGCTAAAATTGTCTATATGCTCCTGTTGAAAAGTAACAGCAAAAGATTTCTACTTCCTCGGATAATTATTAATCGATTTCAATCTGACGCATAAAAATACGTACTGAAGCCATTCGAACCAACGATTACAATTTTATTGTACATCGTTATCACTTCTTGCTAGTGATAACTTTCTCGCAGGAGTTACTCGTTGTCCAATAAAAGCAGAAAGCAGACGTAGAGATATGCATAAATAATACGCTTTTCATCGATTCGGTTTCCGTACTACTTACGACCAGGCTATAGAGCCTTCTACACCTGCGTAACAAGCATAATAGATAATGCAGAGCTGCTGCATCGAAGGAGTTAACGCGCGTGCATGCCAAGGTGCAATTGACATTTTTGTTGCAACACCTTGTAATTTTACACTGAAGATAAAACACGATCCTTCACAGTGTTCACACGTGCGTTGATCCATTCTTCGTAACACTAGATTGTACAATAGAATTGTTTTATTCTGGTCATACAAATTTTTTAAATTGTTAATATTATTGGAAATGAATTGTTTTGTCTTCCGTTCATTAGAAATTAATTCTTTCAGTTAAAATAATACAAAATATGCAGATATGAAAAAATAAGTAATTTCTAGTTTTACTTGAACATTGAATTTCAATTCTCCGATTGTTAGGAGAGGTCGGTGTTTAGCGAAACAGAAATTGCACGAGGTCGCGTAAAGGTCTGTAGCCTGGATCTTGGCGAGTGTCACGCACTGCAGGACAGCCTTATGCATTTTTAGCATCGGATAAACGCTAGGCGGTGCACCGTTAGGAAGGAACGTTCGCAAATTGCAACCCCGGCGACGGCAATTTATTTCAGGCCGATTGTGTTTGATGCAGCAACGGTGCCGCGGTAACGTTCGGAAACGATCGGCAAAACACACATCTCGATCGGTGTGTAATTCCACGGCGCAACGACAATAGCCTGTACGGTGTGCAGTGTATTACGCCCAGTTTTATCATTCGTATTACGCTGTCAGCGCATAAACCATATTGAACCCGTTGCACCGCCGCCGCCCGGAGGTGAGCCATGCATTACCGTTCGCCCATTATCGATTACTCTGACTTTCTGTCCACGTACGCCCGTGACAAGACTACTTTCTGCTCGCGAACAGAACTGAAACTCTAAGTGTATCCGTTCGGTGTTACGCTTGCGCCATTAGAACTGCGTTTCGGAGTTTGGCAAACGAGCGACGGGCTACAGACTGTGCCATCGTGACCATTTTGACGTTTTCTCGAGCATTTGAAAGAATTCGAGAATCAAAAAGAATTAATTAGAGAATTAGAGAATTAAAAAGAATTTCTTAAAGAATTCAGAATTTATTAAAGACTTAGTCTGAGAAAATAAATTTCAAATAGTGAAGAAATTAAGTCTTTAATAAATTCTTTTTAGATGTTTGAACGAAGAATAAATTGTGTCATTCGAAATGCAACATTTTCCGAAGACAAGTAACATGTAAATTTTCTCCTTTGTTGCCTGAATGTTTCTTGGGTTGCTATGTTAATACTTATGTCACGATCCGCATAATAAATTACCAGTAATATCAATAATTTGAATAATTGAAGTGGATCGATTCCGGAACGTCAGCTCTAAGTTGTGTAACTAACATTATAACTCACTGTGCGGCGCAGTTAATTACAAGAAAAAGTTTTTTTGCAATGGACTGTAAAATTACTATGTGTATTCTGAGCTTGCTGAACGAGTTTACAATAAATTACACGCTAGCAACTTTTTCTATATCGATCGTATTAATGAGATCTATGTATGTGCCTATATCTCGCAAAAAATAACTTACGTTGCGCAATCTGTGCTCCACTTTTTATGTTTGTTCTTTTCTGTTGTGTCTTTCAATCATCAATCTTTACGCTGAATAAGCACAGGAGAAAAAAATACACCATAATTGAAATTTATTGCTTGAAAAGTGCAGCTATTAATATTTATATGCAGCATTTTTAATATGACGTTACCACTACCCATCACAATATAAAAATTGTTGTCCACTGAAATATTCCTTATGATAAAAATATAACAGAGATATAATTTTGTACAATTTCCATAAATATTTTTGTCTTTAGCAGGGAGAGTGAACAGTATCTTTTCTGTTTTAAAAAATCATTTCTCCTCTACCCCCTCTATTTTGCTAACAGAGTATGTAACAGTTCAACATTTTGAAAAACATAAGAATTGCCACCAGCATTTTCAGATTTCAATTTTCTTTAAAGCTGATGTGTTTTTACCTGGCAGTTTCTCATAAATAAATTAAATAAATTCGTGCAGACCGCAGATTTTAATGCATTGAAAAATCGGCCAAACATGCAATCTATTCAACTTCGTGCAATATTAATCAACAACACACTCAAATAATGAATGCCGACGTGTTATTTCATAAAATAATAATCAGAGATAAAGTCCATGCTTAGCAGTCGGTTAACAATAAAAGTTACCGGGAATACTCGCCGGTGAAAACAGCATCCGTTGCTCGGTGGCGGCGGCGGCGGCGTCGGCCCGTTCGAAAATTGATTTTCCCGCGACATTTATCGTAAATCAATGCAACATTCCAGCCGCGGTGAGCTGCAAAAGTGTCCATAAAATTCGGGCGTTCAGCCAGATCGGATCGCTCGGAACGGTGAAACGGGCAGCAGTTTCAACCGATATACATTATTTCTTGATGCCAAAGCCGCTCGAGATATAAGGGGCTCGAAAATAGTGAATCACTAGGGAACTCGATTCCATTATACTCGAAAACACTCGGCGTCCCTCGCGGCGCATCTTCCTGCGAAAACAGATCACTTGCATTCCTAGGGACGGTAGATATAGCCTTCCAAAAATATTATACATTATAAACGCTATTTACGACGCTATTAAATACGAAACGTGTAATTCAAACTTCACCTCGGCAACCCAGAAATTTTTAACTTCTCAACAGATAATCCTGTACATCCTGACGAAAACATGCCAAAAATCGAAGTTTCAAGGCGAGGAATTCACTGGTTCAGGAGTTATGCGTGTTTCATGCTGATCGATTACGCTTTTTTCTAGATAAGCTGTCATTGAACTGTAACCCAAGTTGGTTATAAGAAAAATGAGATATAGAAACGCGTTGAGAAAATCTGAATTTCAAGATGAAAAATATTTTTAGAAATGTCCAATGAGCAGTGATTCAAACAGCTGTTTGCAAATGATCGCAATTAGCAGATCGGCAGGAGGGAATCGCGTCCCCGGGAAAATGAATCCGGGAGAAGCTTAATCTGCCGGCGAAATCGCGATTTCCGGCGAGGTCCGGGACAAGGAGCGATCTTTATAGAGGGCTGGAGAGGCGGAGGACAATCGCGGGCCGTTTCTTCAGGGTTCGTTGAACGGCCAGGATCGAAAGGAGGATGGCGCTGGGTCGGAGGAAGACGGAAAAATGTTGAAGGCTGGAGTAGAACGGGGGCCATTTTTCCTGGCCGTGCATGACTTACGGCCCGTATTATCGTTACGATCTTTTTTCTGGACGAGAAAGAGGGGAAGTCGGGGGTGGGGGAGGGGGGGGGGGGGGGAAGCCGCCGTTCGATAGCGTCATGAAAGTGAACACCGACTTGGCTCGGCCGTCTTTTATTGAATTCGCCAGGAAACCGCTCTTCTTCGCTCGGTTTTACAAACGAGCCTCAAAAGAATCGCGTTCGAAACGAAGCCATTATAACCGGCGCCCCTCGGGGGACCGTTTTATATGGAAACTCGATCATTCGAGCGACGATTAACGCCTTTCAATTATCACCCTCGGACCTTTTAATTGGCTTTCCCTAATTACTTGTTTACCGGCTAATCTTGCCTACTATTTTTATCTTCCTGAGTCGTGTATTCTGACTAACCTTTACAGATCGACGTCATTTACTAATTACGTAAGTCAACAACGTCAGTAGATCAACGTCATTTACTAGAGAATATTATACAAGGACATTGGGGCATATTACAGGGAATGTTATAAAATATTATACAATATTATATTATTTCCAAAAACGTTGTACTTCCTTGAAAGAGGAGATTCTTGAGTTCATTCGAAGTAACTCTTTCCTTTGCGAAAATCTTCTCCGTGGTTTTGTTGAGGAGTTATCGACGAAAAACGCGGACCAATCAGAGCACGGCTACGTGAGAGGTCTCCGCCAGTGTTGCCGGATCAAGACTTGTTCCCCCACTCTAATTTCCCCTTCTACCGCGCTGTTCCCCACTCTTCCGCCGCGGCCGGGTCACGTGACGCCGTCCCTGCCGCGCATGCTCCGCTACTGGCAGAGAGAGAGGGTAACGTTTTCCCCTCGATTCCTGCTCCCACCCCTCATCCGGCGACACTGGGTTTCACCGAGCGTGGCGTTGTCATTGGCCCAGCCGGAATCTCTCCGCT
This sequence comes from Halictus quadricinctus, assembly GCA_028454245.1. Classification (NCBI taxonomy): domain Eukaryota; kingdom Metazoa; phylum Arthropoda; class Insecta; order Hymenoptera; family Halictidae; genus Halictus; species Halictus quadricinctus. The sequence goes on from CM052124.1 coordinate 3,344,888, forward strand.
GTAGCCGCGCTCCGATTGGTCCGCGTTTTTCGTGAATAACTCCTGAACAAACCGGCGCACGGCATTTTCGCAAAGGAAAAAGTTGCCTGGAATGAACTGAGGAATCACCCCTGACACATTACAGAAAGATTGAACTAAAAATATTGATATACTGATCACATAAAGGGGCCCAGCGCTGAAAGTGACACTATTTAAAAATGGAAGAAATCCCATAAAAATTGCCAATAATAAAATATTAATTTCTTCTAAATTTCTTCTAAACTTTCTCACGAGCGCGGCAGACGACCGCGCATAATTGCGAACTGTATATCCGGGGATAGACCGTGCCAGGTTAACAAGACGAACCGCGAGCTCTACCAAGTATGATTTCTGTGAGCTGTCAGCCATATAAGTATAACCGAAAAAACCCGTCTTATTTTCATTAGCCGTTCGTGTGCCGAACGAGTTCCAGCCGCGGCCGTAGTACTGGTGGCAGTCGACAGTTAGGCTTGATATTTGAAATTGCGCGAACCTGCGCAAAAAGGGAGATTGGCGTAAATAGGCGAGGGATGGCGTGCCTCGCGTTCAAAAAATCATGTCGAACGACCGGACGCTTAAGGTCTCAATTTGCAAGGTGCGCACGTCGGTCCAAGAAGGGAAGAACGGGAAGTCGCGATAAATTCCAGGTACGAGAATTAATGTTCGAAGACGGGGGCGGGGATAGAGGGCGGAGAAAAGAGGTAGAGGGAGAGAGAGAGAGAGAGAGAGAGACATTTGGTCAGGGGGCGACTGCATCCCCTATTCTACGACGGGGTGAATACGCACTGCATACTGAGCGGAACATTACCGACGTTATAAATGAGAATCGTAAAATATTATGTCACGTTCCTCCCTTCTTCTATTCCTCCTTTTCTACTCGCGCTGTCCTACCACTGCTTGCGCGATTTTCTGCGAGATGGAATTTCCGTGACGAACACACCTGGCCAGATGAATTTTCTAGCCGGCCCTCCGAGTGTGTATTTTTAAGTTTTTAATTAGATTTCTTAGGGGTGAGCGGCGGGGTTGGAGCTAGACGCGTGGCGAGGCAATATTTGAGAATTAATTTTGAGAAAACGGTCGGAGATAGTGAGATGGAATTTTGTGGGCGTGTTTGTACATGTTTGGAGTGATAGTGTGAATTTTTGTGAGACCTGCAATTGTGTTAATATGTTTAAAATTATTATTTTTCGGAAGACTGTTTCGTCGTCTCCGAGGGTAGTAAAATTGAATTATTCAGGCCCGGTGTTAATTCGTATTCGATTTTAATAAGGTATTCGTAACAGGTTTGGTAATTTTATTCGAACGCATGGCTTTGGTATGTCAAAGCGAATCGGTCCGAATTAATTATTGATGACGGTGTGTTCCGGGTGGTAATAAATCGTTGATTGCTGATGTTTAGCGAACAATTTACTGTGGAGATATTTTACACCCTATTTTATGACTATACTCATTTTATTAACATAGAGCGAGTAGCTACCACCGTAGCGTACCGTTTTGGAAATTATTCTTATTAATAATTTAATCTCTAGACGTGATCATTTCAATTATTTGGACACTTGATTGGACTCTGGTTGAATATTTCATTAAATATTTCCGATAATATTCTGTGTTTTACGATTGTTTTACATGTGTCATATGTCGAGTCCATAAAAGAATTATTATAATAGCGGTGTCATTTTATGGCCTCACTTAACGTAGATTAATTGTAAATTAGGGCTAGGATACTAAAAAGAATAAATTCCATCGGCGAATGGAATTTATACTTCCTTAGGCGAAAATATTGTGACACCCTTTTCGCTGTTCTCCTCATTCGGGGGTTTTCAATTTTTCGAAAATGATTCCGAATATTCCTGCAAACCTAATTGAGCTTGTCCTAAAGAGCAAGCTTCAAGCTTTCATTTCGGCTCTCAAAAGTCCAAAAATTCCTACGAGAACACATTTTAAAATTGATTCGAAATTGGCCCTTAAAATCGAATAATTTTCCCATGTTATCGGAGCGGGATTTTTCAATTTTTCGGAAACAACTTCGTATTTTCCTGCAAACCTAAACGCACTCATCCTAAAGAGCTAGCTTCAAGCTTTCATTTGAGCCCTTAAAGGCTAAAAAATTCCCGCAGGAATGCAAATTTTTTCAATGATATGACAGTTAAGAGATCGCATATTTCGCACACACAGTTACTGAATTGTATACAAGAGGAACAACGTAGCCCTAAAATGGTAAAAACTCGTCACTCGCAATCAGGATCAAGAGAAATCGGATCTTTTTACCGAAGAGTGTCCGGTGCGCCAGTTTCGGCCGGTTTAAATCGGCATCGTTAGTGCACGCGACTGGCAACGTCGTCGTGAAAATATTATGACACCCTTTTTGCTGTTCTCCTTCTTCGTCTGTCGGGCCCTTCCAGCTCGCGGATAAAATTACATCGCCCACGCGGTGACTTCTGAATTATGGTTTCTCCTCGCAATTCCCGCGATCTTCTCCTCCCCCTTCCTCCCTTTCGGTGTACACACATACGCACACGCACACACACACCGGTTGTTTCGCCCGTGGCTTTCCACCGTGTCCGTATTGTGTTCGACGGTACGATTCGCAACCGGGTCGAAGGCAGACATAATTAACGAGCGTAACAGCGACGACCTTAAGAGTTTCGCGCTCGTCCCGCGCCGATATTTATGTTATTCGTTAGCGAGCGCAATTTAGGCAGCCCCGGTGAAATTAATTACACGCCGGGAGGATCGTGCACGAGGAAAGAAAACGAGTGAGAAAGAAAGAAAGAAAGAGAGAAAGAGAAAATGGTGGAACGAAGAGAAGGTTGTCGGTCAATCATGCTCTCTCGGACGCGTGTATATCGGCGAGGGACACACGGTGATCCGGCGTTCGCGGACACGTGAAACCTGGGATTGACTGTTGCGGACGGTTAACTTATGGCTCGATAATTGGTATAATAAGTTGTGGGTGAAGCTCGAGAGCCCGGCGGCTCGTTAGTCGTAATTCCTTTCGGCGGCGGCGATTATTTATCGTCGCCGATTCCGATTGTATCATCGCAGTGGGCTTGGTAGCTGTTATTGATAGCTGGCCAGAGAGAAAGAGAGAGAGAGAGAGAGAGAGAGCGCTTGATGCAAATAGTCAGCGCTCCAGCGAGCGTAAAAAGCCCGATCGATTGCTCCCTGCCGGTGACGGCAGTTATACTGAATCAATGGCCGCGGCGCCCTAAGACGAAACGTTGCGATCATGCGATCCGCCGATTTTAATTGCAGCCGGATACAGTGCACCGGGCTCTGGACATTTTATTTACTGCCTCTTGTATTTCAGAACTGCTCTTCGTCCGATACCGCGCTGCTTGCACTGTCGAAAAGGTAGAAAACAGATTTGTTGAAATCTTCACTTTTGCAACCCAGAAGTTTTTAACAATTTACCACATAATCCTGTACATCTTGACGCGGAAATGCCAAAAATCGAGGTTTCAAGGCGAGGAATTGGCTGGTTGAAAAGTTGTGAGCGTTTAAAGTTGAGCGATTTTATGAACGCTCAGTTATGATTATGTGGCACAAAAAATAATTGATATCTGATGTAAAAAAAGAATGTAAACGTGACGATAGTCCATACACAAGAAAAAATTTAGAAATTGGCGGCAATCAGTATAATGCTTGTTCATTCAGTTCTTGGCATCGCAAATTTATGGAGCAATTACGCAATTAGAAATTAACTTCTGTTAACTCTTCCTACCATTACAGACAATAATTGCGGCAAAAAGTCGGAGCTAATTAGCGCAGGATTTAATAGCCTCGGTCGTTACGTGTTAAATCTAAATTGAGCGTAGATGAAATGAAGATTTTTTAAAAATTTTGCAAAGTTATTCCATGCGTAACACTAAATTTGTTAGGATTCAGATTGTCACGAGGAGATCAATACAGAAATAACAAACTGCAGACAACGGAAAACGGTTTAATAACGAGAGAACATCACCGTGAAAGCAATATGGAGAAATAATTTTCTGTCATTGAGCGCGATTAATGATCCCCTTTCGAACCGCGCTCGTGCCGCTAAATTTATTCATGCGTCCAAATAATTAAATACCGTTTCGCTTAAATCGATCATGGTGGAAGTTAGAGATGGAATTAATGGTCCGATAGCACTTCAACAATTTCGCGTTAAAATGCTTAATGAGAAGAATGGAAACCGATCAAATTTCCAGTCGCCAAATGTCCGTTAACGTTTTATATCAACACGTTCGCCCGTTGATATCAATAATAACTGGCCTGGGAACGGATAACGCGATTGTTCGAATTCATAATAAATATAATACGCGCGTATTACGTATTGAAACTCCTGACCAAAAATGAATTCCTCGTTCCGCTTTCCCCTGTCAGCGAAATCAATTTTCTATGTGAAAAGTGGTTCACAGAAATCATTAAAATCAGAAAATTATAAAAAATAACTTTTTAATCCTACCATAAAATTTTTATTTTCCATAAAAAATCCGCGGTCTAGTTAGCACCATTAATCACTGACTGCGAATTTTACGCATGTACCATAGAAATTGAGTAGGTGAGACATAAAACAGAAAAATTAAAACAGAATTATCACCGTAGTACTTTCAACCTTATTTTACATAAAGATCCGCAGTGTATAATCTAATCTCGAAAATGAACCAATCGAAGGACCAATAAAATTCTATTTCCACTTGATTTAAAGCAATAATAAATAAATAAATAAATAATAAAATCAAGAATCTCATTGACGTCGATTACAAGGGTGCTTGCTTGGACAGTTTAGTTGGAGAAAAGTTGTTTAACGTTACTGTTCAATTTCGTCCGTAACAGACTATGCGAGAACCCACCAGAAAATCCCATAACACTTCCGAGCCTCGTTCTAAACCGATTCATGGGGGTATTCGCGCGAGTAGAATGCGCCGACCATAGCCGGACACAGAAAGAGCACGGACACGGGTAAATATCGCCGGCTATTTTCGCAGAAGGACAACCGGAGTCGCATGCGAAATTTCCCACGGCGTTGCGCTCGTCGCTCACCGTTCACAGCGCTCGCAGCGCAACCACGGTGCAGCGCGCTCGGCGCAGCGCTGTGCAATTGAATCGCGGGGCCGGCCCTGTTACGTAATGCGGAGCCTCGTTCGAACTCGAAAAACAATCGGTACGCGAACGAACACTCAATCAACATGTGACCCGTCGAAACGTTCTTTGCAATCGAGCATACACGGGTTTAATTGGCTGCAGGACCGACCTGCACGTACGAAACGCCCCCCTTCCCCACCGCTCCCCCACCGCTGCACCATTGTGCACGGACGGTCCAATTTGCGACGCGGATTCTCGCTCTGATCGGCTGTCACAATTAAAGTCGTAAAATCGCGGACTAATGGTCTCGTTACATTAATTCCAGCCGGCGTTGCGCCCCCCAGGGACGGCGGGAAAAAAAAATCGAACGAAACACACAGGAAACGCGTGAAACGCCCCTGATAGTTTGAACCCGCGAAATCCGCTACGGCAGTCATGGTTGTTCACAGATTTACGAATTTTGGATGCTGCTGGAAACCATTTTGGGCTGAGGATCTTTGTTTTTGAATATTCAACATATTTTTCGCATACCACTGCATTGTGCATCTGTGGATGATACTGATAATGAACCTATCGCAATGTGCAATTTTACAGCTTGAATTTGAGCCGTTGAAAGTTCAAAAATTCCCGCGGGAATAGATTCTAGAATCGATTTGAAGTAACTTCTTGAACTCGAGTGATTTTTCTCCCTGCCATCGGTTGGGGGTTTTCAATTTTTAGAAAATGATTTCGAATTTTCCGGTGAACCTAAACGAATGTGTCGCAAAGTACAAACTTCAAGCTTCAATTCGAGCCCTGAAAAGTTCAAAAGTTCCCGCGGGAACAGATTCTACAATCAATTTGAAGTAACTCCTTGAACTCGAGTAATTTTTCTCTCTGCCATCGGTAGGAAGTTTTCAATTTTTCGGAAATGATTTTGAATTTTTCTGTAAACCTAAATAGACTCATCGCAAAGCGCAAACTTCAAGCTCCAATTTGAGCCCTCAAAAGTCCAAAAATTCCCGCGGGAACAGATTCTACAATCAATTTGAAGTAACTCCTTGAACTCGAGTAATTTTTCTCTCTGTCATCGGTAGGAAGTTTTCAATTTTTCGGAAATGATTTTGAATTTTTCTGTAAACCTAAATAGACTCATCGCAAAGCGCAAACTTCAAGCTCCAATTTGAGCCCTCAAAAGTCCAAAAATTCCTTCTAGAAATCAAGTTACATTAATTACATGTTACGCTCCAATTAAGAGTGTGTTTCCTATAGACTCTTGGTACGATAGTATAAAAATATAAGGAGAAATATAGCGATCAGTAGAGCTAACAAATTATCACAGATAAACGATGCCGACGTCGTATTCGACCAGACAATTGTCAAGAGCCCGCGGTAGCCTAACGCAAGCAATCGAAATAATTCAGTGGCCAAAGAACACGGTCTATAAATCCGTCGGCTCTAGATCCAATTTCCATTAAAATTTATGCAAATCGCGGACAGAAATCTGCGGGCAAAGAAATCTGGCTGATTTGTATGCCGCTCCATCGGAGTCACGTCATCGATACAGCCAGATGTCAACGTATAATTTCGCATCGATCGCGACGCGACGACGGTGTCTCCTCGTGTCTTTTCTTACCGTCCCGGCATACAATGCGAGAGACCCGGAGGAAACTGTTTAACTTTGATCAGTTCCCGTTCGCGCCGGTTATATCGTAATGTCCCCGACCTATTTCGAAGCGAGCTCGTTAAAACAGAATTTATGTCGCCCCGAAAATGTCTGGCGTCTTGCACTTGCACCGGGTAATAATGCGCACGATCGAACGCGGTCACCGTGCATTATTCTGTTCCTCCGATAAAGTATCATACTTAACGCACGGGCTCTCTCATATGTATGTATATCTATCATCGCGTTATTAATTTTTCGTTTATCCTCTCCTCGTTTCCGTTTATTAAATCTCGTGGCGAGGGGAGGAGGTGAAGGAGAACGAATTTATGGTCCCCGACGAAAAAGAAAAAAAGAAAGGAACAACAGCAAATGCAACAAGCTTGCAGATAATTCCAGTTTTATGTGTCGAAATTAACCCCCTTTTCGGCTCTCAGAGCTCACGTTATATATTTAACAAAATTACATTTCAATCGATGGCATTGATTAATAAGCTGTTATTATTGCATGAAATGCTGAATTTATGAAAATTGGATGATCGAGGAAGTTGTAAAGCGAATGGGAAAGTAAATTGATCGGGCTTACGCTTTTATCGGGAATTTCCAATTTTTTTTCTTTTTTTTTTTTTATTCGTGTCCTTCACTGTGTTTAATCCGTATCATTCAATTTAATCGAACAAACTTTTTCCAACTTCTTTGATTCTTTTTTTCACTTTTTCTTTAATTGCTTAATTTTCTTCGAGTTTATTGTTTTTCAATGTAGTTGTTCTAAACTGGTCCATAATTGAAAGTTTCTCCATACCGAATTTTTTTGAACTAAACTAATACATATAAGAATTTTTAATTTTCGTGGCTTTATTTGTCGATATGTGAAGAATATTCAGAAAATGTTCTCTGCATAAACAATCACTATGTTCGAAGTTATGGTTCCAGGTCCGATTTCCTTATTTTTATGTGTTCAAAGAATAAAATCGAAAAGTAATTGATTGTATCATTCTAAAATTGTTCTCCGAGTCCGCGAAAACTTTAAACAAAAATACATAAAACGCAAATTCAGTAGAAAACAAATGAGAGGAACAGAAGGATAACACTGTGACGAGAGAATGAAGGTTTAAAAAACGGAAATAATGACCGGGCGACAGCGAAGTCAAATGTTATTTTAAGAAAACCTTCGACGACCGTGTCGTGTCGCTTTCTTTTCGCGCGAATCGGTCCATGAAACCGTGAATTTGCATTAACATCCGCGGTGTCCCTCTCTCTCTCTCTGTCTCTCTTAAAAATTCCGTTTCTCGTGTTACTTCGACGTCGTTCCACGAGACGCGCGAAAGTGGCGATAAGCATAAGAGGCATCCGCGTCAAGTCCCGGGCAGAAGCGGTTAACAACGTTACGTCAATTAACGTCCGCGGAGAGAGCCCGTCATGGAATTAAAGGAGCCCGTTTTACATGATAATTCCGTGCGTTTCGCGTTCGATACCCGAGCCGGGCAGAACGCGCGCGTACACTTCTCGTAACTATTACTCTTCCGCGCGAGCGTTCGTTGAACTGTGTCAGGCTTCACGCTTTTAAAACGTTACACAAAATTTTCGCATCATTTCACAAAAATGACAAACTAAAATAGCATGAAAATCGTATATAATACAAAATATATAAAATTGTTAATGTTCTACTAATCACAAATACAAAGCGCATCAGACGCTTACCGAAAACAGACCCGTAGCTCCCCCATAGAAAAATTTAATCCCCTGTTTTCGGCTTACAGTTTTCCCATAGATCGTCTCCTCTATCCTATCCTATGAATCAGAGTCACCAGATTAAGATTTGTCCCCCACTCCACCTTCCCCCACGCCACGAGCCGGTCACGTGACGCGTTACGTCTCCGTCTCCGGTCCTGGCAGAGAGAGGGTATTCCCCTCAATTCGTGCTCCCTCCCCTAATCTGGCGACTCTGGTCAGAACCTAAGAACCTGTCTCCCCTACTCTACCTCTCCCTTCCACGACGCTATTCTCCCACGCTTCCATCGCGGCCCGGTCACGTGACGCGTTCCGACTCATTCGCGTCGTTGTCACGTGACTGATTCTGCAGAGAGAGGGGGTAAATGTGAATTCCCCTGATCCGCGGCAACTCTGCCACGAACACCAAAGCACACGGGGCGATCGTTTCATGTTCCCATCGGTTACCAGGGTTCTTTAATTAGCCGTTCTTTGTTCGTCGCGGATCAACCGTCAAAGGACCGATTGCGTTTCGTTGTGCAACAACGACGTCTTGCATCTCGCCTTTCAATTATTCGGCCGCGCCATAAATGGCCGAAACAGGAAAAACACAAGGGGGGTCGGTGGGGTAGGTATAATAAAAAGGAACCGGCGTTTGTCCCTCCGCAGCCGGATAGGTCGGGTAAAAGCCGAGGTTGCGAGGCATCAAGGTCCGCGTTCCTGTCTAGAAGCGACGTCTAGTTGCCCGGTAAAAAGGATTAAATGGCGGCTCCGCCATCGTCATGGCAGCGATCCCGTCGATCCCCGCGAACGGCTGGGACAAGCAAACGAGAAATAATTCCACGGGAAAACGAACTGTACCGCCTTGCCCCCGGGATTCTCTGTTAATGATTATCGAGTCTGCCCGTCATTCGAGATTATGCTACGAACAGAGCCCACACGTACGTACACGTAGATACACACGCGTGCTCGCGCGCGCGTCGAACTTTAATCGCGGTCGCCAACTCGAATGCTTTCGACCTCGGTTTCTCGCGCTTTGATGGTTTTCATTTCCAACGGTGCGTGCCCCGAGCCGAAGTTAATTAAAACAAAAATCGATCGGACGTTAATAATTGGACGGGACGAAGCGCGCGCGATCGCCCGCGCTCTGACTCCGGCTTTTTCTTTCTCCCGCTCTTGATCGAGATCGTTCAAAGAATTTCTAATGCTTCTCTGATCGAGAAAACAAAGATCGAGCGAAATTATATTAACCGGTGTCCTCCGGGATCGGTTCCAGTCGAAAGGGAATCGGTCGGAAGTTTTGAATTTTTTCAAAATGATTTGGAATTTTCCCGGAAACCTAAACGCACGTAGCACGAAGTGCAATCGCCCAGCTTCAATTTGAGCGCTCAAAAGTTTAAATATTCCTACCGGAATAAATTTTAAAATCGATTCGATTTCCCTCGAAAACAAATAATTGTCTTCCTAGCTATCGGTCAGGAGTTTTGAATTTTTCCAAAATGATTTGGAATTTTCCCGGAAACCTAATCACACGTATCATAAAGCGCAATCTTTCAGCTTCAATTTGAGCACTCAAAAGTTTCTATATTCCCACTGGAACAAATTTTAAAATCGATTCGGTCTCCCTCGAAATCAAATAATTTTCCTCCTAGCTTTCGGTCAGGAGT